>VXBT01004131.1:623530-674901 GCA_013400235.1 Oriolus oriolus | reverse complement strand
ATTTTTATTTTTATTTTTATTTTTTATCTTCTCCCCTCATATTACAATTATTATCATGCTAATTCTTTTTCCATATAGTGTCTCCCATCTTCACTTATCTTCAAGATATACCTCATTGCACTGTATAAACAAAGTAGCAAGGTTTAAGCTTGCTTTATCTTTTGGCAGGATCCCCAATCTTCCAGTATAATGTAGTGCATCATCCCAAGGCTTTTGTGTTTGATCTGGAGGGATTATATTGTCTCAATCAAGAGGAAAAACAAGACTGTGTTGGGGATATACAGATATTTTCATTGCTATCAATATAGATTCTGCTGTAAAAGAAAAGAAATAAAAGGTTTTGATGGGGCAAGTGGAATGGGTTATCCCTTTTGTGATGCAGGATAAATCCACTGTTCATTGATTCTGTATTTTTCAACACTCCTATCAGTAGCTTCCCAAGCGAGTAAGCCATAGGGTTTAGTCAGAGTCATAGGCACAGTTCCCATTTGTGGTAAATTTACCATAATGGGTTGTCCCAGCTGTAATGCTATCCTGTATTTTCTTTCATTGGAAGGTAAAGCATCAAGTTCAGCTTTTGCAAAGAATGTTTGACTCACAGATTGCCAATTATTCAATTGATGAAGCACTTTGGGAAGTCAAGTATCCCACTGAACATTGTGTGTCTCAAGGCTTTTCAATAATCCCTTAGGTCTTTCTACCATCCTACTTGATTTGGGGTAATTTGCAGTGTGTAATACCCATTGAATTTCTTCTTGTCCCATCATTCCACCTCTTTACATGAGAAGTGGAAGCCAGTATCACTTTTAATGGTATAGGGAGTAAGTAGACTCAAGAACCAAGATCATAACCCCTGTACTTTCATCCATCAGCCTTTCAGCACCTAGTCACCATAGGTAAGCTGGAAGACTACTGCTACACTCTATGAGGAGAGGTTGGTAACCTACAGGGGGTTTGAATGGCCTGATGCAGTCAATTTGCCACGTAGCATGTAGACCATAAAGTTTTCCCTTGACTGATGTGTAGGGTGATGTTTTAGCAGGGTGATCTGATTGTAATTTTAAGCTGCATTGGGAACATTCTGTAAGAGTAGCTCTACAAGTTTTCCAGCCTTTGCTCTGTGCAGCAAAATAATGTGCTGATTTGCCACTGTGACCTAATTTCTGATGTGTCTATTCTCCCAATTGATACCACTCAGGATCTAAAGAGTTTCCTATTTTTATCTCCCTAATTTTAGTCAATTCATCCACCTTTTGATTCCAGTTTGTGTCTGGTTTATTACCCTTGGCATGAGCTTTCCACCATCCCATTATGAATGACCTTTTCTTGTCTATATCAAGAAGCAATTGCCAGCCTTGAGTTCTCCAAACTCAAGATCTGCCTACTTCCTGGTTGTTATTTCCACTGACTGAACCATTGTGTGATGCCTATCCACACAGCATAGGACTCCACATATAAAATTTTTCCTCTATTTTGTGCTGCCAAAACAACTGCCCTTAATTTTCCTACTGTACTAATTTCACCTTCTTCTATTATTTGTTTGCCAGTGTCAGTGTTTGGTGCAGCAGCCTTGCATTGCCATTTACCACTTATCCTTTTTGCTGAAGCATCAATGAAACAA
Source organism: Oriolus oriolus (assembly GCA_013400235.1). Lineage (NCBI taxonomy): Eukaryota > Metazoa > Chordata > Aves > Passeriformes > Corvidae > Oriolus > Oriolus oriolus. Next base: position 673,280 of record VXBT01004131.1, on the reverse strand, counting down.
TTTGAAATAGGTTACTGGAAGTACCCTGTTCAGCAAATCCCCATTCTGTTATGACAGGGTCATGGGGGTGTACTGGTCCCAGTGATTGATGGTTTTAATTCCTGTATTAAGGTTTTGACTGCCTCTTCATGTTCTGAATTCCACCTCTGCAGTTTTCCCATTCATGAAAGGGAATATAATGTGCAAGCAGTGGTAGAAAATCCAGATACTTGTTTTCTCCGATATTCTTGAGTTCTCATTAGCTTTTGTAACTCTTTCCTAGACTGGGATGACTGCAGCTGTTCTATTTTTCTTAAGGTATCTGGAAAAATTACTGCACTGCCTGCTATCCACCAAGTACCCAAAATCTTTGCTTCTTCACTTGACCCTTGACATATTTTTCAGGTGGGATCTCAACTTCTTTATGGAGTGCTTGCACTGTTGCTGCTGCTTCCCCATCTTTTCAGGTGAATCTCCTGCAATTAGAATATCATTTATATTAGCATAATTTCACATCTTGAGGAAGTAAATCTGTCTGTAAAAGTTCAGCAAGTTCAGCAAGCACAGCATGAGCAATCATGGGTGAATGTTTATACCCCCATGAGAGTCTGCTAAAGGTACATTGTACACCTTCCCAAGTAAAAGCAAATTTCTCCTTATCGTCTTCCGGTAAGGGGACTGTAAAGATCATATCTTTTCTTTCTAGTGCTGCCATCCACAGGTGTGTGGCTACTTGTAGTGTGGCTGCTGAGTTTGCAGCATTGGGTACTGCAGCTGTTGGTCAGGCTGTGTTGGCATTTTAGCACCAATAATCCATAGTAAGTCACCATCTCCTGTCTTGTTTTCAAACTGGCCAAACCAGTGAATTACGTGAGAAGTGCGTTCTGGAGATAGTCTGTCATTTTTTCAAATCAATTATAACTTCCTAAATTCTGTTTTATGCTGCAACAAAAATTGAGGGGAGTTAGGGGTGATGGGTGGCAGGTGGAGGTGGGCTGTGGGTGGAATGCACCACCACAGATGTTCCATACAACTCTTCTTCAACCCTGTTTTCACAGCTGCCTCATCCATCATCTTCCACACCCTCCTGGGTTTTCCACCTTACGTATCTCTCCAACATTGTGCTTCACAAGGCATAGGTAGGACCTGGTGAAACTGAAGGACCAAAAGCGTGACAGGAGCCAGGATGGGAGACACAGGGTCTGGTGAGTTGTTAGAAGATTGAAGCAGGCTGTGAAACTTGACTCTTTTGCCCTTTACAAACTACAGTTGTTTGTGCTATACTGGTGGCATGACTTAAATCAGAATCCAAGAAATGACCTGCCTCAAAGATCACTTTGTTTGAAATTTGGAGTTTGTCATCACTTAGGCAGAGGAACAAAATTACCTTGGGCTACTGCAGACTGTGGCTAAGCAGAGCAGAGCAGAGCAAATTGACAGTTGTGCTGTGGTTGTGGAGACTAAGGCAACTGTGGCTTTAGTTTATCCACAAGCATGAGCACTGATATCTTCTGTGAAATAAGGATAGTTAGCACTGAGGGAGTGCTCCAAAGCTCTTCTGGAGCCATTGATCATGCACATTACAAAGTGCACAGGAGTGTGTCAGCTTAAAAGAGTGCTGCTTGATGACCGATGAAGTTGACCAAATCTCACCTTCAGAGGAAGCTGGAGATGAAAACAAGTAATGAAATGTGTGCCAGATAAGTTACACAGGATAAGCCTGGAAAATGATAAACGTAAAGCTTATCTTTAGAAAGCAGGGAAAGGAAGAGCCAGAGACTAAAGGAACAAATAATCAAACAAGCTGCAAGGACAAATGGGATTTGTCAAGTACAAATTGTATTAAACCAGCCTAATTTCTTTCTGTGACAGGATAACAGGCCTTGTGGATTAGGGAAGAAGGAATGAGAGTCCGTAAATCACAACTTTGGGGAGATTTTTGTCATGGTTACACATGGAATTCCCATAAGCAAGCAAGGAAAATACACTGTGGGTATGTCAGTCCTAAACCACTTCAAAAACTGAAGGGAATAATTAGTAGATCACTGTCACACTGAAGCACGTTTCAAGAAAGAATGTCCCAGAGATCTCTCATGGACCTGGTATTACTGAGAGCTGAGTATTCATTCAGAGTAAATTTCAGTGAAACACTGCTGATGAAGTAAAAAGTATATTTATTAAATTTGCAGAAAACACCAAGCTAAGAGAGCTGCACATGGTTTTCAGGACAGAATTAGGATCTAGACTATTCTTGGTGTCTTGAAGAAGGTGATAAGAAAAAAACATTGGGTGAGTTTATAAGGAAAAACCCTACATTCAGAAAGGAGAGCCTGCACTCCAAACCCCACAAACCCGGGAATAGCTGCAACAGCATAGAAGTCATGGAGAATATCTGGAAGTTACAGTGCATATGCGTTAATGATATGGCAAAAAGGCAAACATTGTACTGAGATGTGTAAAAAAATGCCATTTGTCTGCAGTGTAGATGATGTAGTTTTCTTCCTCTGCTCAGTGCAGGTGTGGTGTTCAGCTGGAGAATGGTGCCCAGTTTTGAACACTTTTAGCACTTAAAGAAAGATGAAGGTGAAGGAAGTAAGGTGGATCTGGAAATTTTCTTTATTCTCCTCTAAACAAGATTAAAGGAACAAGGCTTTTTTGATCTAAAGCTTGCTTCTTTGAGAAGATTTTGCCAGTTTTGCAGAAGATTGAGATGCCATTCCTGATAAATGATAATTTTTTTTCTCTCTGTGACTTTCTCAGCAGCCAAAAGTTTAGCAATTCTTTCATTAGAGTCACCTTTGTCTAAGGAATGCAGACATGTCAGAAGGCAACCTGAGGATGTATGGAGTCATTCCCTGTGATCATGCGTTAAAAGTCAACAGGATTGTAAATCGAAGATAATTGTATGCACAAATGAGCTAAAGACCCATGTGACAATTACTAATTCTAAATAAATAAAGGTCTAATTCAATATTTTTGGTAATGTAACACTAAATGCAATGGAAGAAAAGAATATTTTCTTTCTCCGCTTTTCACAGGTGAGTTAGACTAACCCTGCCTGCATGCTTAGCTTGACTTCAGTAAGGCTGTTGGCAAGTATGTAAATTAAACGGGATGGACAAGCATGGGTTTACAAGAAGCACTAAATGGTATCAGTAGAGTAAAACCAATACATTCTTGTGCCATGGGATGTGCCAGCACTCGTTTAGCTGCAGTCCCTTTGGATTCCCCCATTTTGATCAGAGTTGTGGACAGGCAGAGGTGCAAATCTTCATAAGTACAGTATATTCCTTTCTTGAGGACTAAGATCACTGAACATTGAGCACCTCTTGTCACTAAAAGTAGAGGCTTTTCAGCTGGGTTTCTTCCTGTCTTCTGAAGCCAGAAACATTGTACATATGATGCAATAATATGGAACTCCCTGTGGCAGAAGTACCACAACAAGGAAGGAAAAAGCAGCTGAACCTTCATGGTTCCACTGTGTCCCTGGTGGAATCACGAGACAAGAAGTTCAAAACCCAAACTGATTTCAGGTTTTTGAAGGACCTATCTGGTGATTAAAGGTTTCAGGTCTTCACTGAAGCTTTTGATAATATTTTTGACATCAAAACTCTCTCAGAAAGATGGATTTATAACATCAGTAAGAGGAATGATTTTTGCATTGCCAACCTGTTCTTTGCAGTCACATGTTAAAGGTGATATGCAGATATTTTCTGTCAGTCTGTGGCTTTTGAGAAAGTACCTAGCCTCCGCTGAGTCACTTGTCTTTGCTGCTATCCTATCATTGATAGTTATATGTAAAAAATATAGATGCTTCTCTCATGCAAAAAGGAACCCCAATAGCACGTTAAGGCTCTCCAGGCTTCAGTTCCAATCTTCTACCACTTTGCATGCTGTGTAAATAAATTCTGGTGTCTGTAAAGGTCAGGTCGAACATATACAGATTGGAATTAAAAAATGGTTTGAGGTGCCTTTGTGGCTCTTGGACAACATTTCAGCAGGCACGGATCTGCAGCTCACACTGAATGGCACATGCTAAATTCCAAACCATGATGTAGCTGTGATACATATCTACAGATATGACAGACACAGACTGCACTAAAATATTACACCTTTTTTTCTTGGAGCAACTGATATAGCTGGGAAAAAATACTCATGTTTTCAGGCAAGCATTTCTCTGCAGATAAAAAAAGCTAGGAAGCTTTTCTGTGTTTTTACAACCAAGTACCAGGTCTAACCAAAGATATCATCTCTCCTGACAGATTTGCCCCACTGCAGCTTGGGCAGCAGGACTTGTCAGTGCTTGCTGGTGGTCTGTGCTGGGACTGTGCTGGCAACTGCAGTGGGACCCTCCATGGGGACTGTGGTCTTCCCAGACACAGCAGAAGCAGGACCAGGCAGGGGTGTGGCAGCAGACAGTGAGTGAGGCGATAGAAGGAGAAATCTCACATTTGCCCCCACAAACCCCATATCTATCCTGCAAACCCCATCAGGCTTTAATTTCCCCTCATATGGCCTAGCTTTGTCCCTCATTTGGACAACATCCTGCCATCTCTATCCACCCAGGCTTCAGCCCTGTTGCTCTTGTCCCATCTTTCCAGAAAGCCCACTCACCACCCCAGCAGCAGCGGCCACCCAGCAGCCACGTGCCAACAAGCAGCCATCACTTGCCACAGACACCAAAGATGAAAAAGGAGTAATGCCACAGCTCTTCACTGAGTACAAGTGCAAAGTATTTATTTCCAGGGAGAGAAATTGTAGCAGAATAAATCATACAACTGCAAGATTGATTCAAAAGTGCTAAGAGAGGCAACACAAAATACAAACATTCCCTCTTAAAGTTAAAATAAGGGATTTAAAATTATGAAAGCGGTCTAAGAAACTGCTTTTAAAATGGGCAAATATTTTCAGTCACATGCTACTTTTGCAGGCTTGCTGACTTCACCTTCTGAATGGTTTGCTCAAGTCCAGAAGTACTTAACGTTCTGCATTAACTAGACTGTATTTCCACAAAATACAGCCTAAGTCCTGTTTTTTGACCTCCTTCATATATTTACTTAGACAGGAACTTGTGGTAAATGCAGAACTGGGAAATTTTTGAATGCTGAGTCAAGGTCATAATGAGGAAAACAATAGAGAAGACATAAGAGGACTGGTATGTACAGAGAATCTGTTTCACCCTGGAGCTGCTTCCACCTCTGTCTTTCTCTGTGTATGAGCCTGGGGAAATGGTGTCTGTACAAAAGCGTCGATTTCTACAGCAAGCTGGTGTTCAGTGAGTGAGGCGTTGCACAAGGTGGTGCTGGTAATCCAGAGGCTGTACACCCTGGAGGCTGATTTTCGTGGAGTAAAAAGTGTCATCCTGTGCCCAGAGTAAGGGCTTTGCCTTGCAAACAGCAGCTCTGTGCCCTAGCTGGTGCCTCAATCCCTTTATTCAAGGAAGCCAAAGCAATATTGCCCTCCACTGGTCCTGAAACTAGTTTGACTACTAATGTGAGTTGGACACAATCTTTGTTGGTACCATCAGGGGCACTTTGAAACCAGAATCTGACTCAGATTCCTGGGACGTTGGTGTTCCATCTGTGCTAGGAGCTTGTGCTTTTCAGTCCCAGCTGTGGCAGGGACAGTCATTACGAGTGGCACGGCACAGCTGCACAGCAGGAACGGGGTACAAGCAGCATCACCTTCTGTGAGGGATCTTTGGTCAGGGGATCTGTGGCTCAGCTTTTGCTCAAAGCAGATAGAAACTTCACTCAGCTTGGCTTCTGGCGTTGTCCAGCCTGAGCCTGCCCAAAGATTGGGTTTGCTGTTGACAGTGAACAGTGACATTGACATCAGATAAAAGAAACTCTTCAGGTCCACTAAGCATTTCAGATTTCTAAAGTTTGTGATGCTATGTTGAATACCTGTGTTTTCAACTATTATGTCTGCTGCGTCTCACTGCTGGCTGAGGAGGAGGTGAGGTACGGAGGTTACAAAACCTCAAGACCTTGCAGGCGCCAGAGCTGGCTCCGAGGCACCCAACAAAGCCAGCCTCACTTCAATAACCCAGCCAAACACCAGCATCCAACAGCTCCACGCTAACAGCAAGGGCGTTTAAATACTTCCCCTCGTGCTCTGAGGACCATCTGAGCACTGCAGGCAGCACAGCAGGCTGCAGGTTTATTCTTTGGGAGCGTGGTGTGAAGGTGTGTGGCATTAGTGAGTTTCACCTGCATGCTCGTGGCACAGAGGAAGTCTGTTAGATGACAGGGACTTCTAGTGTGGTGAGCAGAAGTGGAAAGATTAACTGTCTTGGCATTTAAGTGACCAAAATTAGGCTTCCCGTGAACAACCCTTTGAAATAAATAATAGAAATTCACACCTATCTGGGTCCTACAGCTTTTCAGACTATTTGGGGCGGGCTGAAATTGGGTGTGTAAATCTCCTTGAGTACCTTGGGCACTCTGCAGTAGCCTTAAGGAGCTCTGGCAGTTGCTGGCTTTGCCTCCTTAGTTCAGTCTTTTAACCTGCTGTTCCCAGCATCACCTCCATGAATAAAAATGTTCCTGGTTTGCAAGGCATGCTTCCCAGAAAATTACTCTTCTAAGCACCCACAAATCTTACTTCTGTCTCGCTACCCCTAGAATAGCTGTGGGAAATAAGTCCAAGACCACTGTGAATGGTCCAAGTATGAAAGATTTTAATATTGATACATTTATTGTGACTTATCGCACATCAGAAAAATTTATTTAATTTCCACCACTGGTTTCTTTCAGTGAAGTTGGAAGAGGTGCATGGGAGCAGCTTGGATGTTAGAGAGGTTTTTTACAGACTTAAGGACTTAATTTTAGAATAATTTCCAATAACTTGCTAGGAACGATTGTGGGCTGAGGGTTTTTGCAGGATATTAAGAATTATATCACCCCTTCCAGAGCTATCTGCAAATCCTGTGCTGGTGTGATAAATAACCCCACACTTGTCAAAAGACAGGGAGCAGCCAATGTCCTTGCAAACTAAAAGAGGTCTGTTTTCCAGACAGTGAGGTAGTGAGAGCTACAGTTGTTGTTCTAATGCTGTTAATGGGTGACTGTATGCTAATTAGTCAGATTAACTAAGCGGGTGAGTCATGCACTAACCCTTCTTGAGAGAAAGTGCCCATTTTGAGATGCTAAATGAGAACATAAATGCAATCAGGTAGAGAATTCTTGAAAGATAAGACGAGAGCAGACCTGCTTGTTAATGGAGTCAGTGAAATTAATTCTGCTCTGGAAAGGGGTGCACATTTTCATGTTCAGGGTTCATTTTAATGGGGAAGGGTTCAAAACCTTGAGATCTATACAAAGCATTTCACTAAGTAGCTTTAATGACCTAACATAATCAAGGAGATTTCTGATATTCTCTGTTATGTTTGCACCCTCAGAAAGATTTCTTTCTTTTTTCTCTTTTTTTTTTTTTTTTAATTAGAGGCGTTCAGATGTTTCAAATGAAGACAAAACTATAATATTGTGAAAAAACACAAAGCCCTCTCATCTGTGATTGATGGGAAAGTATTAAAAATGTTGATTGTGAATGCTCAAGCTATTATACAGAAGAACTACAGCCTTGCCACATTTGAGAAGTCGGCATCAGTGCTGACAGGGACCACAGGTGTGGTTCTGCCGTGGTGTTGGGAGTCACCTCTGAGGGTAAGAGCTGGATGCCCTTCTGTGGGGAAGATCTGCATCCTTTTTTCTGTGTGTGCAATCCCTTCCTGTCAGGGTGGCTACCACACTATATGTGTGTTAGCCAATTTTTACATTTTTTTTTCTTCATTACTCACAACACTGCAGGCATCAAAGAAGTGTAGCAGTGGTGCTAGCAGCCATCCCACACTGTCTGGGGTGCTTTAGGTCCTGAGCTTAACAGGGCTCAGACCGCCAGGAAGCCCCAGTCTCCACTCTGAAATCCCGATCAGCTTCCCAAGTGCCTGACACGGTGAGAGGAGGAAGCACCGGACCTGGCTCCCAGCCGGCATTCAGTGATCAAGCCTGTACATGGCATTTACTCATGGCATCCCCCTTTGGGCACCGTGGGGCTTGTGGGGACATGCTGCACATGGCAGCCAGTGGGGGAGTCGGTCAGTGCTGTGAGGAGGCTGATGCTGGGCAGAAGTTCTGAGGGAATGATGCCTGGGGGGGTTCTGTGGTCCTCTGGACCCCATGAAAAAATACAGGCCTTGCCAGAGCCCTTGGGCACTGAATTCATCATGAAAATATTTTGCCTCAAGCTTGCTTTTGAACATGTTCTGTTGACTCATCATTTGCCAGAAATAACCTTTTTTCCTAAAGTTTTTTGACATTTCCAGTCTGATATCAAGGCAGCAGCTTGGCAGTAAGACTGCTAGAAGCCCCGGTTCCACAACCCTGCCTTCTTTTCTAACCCAAACTCTTCCCAGTGCTACTGCAAATGGCCACCAGTTTCCAGCCCAGAGGTGGCTGCACTGAGGTGATTGGTGAAGTGATCCTTTTATATATTTTCAATTCTCTGAAGTGCCTTGAGGCTTGCAAAAGGCACTATATAAATCAATTAATAACAGTATCAGAGGTCAGTCAGCCAATAAGAATACAATTTAGTTTAATGAGAGATAAATAAGACAGACAGAGTGAGAGGGAAAGGGAGCTACAAGGCTACAATCTGGCTCTAAATACTCCAGCTCCTGGCTTTATCACAGTGATCATCAGAAACACAGAAGATAATTGTGTCATTGCCGTTTCTTAGTCCAGTGTAATATCTATTACTGGTTTTGATGTCTTACTCAGCTCTGTACCAGTATGATTTTAGGAAGAGTGTACATTATTTTCATGAAAACAAATATGAGCATGAGGAAGCATTTTTCCCTTGCGTGCAATTCCTACTAAAGAATTTACATTCTTCTAATTTACTGGTTTACTGCACCACTTAGTGCACTCCTGAGATGTGCAGAATGTCCTCGCAGTTAAGAATGTGCAGATGAAATTTACCCTTTTTGCACTGAATCACTCACTCTTCCCTTGGAAGTCACCATGCTCTTTCCTCCCTCTAAATCTCCTTTAACCACTCTAATAAAAGAACAGATTATTCTGCATAGTTACAAAATGGATCCAAAATGGATGGTTGGTGGTTTATTTGGATTTTAGGGTACCTCTATATTTTTGCAACCAGTCTGGTACCAAATAGGTGAAAGGAAAGACTCTGTTTTACATTTGATTCTTCCATTTATATGGGACTGTGAATGTAGGAATGAAAATTCTCTGTTGTAGCCCCAGACAAAAAGCTGGGCTACATCACCCTTATCAAAGCAGTATTTATGAGGTTGCCAGAAGATGCACAGGGCATGGAGCTATAACCCTGAGGGGGGCAGGCCTGTGTGGCTAAACAAGGAGGCATTTCATGTTTGTGCCACAGCAGAACACAAGCAGCACAGCCCATCGCCGTGTCTGTGTCCACACGGACCTGTTGGAATGCACGGAATGGCGCCTCAGGCCCCGCTGCCCTCGATGTGAAGCCTGAAGAGCTGTCAGGGAAGGCAGCAGCTCCTGTCCAGCCCCTGCACCTGCCCTTCCTGTGGGTGTGGGGGGAGCCTGTGCATTGGTACGCACTGGTACATGGAACATTGCTAGGGAGTGACCCAAGGCTCGGTATTACAGAAACAGCCATTAGCAGCAGAGCATGAAACATGTATCTAAGGCAGAATTAAGCAGTATGAAGCACTCGTGGTGAGCAAGTCCACAGCTGTAGGGCAAGGCTGACTTGGGTTCAGATTTGCCACAATTTAGTGTAGCATCATTACATGCAGAATTGTCTCACCTGGTTATTCCTAGAATCTTCTTTTTTTTTCAGCTGTGTCTGCACTCACTGCATCGCTCTTTGTCTGGCAGTTGCCTACATCATGCTCCAAGGGGGTACTTGTTCAGACCTCAACCTGTGGCCGTGGCAAAGGGAGGCAAAGGAGGAAAACAGACCTTCCTAAAGCTCTTTCACAAGAATCCAGAGCCAAACGGCACGGACTTCATGCACATCAGCACTTCCAGTGCTGCACCCCCAAAAAATCCCACTTACATTCTTGAGTCCTTTCACGTGCCTCAAAACAGCAGCCTGTTCAAATCTGGGGCTGTCTGCTTCACACTTAGGTAATCCATTTTCAGCCACTCAGACCTGGACATGAAAACATTTCTTCTGCAAGCGGGACTGCTCTTTGTTCTCTCTCCCCCATGCCAGAAAATCCAGCCCTGAACACTGTGACAAAGGATTAGCTCAAGCTGAGGCCAGGCTTTAATGTAAATAGCCAGACAGAGAACAGAATGGCTTCTTTTATCAAACTTAACATCCCAAAGCTCTACTGATTTCATTGTCATTATGGTGGTGATTAATTTGACCCAGAGTACTGCCACCCACTGTTAAAGCCTTCACTGCATCCCTGTTGATAGCTCTCATGACAGAGATTACAGTCTGCCACTGCGTTGTCCATAATTAGTAGTTGTCAAAATGAGATTTGCCTATGGTAGCCCACTGCTCATGAGAAACCCATTCAAAATTAAACATGCTTTGGAAAATAGGGGACAGTTCATCCTCTAATTGGAACCAATAAGTACAAAATGACAACTCTTTTTCTCATCTTTAAAGTGTTGTTCCAGGTCTTAAAAATGATTTTGTGAGTTCTCTCCGTAGCTATCAATAAGTGCCCTCTGGTGAAGTGTGAGGGTGTTGATTCTGTTCTGCAGCTGGGTCCTAAAATGTTTGCACAGTTAATTCCCCAAAGCAATGTAGTTTAATTGCTTCATCTGAAACAGCGACACGGTCAGGGCACAGTGGCAGTCCCTGACACACGGCCAGTGCCAGCCCTGCTGCCCATCCGTGAGTGACAGTGGGCCCTGGGGAAGGCCAGGGCTGGGCACAGCCTGGGGAATACCAGGAGTGACACCAGGGAGGGGGCATTTGGAAGAGCTGTCGCCTGTCTCCAGGGAATGGAGGAGAGAGGAGGGAGTGAAGCCACACACAGCCCGTGGCCTGCCCGATGGGCTGGCATGGAAAGGTGATGTTTGTAGTGACTGGGGTGTGGGCTAGTCCAAGGCTTCATTCATCGATGTTTTGGGTTGGACTAGGAATGGAGTCTACTACACAATTCACTTGCAGAGCAAGCCTACAGCTCTTTGGGGTTTTTCTCCCACTGTAAGAGGAATGGCCAGTGTTACTGCAACCCTGAATGCAAAGACTTAGTTATCAGACCCGGTATCACTAAGGATTGCAACAAAAGGTTTTCTGATTAAACTCTGAAGTACAGGGCCAGGGATGGAGTAAATATCCATGTTGGAATCAACTGAAGTTGATGTCCAATGACATTTTTTGCAGGACAAACAGGAGAGCTGGTGTTTTTCATAAGCATGAATACATCTATCTATCTATGGAAATAATTGCCCTGAGCAACTGCCTAAAAACAAGAGGAGGGGATCCAGAGCATGACACCCTTGTGCTAGTCAAAACAGACCACTGCTGGAGAAATATATCTTTTCGGTTCAGGTACTGGAAGTGCTCAGCAGCTCTTGAAACCAGTGCCATGGTTTCAAGAATTTAGCATTAATATATATTCAAGAATATTCATGAATATATCACGGCAAAAGTGAATGCTTGGAGAATAATTCACAAGAGGTGATGATGTGCCAGACATAATTCTTCACCAATATCTTTCATTTTATTCCACTAGAAGAAGCGAAAGAGCTTAAAAGACATCAGTAATTTTTTTCTGAGTGCCCAGCCACTGATGAAAGTGCCACACTTTCCTACAGCAGGTTAATTAATCTTTACACAGTCCTGTATGCAAACTCCATTCACCAAAGTTTATTGGACTCCCTACCTGAATCTCACACAGCCAGATGACAACTTTCATCCTTATCTTCAGTGTAAGTGCTGGTAAGAAGTGGGTGTTTTGTCTTGAATAGTGCCAAAATACCAGTCTGATCAGTTCTGACTTGGGCAAGTTATAGGGAGGCTTCGTAGGGGTGGAAAGACCTCATTGCAAAGCTTCAGTCCATTGCAACACTGGGCTGCATTACTGTAAGTTAGACAGAAACCTCCTGGTCACTGTGCAGCTGAAGATGTGGGCCAGGTGGAGATCAGCTAAAAAGGGAAAACCAGAACGTCTTGTAGACCTAAGTTCCGTGGTCAGGGAGAGACTGAGTCACAGGCTTAGAGAAAAGTGAAGACTGGTAGTTTGCAAAAAAAGCTGTTGCAAAGAGTGGGAATAAACAGTTGTCCTTATCCACTGAAAGCAGGAGAAGAAAAAGCAGCTTTGAAGATTCTGTCAGTTGTGAAAGCTTCAGGTTATTTAATTGTGGACTTAGATTTTTTGGAAAATATTTGTTTTCTGTTTTAGGTTTTTCCTGGAATCACCTCTTTAAACTAATGAGACATTTAAGCTAGGCATTAGGAAGCACTTTCTGATGATGACGGTGACTCCATCCCGTCACACATGGCTACGAAGGGTAGGCGAGTCAGCAAATGTCTGCTGGGAGCGCGCCGGACATCGCCAGCCCCGCCGTGCTGTGGGGGAGGCAGGGGATGACCTTGGCAAGCCCCAGCCAGTCCTGTTCCCTCTCACTCCGGCAAGTCTGAAGATTTACTTTCACCCTGAAGGTAATCAGTCAGTCGTGATTTTGACCTACAGTTTAATGTGCTCTCTTGCTATAGTTACAGACATCCTCCTTCTGGTTATGCTCCCTGCTGTGACTAATGGCATCTTTGCAGTTAAAGAGGTGGTTTTTAAAGAAAAACATCCAAGTTTCAGTGCTGTTACTGAGTTAACAGTTTTAGCAAAAACAGTGGCACAGCAGTCCTTGCTATGGCCTATGAACTTGACATTTTTTGGGTGTAAATGTGTACATGTCTATCTGTACACCTTTTGCAAAACCCCTACATACACAGGAAGCAATGATTTTTTTCTGTTAGTGTTTTTGCAAAGGATCATCAGCGTTGGTATTCACTATTCACAGTGAAGTACATTTAAAGTTCAGCCTCCAAAATAGTCTTGGTCAGACAGAGTTTTTTGAAAACTGAACTAATTTGCACAAATGGAAACAAAAATGGAAATGAGTTTGCAAAGAATCAGGAACTGAACACCACACAACATACCGAGATATTAAGGAAGATTTACAAATCTGATCCTGCAAGTGTGATTTTCTGGAAGATTTTTAAAGATGATGTGAGAAACCATTTTTTTAAAGATAAAATCATAAGGATTTTAATGATATTTTGCAAAATACCTCAACTATTCATAACTACTCCTTTTTAAAACACTGCAATGATTGAAGGTAATTCTCCAAACTGAAGAACAGGTGTTTAGATTTAATGATGAGACCCCTTTAAATAAATAAAATAAATGTGTTTTGTCTGTGTAGATGCTGATGAAAATTTTGGGAAAATGCTACATTCATTTAAATTTCCTTCCCTTGTTTTCACTTTGTAAATAGGTTCCCTATATCTGTTCACCTCTAAGCCCAATTAAATTCAAGGGCAGCAGATCACAAAACCTAATGCAACTTGACCAGAATTTCTACTCTGTGTGGCAAGAAAATCAGCAGAAAGTAGCTCAAGCTTTTCTTTTCTTTGCTATATAAGACTGCAGATGTCATTTGGATACTAATTGGAGTCATTGCACAATCATGTTAGATGCCCTGTTCTCATTCAGTATGTGGCAGGTAACACAGTACCTGTGTTCTTCAAGAAAAGATCAATGACAAAAAGGTAGTTTTCTGCTGCAGGGAGAAGACAGACAATTAGAAAATCACTATTTGTATTCAATCTCTGTTTACACTGGTTGACCACATCTCTTGCAAGTGCGCATTTCTCTCCAGCTTCAGAAACACACAAATATATCAGCACCAGAAGTCTCCTCTCGTTTTAGTTTGCAGTTCAGGATTGCTTTATTAATCAACGCAAGATGCATTCATTGAACTGGATTAATCCTGCATAAGTAATTTTGAAATTTCCTGCTGAAGTTATTTTTCATTTCTGGGAACAAATCATTTATTTGGATTTTCATATATCAGGATCACAGAGATTTGCCACAGTCAGATTTTAATTTTAGTTACATCTGAGCTGGCTTATATATTAGGGTGCATAGTTTTGCATGAGAGCATCTTCTAAAATCTGTAATTGGTGTGGAACACTGACATGCACAGAATACATCTGACAAGGTCCAGAGAGTTAGGTTCAGTTTCGCTGATCAACATCTATGCTGCAGATTAACTGAATCTTTTATGGCATTACAAGCCCTCCAGAATTCATTAGTGTGCTTTCCCTTCCTGCAAACCAGTCTGACCTCCAGTGCTGCCATCACTGCTTCCTTGGACAGGACCCGAGAGGCTGAAACAGTGACTCTTTTCCACTGCTGCACTAATAACAGAAATTAGAAATGTGTATCTTAAAACTGCCCTGGGGTATGTGCCTTGGCACTTACCTTGGCCTTTTAGCACCACTTGGGATTTCTGTCTCCTTTGTCTGTACCAGAAGGCTCTATTTAAATTGAAATATGGTCTCTCCCTTAAAAGCAAGGGAACTAGAGTACTTTATTGATGAGTGATTATAATACAATAGAAACCAGTATATATAATGAGGTTTGGCATGGCTTTTTCTCAGAAATTGGCTCACAGATGCAGCTAGCAAAGTAAATCATTGTATTAAAAGCAGCAAGGGGGACAAACACATGAGGGAAAGCAATGCCAGCTTTTGGGAGGTGGGTGCAGAGCACCTTCGAAGACAGTGCTGTAATTAATGAAAAGCATATTTTTCAAATGCCCTCTTTGTCATTCTTAGGGGCATGGGTACAGGTTGCAAGTCAACAGCAAGTCAGTCTTCTCACACTTCTTGGCCAGTGGATGGGACCACAGCTCCAGACCAGGGAAGTACCTTAATTCACCAATCTGTTGTTTTCCAGGCCCTGCCCTGCAAAAGTACCTAGGCAAGTTTGTCATGCTGAAGACAAAATGGAGAAGATTAAGGTTTGGCAGGCAGGACAGCAGAGAAAGAGAACTATGGAACAGTCCATGTGATCAGGTCCCAAATGACTCTCATCAGAGAATCAGAAATGGAAAGGCACTTCCCTCCAATGCAGCTGGGATCAGGAATTGTGACTCGTCTGCTCTTCTTGTGTTTCCCACCACCAGCATCAGCTCTCCTCTCATGTCACAGGTGCTGGCTGTGGCTAAGTGCTGGCCAGAGCCCAGGCACTGCAGAGAGCTGTCGCTGGGCATCTCTTTGATAGGTTTTGTTGTGCTGAAGTCTGT
This sequence comes from Oriolus oriolus, assembly GCA_013400235.1. NCBI lineage: Eukaryota > Metazoa > Chordata > Aves > Passeriformes > Corvidae > Oriolus > Oriolus oriolus. The sequence goes on along the minus strand of VXBT01004131.1, from coordinate 658,023 downwards.
GCACTAAAGCTTGAACACTGCAACACCTAAGTACTCTGCTGATTTATCCTTCTGCTTGGCAGCTACACCACTGAAAATGATCAGCTGAATACCATCACCCAAGGGCTTATTTAGTTTCATGTTCATCTCATGTTGTCTTCTATTGAATTTTCTTGCATTTCTCTTCTGCCCTTTGTATTGCCTTTCCTCCATTTTTTTCCAGCCTTGCTCTGATATGTGCTTCTCAGAAACCATCTTTACTTTCCTCATTACTCCTGAGTTTTTCTGTGCTCTTGATCCTCAAAAACTTCCCACCTGCTCCTCTCAGTCTTGTTTTCTATTTTTTCCTTTTGTTCTTACCTCTTCTTTCTCACTTCGTTCCCTTCCTTTCTAAATCATCTCTGCCCACTGCTTCCAGTTTCTCCTCTTCATCCTTCTCCCACATTACTTAAAAACAATATGCATAAATTTCCCTTCCTTCCTCTGCTGAAATAAACTCATTAATGAAACAATCCTATTCATTGTGCTGTCTTACCATAGTTGCCGCTGGCTCACTTCTCCATTCCTCCAAAGATCTGAACAGGATTGATTCCCTCCCATCAGAACACTCTTTCATGGTGCCCACAGCTGCCCTCCAGTACAGCCCACACCTGCTGTAAACACGGGGGCCAGTTTGCTCAGTGCACCGCCCTGGTTTGCATAGGCAGGTTCTGGTCCCTGACAAAGGTTGGTAGGCATGAATAAACAATGCATGAATAGGAACTGGCATTGACAATGCCTCTGCTTCCTGGTAGAACTTCCTGCTTTTACCTTGTCTTCTCAGCCTGGCAATACTTCTTGTCCCAACTCCTCTACTGCACGCCCATGCCAGCACTTCCCCTCCAAGAACTGAAATACCCATGGCTGGAAGAGTCAGTTGCCACAGGAGGAACATTTTCCAGAGGTATGAAGTTGCCACAACAAGCACTAAATTCCCCAAAGCAAGACTGGGCTTAACAAAGCAGTGTCCTTTCCACTTACCTTACCGTGGGACAGAGGAACAGAGGGAGCAGTGCGAGGCAGAGGCATTTCACAGACATGCAGTGGCTTCTCCAGTCAGAGCAGGCGCAGGGGTGGGGCTTTCCCTGCTGGAAGAAGGTGCTGCTTTCCCAGGGCAGGCACTGTGCTCGGGGGACAACCAACTCACTGCAGACCCGTGTTTTACTGCGGTCACTGCACTGACAAGCACTGAGTAATGACACTTGGAAAACATGTTATGTAACACCACAAAATAAAGGAAGTTCACACATCTACATGATAAAAAAAGTTCCAAAGAATTTAATGTAGATATTATTTATACATACACTTTATAAGTAGGAATATGGCAGACAGTTGAATTAGTACATAAAGTTTTATTTAAAGTTTCCCCCCTGCAAGCAAGCTTCATTTACACAGTCTAGTACTGTACAAAATTTACATTCTTTGTGTGACTTATTTAGTTAGCACTTTTTCCTTGGTCATGCCTTCCTGAAAGATAGAAAGATTTAGATACAGTCCTCATAAATCTTTAAATTATCTTGGTAAAAAAAGGAACCATTTAAAAGGACAAGAATTATCCTTTAAAAACGGTACATTTTAGTATAGACAGGTGACAGTCAGTGCTCAGTGGCAGACCTTTTAAATGTCTTACAAGGTTTCCTCATTTAGTATCTTAACAGTTTCCTTTTTTATATATATTTATATTTATATACTTTCAACAGGAAAGAAAAAAAAAGTCATGATTGCACCAAATATATTTTACAAGGGATCCCTTGGATCTGAACAATATAAATAAATACAAAACCAACTAAGATTGCACTATATAAGAGAAATGGATTGAGATTTCAGGATATACACTCCACCTTTATGAGTTCCTTCGTGATGCTCACTGGAAAACTCTCCAAGGGCACATTCAAATATTAGCATCTTCAGATAATTATTTTGTTTAAACATTTTTTTCCAGGTGTGCAGCTACCTCATCAATTGGATTATTGCATTTGTGTGGTATAAGTCTTTACTGCATTACTCCAACTTTACAAGTTGTGTAATTCTGCTGCAGGCAAGGGAGTTGCAATAAAACTGGACTGATGCCAGAGAGAAACAGTCCCATGGTATTTGCTCTCCGTTATTTATATTCCTCTCAAGCATCAATATATAGTGTAATTTCTGTGTACATTCACCCTTTTTCTATTTTGCAAAGCAAATAATGAAGTCCTTCTCCCATCTATTGCCTCTGCAACAGAACCAACCTCCAGTAGCTGCCTGCTCCTTGCTTAACGCGTTAGCATTAAGTCCTGTCGTGAAAGGAATGTGCAGGGCTGAAAATGCAGGATCTGAGTGTCCTTTGCCTTTTATCTGGTGCAGCCAGCTACAACTAGGCAAATTAAAGGCCGGATATCTAGCTGACACAAAGTACATCCATTGGCTTCAATGGAGCGATGTCAGTTTACACCAGTGAAGAGGGTGGTCCTGAGAGCAATGGATGTAGCACTAGTAAACCACAGTGGAAGAATTATGCACATTAATGAGCTGCAGATGATTATGTCTGTTAACTGCAAGGTGGTGAAGAATCAGGCTCAGATTTTGTCACTGCTTTTGCAAAGCCAGGACAGAAAGACGTAAGCTTAACACATAGTCTGATTTGTGCAAGCAACTATGACTTCATGAAGCAAGCCCTAAATGCTACTGGTCCCGTGTGGGAGCATTCTGAACTCGCTTTGCAAAGTGTAAATAATTACACAGGCTATAAGGCAGTGGAAAGTCTAGCCTCATAGTACTTTGGATCAATAGTAAAACTCTCTCAGAGTGCATCTTAAGATCAACCACACAGGACTACTTTAACTACTTACCAGTGTCTCTCCAAAAATGTGCATAAGCATTGCAGAGTCCAAAGCAATAAATTTATGATTAAATGCAGTCTTCTTGTCTTTGGAAAAAACTAGCACAGATGCTGATATCTAACAGGTTAGTGAAAAGGAAGTAAGGTTTCTGGTGCTTTGTTGAGTGGTCATAGAAATAACTTACTTTACAAAGACAGATTTTAAGCTGTAGGATCCAAATTCTGTTATACTAATGCAGAAACAGCCATTCCATGTGATTTCAGTGAAATGACTCTGACTTTACACAAGTGTGATTAGAAGAATTTGATCCTAATCCCTAAGCTGCTATTGCAAGAAGTGCTCTGTAAAGCATAGCTTTCATTGTAGTCTGCTTTCTGCTGCACTTGCACATGGGGACTTTGAAGGCAGAGTGCCAAGCTGTGCAAAAACTGAATGGTATTTCTTTACCTTTTATAATCTTCTGATGCTGTGTTGCTTGCAGAGCATATGAAGTAGTTGTAGGTTAGGATTACAGAGGAGGAGACTATTCTGCAATGCAGTGCGAGCTTTTCACTATCTGAATTCTGAAGCATTCATGAAAACAACATCCTCATGACTTCAACACAGATCACATGCAGGTAGATACAATGCACAATACTGATCTTGTCTCTTCAGGCTGTATTTGAGCAGTTAGCCATCATTTTTTTTTTAAAGTTAAATTTGACGTGAGGAGTGTCTCTGCAGCAGGAAAAGTTTAAATCAGTCTGAAATGGCAGTCTGTCAGCATGTAATGCTCGGTGTGTTTTAGCTACTTGCTTCGTAAGACACCGGCACCTATCTGAGATGGGACAAGACTTGGTTTTTCTTGTCTTTTAATTTGCTCCTAAAGCATAAACATGGAATGAGGGGTGAATTATGGTGGCTTTAACAGGAATTCTGTTCTAATAAAATATTTACGTCACCCGTCATTGTTTTCCCAAATGCACTCAGTGTTCGTGTCAGTGCTCCTGGCCCATCACTTGTTGTACGGAACGCAGGCCGGCAATACCACAGTCGAACACGCAGGTCCCGCAAGGGGCTCTGCAACGTCTCCTTCCAGTTCTGTCCAAGTCCCTTTCTCAGGACTGTAGCAAATAGTAGAAGATTTGTAGGCTCCCTGTAGTAGAACAAAATATCACATTAAATGTGGCTTTGGTAAAATCCAAGTCACACGTCAGCTCTAAAGATACTTGAAAGTGACTCATGGTCACTCTAACTTAGAAGCTCTTCAAGAGGTTTGGTTTTTTTTTTCAGAACCCAGCCTCTGAAAATCAGTCTCCTCATAAGTAGAGCTCTAAGCATACAGTCCCACCAATCACTTTTTCAAAATTCCTTCTGATTGTTAAATTACTCCGTATCTGTGAATACAGTCTAATACTAACTTATCTAAATAGAAAAGCATAAAGGTGAAAAAGCACTCCATGTTCTCCACAAGCTGAATACCAACCCAAACCCGCCCCTGCAGCTACTTCCCCTCTCATCTCCTCTCCATCCCATCTGCATGTTATAGGGACTGGCCACAAGAACTCAGAAGGAGTAGAAAGTTGGTTGTAGAAAGCTGGTACACACCATACTCCAGCTGTAGCCTCCTACAAGGTAAATACTGTCATCAAGGACTGCACAGCCAGGGCCACTGCGACCCTCCAGAATAGGAGTCTGGAGGATATTCCACTGGTCACCTTTTGGATCGTAGCATTCCACAAGCATTACGTCGAGATGGGAGAAACCTGGATGAGGGCATTGAGAAAAGAGAACATGTGTTATGACATATTGTTTTATTACTTGGTTTACTCTCAAATTTATTAAATTACAGTCACAATTACAATATTACAATTATAACATAATTGTTAAACATTTTTCTAGAAAATATCTTCATATACATTTAAGCCAACTTCTGTAACATTAATGCTTCATTACTTCAGTTCAAATAAATCTGTTTAAGGTTTTTACCATTAGTTCTACAGTCTTCTACAAATCATGAGTCCATGGAAAACCCGACTGCATCAGGAATCACTCAGTAATAAATTATCAGTGATGCAAGCAGATTCAAGCAAAATTCTTCCTTGTCTATCAGTGCTAATACAAGTTTGAGCATGTAGGAAGAGACTGTCCTGGTAAGTCTTCTTCAAAAGTAAGCAGATCTAATCTATTCAAAAATGAACAGATTGTATTTTGCTCAGAAATCAATGTCTAACAAGTCCAGGGAATGCTCAGACAACTGATGCCTCTTGGTTCTATACGGACAAAGTGCTTGGCATGATGGACATGATGTGCAGGGCCAGTTTCAATTTTCCAGCTGATTTAAGGTGTACTTTGAAGCACACAGCTGGGGTAAAGTCTTTAAGGCAAAAAAAATGTAACCACAAAAACAGTGGTCCCATCCTTCCCTGGCAGACCAAAAAATGTCCAAGCAACTGCTGCTGTTTGATCACCAAAAGGCAGAGGGGCCTATGCTCAAGATTCTCAAGCTGTGTCAATGAACATGAATTAAGTGAGCTGAACACAGACATTGAACACAGGAGTCCCAGTTCCTGCTCCAATATTTAGGCAATTCCCTATCTCAATCTACCTTCTTTATCAGAGCACTGCAGTAAAATTATGACTTCCTTAATAATACGAAGTGCTTTACTTAACCCTTCTGTCTTCAAGGTATGAGAGCAAAGAGAAGTAAGATTTTCTGCAAAAAGGGTATTTGGTGATATCGGCACTTCACAAGGAAGCTGCTTGCTAGAATACTATTTATGTCTGGAATGAATATGAAATAATATGAAATAATTCATAATAATATGAAATAATTCTTGGCTGCTGGGAGGTTTTCAAGGAGCCATAAAAGGGCCACTGCTGTGCACCCAGGCCCCGTCAAAAGCTCTGTAACAAACTGCAGTATGCACATGATTAGCTGTGATGTGGTAAATGCACCGCTAACACTACTACACAGTTCCAGCTTCACAAAGGAGGGCTTTGCCATGGAGCCCTGCTATTCCCTGCCCCTGGAGAATTTCATCCACACTTCAGTCCCCTCCCTCCTCTCTGTCCTTGCAGTTTTTCCTTTTGTTTCACTGTATGGGAGAAACCGTTTTTTTCCAAAAAGTCCTTTTGCCAGACAGCCACGTCTTTCCAGAAGCCTGGATAGTAAATGCCTCTCACAACAGTGTGCAGTTCAAACATAACAAAGGCACCCAGGGCAACAGCTGTAGAGGCAAAAATGCAGGGCTTATTAGAAGTAGGTGAAACTGTGTGAAAAAAAAAAGAAGGTGGCAGACTAGAAGCAATTCAAGCCTCTGCAAACCAAAGCATGTGCTTTAGCTAGAGGAGAGCTGTGAAAGGTTTTAGTTTTGTAGGAGGAAAAGCCAACACTGCAAAGCACTGAAACCTACAAAATTTGCAGGTGTTCATGTACAAGCAGCTTTTGCCCTCTTCCCCTTGTAAGGTCCAGTCCATAAACACCTGTCACAGATGGGGGTGGAGAGTGGAGGCACAGCAGCCGTGAACCTGCCTGCAGGGGTTTTGCACCAGTACTATTTATCAGGGAAAATTTACATCTGGGACTTTGTCCCCTGCATGCTCCACAGACACCCAGATCTCCAAATGCAGCTTGTGGCTTTACAGTGTCAGACATGGTCTGGTCTTACTGGCAGTCAATATATTTTTTTTTTAAATTTTTCTTCTATATTATGATTTTCTCTTTTGTTGTTGGGAGTCTTTTATTTTTTCAGTTTTGAACATTAAAGGAGAAAGAAGAAAAAAGTGAATATAAACAATTAAATACTATCATGGGACAAAGGAGCAGGAGGTGCGCTTTTTGTCTTAAGTGGCTGGATTAAGAAGCATCTTTAACAGCAATGACACATAGGCATTAAGATAAAAATACCAGATGCCTAAGCAATAGTTATTTTAATATGAGACCTTTTCAAAAGACGAAAACAAGAGACCTCTAAAAAGAATTATAATAAACAAACTGCATTTAATACTAAAAAGGGATTTAAATAGCCTAGTCCTAATATTTAATGGCTGGAAGTTTGCTTTTTTTTTTCTTCATTAAATCAGGAGCTTGTTTTTGTGTGTTGCTCTGAATAAAGCTCTCTTTAACTGCACATTTTGGAAAATGATTTACAGAGGAAAATATTGCTGGTACTTTCGGGTCAAAGAATAATCTGTTTGTTTCATTGAATTCTTGGTAATGACAAATTGTCCATGCCTTTGAGTAATGGAAGCTCCCATTTTTATTATCTAAAGCATTCATTACTCATATATTTAATGTACTGTTATAATTTTAAAATAATTTGCATAAAATGTTTTTAAAATTGCTGGCTCAAGTGTCCTGTTGAATTGTGTTGCTTGTTTTTTAATGTATTTAACAGTGACTGTCTAACAAAAATATTCTTTATCAGAGATGTGGGACACCGAGATACTTTTTCGCTATTAAAAATGTGACCTTTCAAATGGTTTCCTCCAATTGCATACAGTCGATCATTCATTACAGCCAAAGTGTGGATTGCTCGTTTTGTGTTCATGTCCTGTTTTCGGGCCCAGACGTCCATCACAGGGTCATAGCAGTACAGCCAGGGGACGTATTCTCCATTGTGAACACCTCCTGCAAAGTAAATACACATCAGTTAATTAGCATCAATAAAAGACACTGTGCTGTAGCAGGAATTTAGCTCTCTGGTTTTGGGGTTCTGCGTTTTTTTGGGGGTGTTTTTATGGTGTTTTTGGGTTGGTTTTCTTGTCACATAGCAGGAATTACACAAGACACTGGCCTGATATATATATCTTGCCATTGTGAACAGCTCCTGCATGGGCTGCCAAGGGTTGTGGTAGTGAAGATACGTAACGCCACTCGTTTGTCTCCAGGTTGTAGCACTCAACGCTGGACAAGTAGCCAGTTTCGTTTCTTCCACCGATGACATACAAGTTCTTGTCAAGGCGGCAGGCGTAGAAACTGGCTCTCCTGGAGGACAGGGCAGAACAGAACAAAACGAGCCAACAACAAACCAGTTAGCCACGTCAAACATTTTTTTCCCGTCTCCAGTTGACTCCCTGAACTAAGAGAGCTGCTCCTTCAAATGCTACATCAGAGAAAAGTGTCCAGGAGCTTTACGTGCTTACAGCTCTCCTAGAGACTGTGGCTGCTTTGCTAATCAAAATACACACTCCATATCAAAAAATACTTCATTTTTTGTGTCAAAACAATTAGGCACATATAAAACTGCCAGGAAATACCCCTTTTCAAAGCTGTTTGTTGCTTTTTCACACCCGTGAAAGATAAAAAGGTGCTCATTAATGTTTGGGGCATTACCTTGTAAGGGATATAACAACTCAGTAAGACAAAGTGAAAAATGAGGTAGATAATGTAACAATAATAAATTATCTTGACATTCACTTTCTTTATGGTCCTTCAAGGGTCATTGTTCCCAATTTACTAAGAGAACCACATCATCAAAATTTTTCTTCAATTATCATTTTTTTCTTCCTTCTGCAGTACTGCAAATAGAACAACTTTCCTTATGCTAGCCACAACACTACATTTCCACACTTTAAAGAAGTCTGTCTCCATCCAACTAATCCTGAGAAAAGTTTTAGCCACCTGTCTGCTTTTACATGCAACTCAGGTGTGTAGGAAAAGAATTAATTTTTCTGGCCAGGACTGTTGGGCATATATTAGTTTGTCTTCCTTGTGCCTCCAAAATTCATGCTGTGTGTTTGTTGCTGAAGTAAAAACTGAGCACTGGACAATTCTGAGAGACCCTGGTTGGTGTAATCCACTCTCAGGGAAAGCTCCTTTAGATCATTCAGCAGCAGGAAGGTTTGCTAGAGTAGAGACCTTTCATTTTAAGCTGCAATAACATGAGAAAGAAAATTGCAGAAGAGCACAGCTGGGCTAGGATGAAGAGCTGTACAAAACACTGAATGACAAGACTTGTCAGTCCCCAACATAAAATTTTCTCCTGGGTGAAACCAGAATGATGTGGGAGCCCAGAAATAAGCAGGCAGGCCAGGCACAGCAAAGTGCAGCTCTGACAGCTCCTGCAAAGCAGGCACTCTGGAGTGTGGCTGTAGCTTGCCAAACCCTGCTCTGTGGCTGATTCAATGCACTCTGGTTCCTGCCCAGGCACTTTAATTTGAATCTGGGAGCAGCTGCATATTTCGCTCTTGAATCACGCAGTAAATCTTGGGGGCTTGATGGTCACCTGCACTATCAAGGATTTGAACCTGCAGACCACTGCAAAGCGTTTGGATGAGCAGTGGTACATACACAGAGCACAGCATCCTCAATGAACAGCTTCGGTGTGTCCAACACCTCCCCAGCCTTCCCGAGAGCCATCCCATGAGCAGGTGACCTAGCTAAGTCTGGTGTACCCTGTCCCTAACTTGATGTCTAGCCAGGCACATTCAGGAGTATTTCCTTCAGTGAAGGCAGGAATAAGATCTTGCTCTTTTGCACAGCTACCTATTTTTACAAAATTTGTAGCAACCTTTAGCATTTTGGAGAAATCTCCCTCTTTGTTAAAAGTGTCTGAGACTGGCTGGTGGTTTGTAAGTTGGAAGAGAAATGAGGCAGACACCAAGAGACACAGCCATGGAAACAGCAGGGCTGGCTGGGTGTTCAGGAAACAGATTTGATGCACCTCTGCCTGTTTCTGACCTCACTTTTTGGATTTGGTGCACACCTGACAGGGCTGCTCACCAGCCAGGGTCACTGAGCACCTCCTGTTCACTTCTTTGCTTTCACCTTGCCTGTACATGGGCAACTTGGACGGTGTGGGACAGCACCCCTTGCTGAGTGGAACTGGGACTCCACCACAGGGAACACTTCGGAAAAAAACCCATGGAAACAGGAGGACAGGAATACTGGCAAGTGTCTCCAGATCAACTGATGAATTAAAAAAGACCATGTAATTTATCTGTCAGTGGGCAGATAGAAGCTGATGGCATATTTTGCTTTGCATGGTTGGGCAGCAAATCGTGCATCTATGTTTTTAGCCTGATATTCTATGGAAACAAAGCTAATTTGATTACACTGTACATGTACCCATGTCTGCCTGCTGTTGTCTCCTAAAAAAACCCCTGCTGACTGATTTCACTCTAGTTTGACAGAGGCTATAGGTGTTACAGGCAATCAAGTGCATATAAGTTTTCTGAGAATATGTGATGGGCCTAAGGCAACACAGCCCACAGTTGCCTCAAAAGGAGGAAAGGCTGCAGAGGTCACCTCCTATTAGACATGAGAGAGCCTGCATAGGCAGGTACACATTTTTCAACCCTCCTGTGTCCGGCAGCCACAAGGCACAAACCCACAGGGTGCCTGTTGTCAGTGCTCCCACATCCACCTGTCTGTCCTTGTGCACCTTCTCTGGAGAACACATTAACAAACTGCTCTCAGCATGTTTTGCCTTTTTTTTTTAGTTCAGGTTTAATAAACAGACGTAGACACAACTTGCATGCATTATTCTCTTAACCAGGATTTCACTGAGGATACTCTGTGCGTGTACTCCTGGTTTCATCCACACAGTGTCACTGTAAGGAGCAAAAATGAAAGCATCGGCATACTCCACTCTTCTTGGATGTGAACATGCACTCAGCAGTTCTGTCACAAATATTTTAAGCTTTTTGGGTTTTTTTTAGTTTTCAACGATACAGTGTGTAAGGGCATGCTGTTACAGTGTGCAAAGGCATGCTGTCAAGTGATGACTTTTAAACTGCTGTAAAATACGATTCAGATTAAACTATAATGCAGCAATCTTTGCATGACAACTTTCCCCTCAATACTGAGAAGACACTATCCATTCTAATCAGATAACTAGAATGTACCTCAGGATCTGAATATGGACAATAATTATTTTGTGATTTTCTTCAGGACTTGAAAATACTCAATGTTCACTGGTCTCTGAAATGCTTTTCCTTCACACTCCTTCACCCAACCATCAACTTCTTCTTTCAAGTAAACACATACAAAAGGGAAGATTTTCCTCATGATTTTCACACATGATGAATTTATGCCCTGAAACACCAAATGCAACTACCAGTCTGAGGTTTAAAGTTACCAGTGCTGTTACTGATCATTACAATATCTGGACCTGATTTCAGGGTCACTTATAGAGTGCATGCTTTGCTTTTTAAAAAATGAATAATCTTACTAGGGGTTGACATCACTATTATTAAAGTCAAATACAAAAATAAAATGTGAAATTGTTTCATCCCCTTTTCTGTGCCTTTTCTCAGCTCACTCAGCCTCAGAGAGTACACTGACCTGCTCATTTCCCACTTCCACTTGTGCTTCTTCAGAACCTGATACAATGCCATGCTTTTTGCTGGTCTTCAAACAAAAATTTTTAACTCCGAATATAAGAAAAAGCAAGTTGTTTTAAATGTTGTTTTGTTCCACACACCTTGAAAAGCTCTGTGTTGAGCTGGCAAGATTCAACAGTTCTGACTGAGGTGTCCAGCTGAGGCTCAGACCACAAGTTCAGATGCAACTGCTACAAAGACTGCTCCCTCAGTAGCCATCATAGTCTAACTAAACCACTCTCCAAAAACCTTCCTGTTGTTATGGCAGCATCAGGCAGATGTGTATTTCCAAAGCTTATGAGTCACTTGCTGGTTCTCTAAACAACAAAATCCTGAAAATAGTACATACTTTTCAAAAGCATCTATTTTTGAGATGCTCTCCAAATGAAGAGAAACCAAACTTGGCTTTAAAGAAAATACACTGGTGACATTGAATCCATAATGAGATTAGACTTTTCTTTATAGCTCATACAGTAAAATCAATCAGATATGGATTTTGGCATGTGAGATAAAAGTTTACTTATCAAATATTTCACACAGATTTTTGACTTGAGAATATACTGCCTGTGAACGAGTCCCACATTTACCTGGCAGTCATTTCAAAGGAGCTATTATAGTCTATCCAGCCAATTATTCTCAGAGTAAAATTCCTAAGTAGGTTTTGACTTGATGGACCATAATGACTCAGAAAAACCCATTAAACAGTCTGTCTTGTCAATGGTGCCTGCATTATGCCAGCAGAGACAGGGTATGACCCTGTACTCCTAGCAGGGGGAAAATAGCCTGTTGACTTTAATGGGAACTTTATCTCACTAAAAGAGCTGGGAAAGAAAACTGCCTAAAAGCTCTCTCTTGTTCATATGATCCTCTACAAACTGGGCCAGTCCATACCTCTGAAAGCTGCAACAACTCTGAGGAAGTCATTAGGACTGAGCAAACGAGCCATTAGAAACATTTTAGGAACAGATTTTAAAATCCCTGTTTTCCAACAATAGCCCTAATGCTTAGGAGCTTTTAAAGAAAAACAACGGCCAAGCCCGTGAGCTATGTATCCTGAACAAAAGAGGTGACAATTAACGTTGTCATAGCAAAGCCCCTTGCTGGAGGAACTGTGTGGGAGTGGGCCATGGTATTTCAGTACCTCCGTAAGGAGCTGCGGTGTTCATACATTACAGTTTATTAGGGGCAGGAGCACAAGGCACAGCTGAGTTTCTGCCTCTTGGCTGAAGGCAGCAGCTCCCACCAGAGCACAAGGCCACTCACCTGCCACACGGTTTTCCAGGGAAACACAACTGGCCAATGTGGAGGTGGAAAAATTCCTACTGCCTCCTTTCTCCAACGCTCAGCTGCCCACTTCTGCTTTCTGTAGTTTGTCAGCCAAACAAACCCAAATGCTCAGCCAGCCACCAATGCCCCTCAGGAATTTTGCTTGGAGATACCCAGAGGGCCTAATTAGGACTCAGATTAGGTTCCACAGAAGAGTTTTAGGCTCCATACAAACACCAGTCAGTCTCCTAGTCAGTCTCCCAGCTCAGCAAGGATGACTGGCACGGGGATGCACAATCTGATGCTCACCTCCTGTGTCCCCTATGCCAACACCTAAGCTGGCAGTGACTCAGTCTAGGAAGCTGAACCAGAGGAGAAGGTGTCCCTCTGTTTTAAAGTAAACAATCACAGCTGTGAAGGTTATCTCACAGTGCTGGTGGGAATGAGGGAGAAGGCTGGGTGCTGCCAAAGCAGGGATTTAGGTCAATCAAACTTAAATCTTGAACAAAAGTCCTTCAGAAATTCTGCAGACTGACATTTTACCCCTGGAAATTTGAAAAGACAGCCATATTTCCACGCATCTCATAAGACACACCTTGAATCACAAGGCTGCACTGAATTCAATATATTTATGACTGCCAGACACCTGAATACTGTAGACAGTCGACAAAAAAAGAACTGTAATACTGACATGGAATAAAGAAAGCATTTGACGGAGACACTGTGAGATCTTTTGTACATCGGATCCATGAGAAGATGGGTGTTGAGCTGAAGGATGAACACTGAATATTTTCTTCAAATAACATTGTAACTTTGGATCTTCTTTGAGATTCCTCTTATGAAATACGCATCATTCAGTTCAGGTTTATGGGGTTTTTTCCTTGTCAGGGTAGGATTTGGGATCCACACTTAAGTTTACATCATCTTTACGAGTCATTGCTCAAGTCCACATCCACCTTTGCTCTTTGGTTCACAGCAAGATTAAAACACGAGCTACTCTAATATGCATTTACTGACAGCAACTTCACTCAAAGACCACCTAGGATTAAGAGTCCTCTGACAAGTGCAGACATGTTCAGGAGAGCTTTTCATAGCTGGTATGGTGAAACAGGATGGAGTCAACACGCAAAGGTTTCAGTTCCCTCTAAGATATCTGACTATAATTACTGCTTGTTTACTGCAAACTCATCATGACACTTCAGTCAGGGAACATGACAGGACACTATGGAGACTTCAGGAAAACCCTTCAGACCGTACTCAGGCAACCAGTAATTGCATAAAGACCATGGCTATTTTGCATGAGTTAGCACTGCAGGACTTGGCATCTGGAGTTCCGAATTCGGAAAGTTTTAAAAATTAGGAGACAAATGGGACACAACTGCATGCTGCAGTTTTATCTGTGTTTTCAATGCTTCTACAGGGCTCCTTACTCCCAGAACTAAGCCAAACCTCAGCTGCTCCTAGGGTGAGAAAACAGAAATCAAAAAACACATAGCAGGTTTTTACCTCTCTTGCATGGGTGGAAGTTGTATCCAGCTGTTAAACCTGGGATCGTATCGGCTAACAAAGTTTGTACTGTGTTTCCCTGTAAAGATAGATTATTTTGACACTCAGCTGTTTGTTTCATGTATTTAACATCATGATTGTAATATATATTACATATAGTTCACAAGTTGACACCTTTTATGAAGGGTTCCCCCTTTTACAACAATGTATGATTACACTATGTGTACAGTAATAATTCAACAAATGGGGCACTGCAAGGTTTGAATTAGCAGTCACTAGCAGTAAAAGCAGATAGCGATTATTCTTGGTCTTTGTAATAAGATCTTGAAAATGTGTATTTAAATTTGCTTACACATGCTGTGGTATTTTCACAGCCACAATAAATCACAGCACTAAACAAAATTACTGCCCAAAAGAGGGCATCCCCACGGTATTTTTATGACTAGAGTATTTTGTGTCAGGTAAAAAAATTAAAGAGAGAACACGTGCTTTTCTTTCTCCTCATATCACCTCTGTGTGGAACATGGCAAAAACCCCTTGTGCAAATAACCAGCAGCTGCATAAGCCATCAGCATGGGGTATGCAGTGTTTGCACTAGATGGTTTATTCTACCATGTACTTTCAGTGTAAGTTAGAAGGAATTACAGATGTGCATCGAATAGGGAATACACTCTTAAGAGTTTTATTCCAAGTGTGTTAGCTAAAATATGAAGCATGAGCAACGAACACCAGCTAACTAGCTTCTCCTTGCTGTCAAGACCAAGAACTGTGTTCATGTCTTCACGATATTAAGATTTCACCTTATTTTACATGCAGATTGACATCAAAGCAAGAAAACTGAAGCAAGAGAGTGCATGGCAATTTCCTGTAACACCTGAGACTTCAATAGATGAGCATTTTGAAAACAGAAACCTTTGTTTATGTGTGTGTGACTAAAAAATTGAATTAGAGGCTTCACAGGCCAGCAGAATAACCTAACTGCGTATGTCACAGTTCTATAAATGGTCACTGGGCATTCTACAAGGTGAATATTTTTGCATGAGACAAGCCTCTGCAGGATTGGCTCGCTTTGCCTGCTTCATTCCACACTTACTTCAGCATGTGTAAATAGACCATCAAGACTGTAGAGAAGAATAACAATACAGCTAGAATTTGTATTCGTAATAATTTAAGATCATGTTCTACAAGAAAACAGAGAAAGAAACCACGCTGACCGCTCTGCAAGTAAACTGATTTCCTCGCCATGTTATAAGCATGTTTTATATATGGAGGGGAAAGCAGAAGACTGATGAGTAACGCAGCATTTCTTTTCTAATCCAGCATGGTGCCTCATGAGGACCACGCTGAGCGCCACTCAAAAACATGACCATCTCAGCACCATCTCCAGACATGGGGTGAGACCCCCTTACTGTATGGGCAACTGGTCATTCTGCCACTGAGCTTAGTGAAGTGAGGCTTTGCTCTTGGTCCCTATCTGGATTCCTTTGGACTACACAGACAATTTAGAAAAAGAGGCATTGAGAGCTACAGATTCAATAAGCAGCAAAACAGTAACAGCAAGCTTGAACAGGCTCTGGGTTTCACTATCTAAGACATTTACTAATCTACTTGTATTTCAAAAAGCAGATATTCAAAATAATATAACTATTGATCCTAAGTTTAAACTTCTGGTTTTGTAGTTATTTCCTAGGTTTTAATGCCACTGTATTCACTACATCTTTCAGAGCTACTGAGACTTCAGCGCTCGTTAGTTATACAGCAGCTTCTTCATTGTTGTCATACAAACCTATAATTTGGGGACCTCAGCTGCCTAACACGTCATACACATGCTCACTACAAACACCATGTATGTAGAAGATTGTAAAGTGCAGGGTAGAAGAAGGGTTTAGTAAGCCTAGAGTGGGAATGCAGGATACAAATCTAGGTCCTTCACAGGAAGGGAGATGAAATCAAACTAGAACAGGCACAGAGAAGAGCTGCTATGGCAACAGGAAGAACAAAAAGTTTACCTTACGGCAGGAGACAAAGAACTTGGCCTGTTGCACATAAAAATACAAAAGCTGAAAGGGGATAGGAGTGCTGTCTGTAATACTTCAGAGGAACAAATCTCCAGGAGGGGAAAAACTATTAAACTAAAGGCCAGCCTTGGCATGAGAACAAGGTGATTTAGGCAGTCAAAGAATACATTTTACTGGATATCAGAATAAGGCTCCTAGTCATTTAGAGCAATTGGATTCTGTACCAGCTTTCCAACAGGAGTAGTGGGGGCTAGAAATCCAACTGCTTTTCAAATGTAGCTTAGAAAATTTACAAAATGGGACTATATGATGCCTGAGATTGCAGGAAAAGGACTTGATGACCTGCTTAATCTGCCTGGTGTAACTGGTTTGACTGCAGTTTAAGTCTGGACTTCAGTTTGAAAGAGAACTCTTATCTATTATTTTGCCTTGCTCATTAGGCAGGAGATTGCACTTGTTAGGATGCACCTGTCAGAATACAGAACTTGGGACAAATGAACAAAAATCAGGATTAGCAAATCAGGATCTGCTGATTTGAATGGGACTAAAGGAGGCAGATACTGTTCTCTGCTCTGCAGCCATGCCAAAGGGTGATGGGCTCTGGAAGTTATGAAGGTTGGTCTTAAATCCAAGCCTATGCTGTGCACCCTGCTTTCACCAGTGTATACTCATGCAAGAGCCCCTCGTGACTGGAAAGGCATAGCCACTGGAGGATGTATAAAAGTGAGAAAAAATGTCTCCCCTACTTTCTGGGCTGTCAGGAAGTCAGTGGAGCATGAAGGAGGTGTGAGCACTCCTTAGGGTCCACGCAGTTTCTCAAGAACCAGTCTGATGGCTAAAGCAATATCTTTCCATTGCCACCATCTCCAAGATAATTCTTTACACTGGAAAAAAACACCTGGAACATTCTCATTTGAAGCAGAAGCTTTGTAAAGCCTTGGCAAGATGATTCCAGGTAGGTCCATCTGAAGTCCCTCCCATGCTCTGATGATAGTGGATGAAGGCCTTAACATAAATTCAAGTGGGTGTGTGTGAGCTGCCCCCAAGCAGCTGCACATTTAGAGCAAATTGGTTTCAAGAAAGAATGTGCCCAGCAGTAGCTCAGGATGTAGTTTATGATTTCAGGTCCATTTTCAGTGACAAGTAAGATCCATTTGATACAGAGATTAGTATTGCAATGCTCATACCTCTTTTATTGCTACCTTCTCTGGGATAAAATCCCAGCACTGGTATTCATAGGACAGTGAAGTTGGTAGATGTCTTCAGCAACATCTTCAGCTCAGGTGTTGATCCAGATCTAAGCAATCTCAGACCTTAGGTACTATTCATCTCACAAACAACTGTGTTTGACTCCTATCTCAAATGCAGGATATGTACCCCTTCTACCATCTCTCCATCACCTTGCAAGTCAGTTTCCCCATCTTTAAAATGTGGGTAATTATATTTCTTTTCTTTTACCCTTCATGTGACATGGCCATTTAATTATAAACTGTCCGGAACAAGGTCTGCCTATCCATATGCCTACCACCAAATACAACAGGGGCCCTCACTGCATGGATGTGTCCAATGACCCTAAAAGAAATTGTCATTAGTGACACTGTGCTGTCTCCTGTTTCAAATAAAGGACATTCAGCAATAGAATTAAGGGCCCTTCTCCTAAGACATATAGTGATATTCTTAACTACACCAGAAACATGCTTATAGGGTGGCCTGGATTGTTTGTCTCGGGTTTTAGGGAGTGAACAGATGTAACAATTTTCTATAATTTGGTTTAGTGCAGATGCTGAAATGGGGCATTCACAATAAAATATATGCAGTATATGTAATTTCAGCTGGATCCTCTGGTGTTTTAAAGTAAAAATGTGTACCTGCAAGCTGTTTTATGGTTTCTCAGTCATAATTATCTCTGTTACACAGACTGCTACAACTACAACTCTTTCTTCGTGTGCAAGCTTTTTAACAATGTCTTGACAATTCTGTGAATTTTGCAAGGCATGGTATTCTCCTCTTGCTTTGCTCAGAAGCCTGTTAAATTGTTTAATTTCTCTTTGCGGTAAATTTATGAAGTAATCAAATCAAAGAAGGTAGCAGCAGATAATCTATATGAGAAGCTCTTGCACAAGACTGAAAAAAGGATCAGTTTAAGAATCTCGAAGTCTAGATAATTAACACATTAACAACTTGAGCTGCGAGTATCTTGTTTGACAATAGAAAAGAAGCATTCATCTACTGCAATTGCATCATAATATTGTGACTGGAAGGAGACTGGAAATGAAGGTTAAAATTTTTAACAGCTGCTGCCTGGTGCATGCACTTGAAAGAGTCTGTTCTGCTGCCTGTGGCATTTCTCAAGGGATGTGGGAGCTGATGAATGACAGAGATGCTAATGCTAAAGTACCAGATATTTATTACATCAGTACCAAAGAGTAGCCGGTACTAGGTTCAACAATTAGGCTGAGAAACCTCAAAATCCCTTGCTAATCACTACATCAGCTGACCTGACAGACAGGAAGGTACAAGAAGGCAGATGCTCCCTTTGCCTTTCAGTATTCTGTACATACCATTAGGGTTCCACTGGTCTTCTCCTCCCAGCACGAACAAGAAGTTTTCCACTTCCACGACACAGTGATGGGCACTGTTGTATGGCATAACTGCAAGCAAAGCAAGAACTCTTTGTCAGCTCAGGGTACTGATTTTATCAAATATTTCCTCTTTACCATCTGTTTGAAATAATAAGAGAATGAGTCAACGCAAGCATGTACGTCCACTGACTTAGCAGCAGACAAAGCCACTTACTAGTAAACTTAAGCAATTCAATTTTGCAAATAATCAAGGAAAAAATCAGGAATTCCGGTCCTTCAGTGCCCCCTCACCTGCCCGAGTGCCGTACATGCCGCTCTAAAATAAACTTGTAAAAAGGGGTGAAGTTGCATGATATTTCCCTGAAAATAAGCAGATGCTAAGAATCCTAGTATGCTAGAAAACATTAAAAAAACCTCAGCCCAGCTTTTTTCTGCTGGTAATGTTTCCACAAGAAGAGTCAGTATGTTCAGTAGCTTTCTATTACACAGCAATGAACAAGCTGCATTTCCATACAGTTTTAAGTTTTTAAATTAAGGTCCTGCTGATTTAATGCCTTTTCCAAATGTATACGCTTAATTTCCTGTACAATGTCATTAGCAGCACAATCACACATCTTCTATTCATCTAATCAGGAAGCCCTTTGTTAACAAAGATCAAAACTGTGGCATTAGGTTTGCAATATCCCTTTTTTGGGGGGGAGGTATTGTGATTACTACGGCCCAGCTACAGATGCAAACATCTATTTCTAAAAATTTACGTTTTCCACTGCAAATGCTAAAATGCAAAAATAAGGATTACATGTACATAATACACACATATTACTGCAGTGTGCCATACCCACCATAATGATATTATATGGCAAATGTAAACTTACATAGCATTAGTTACCATACCACATAGAGTAGTTTTGGCCCAGTGACACCAGTAGGAAAAATGATGTCCTTGTTCAGCTCATCATATGGGCACCTTAAATCTAGGTGAGGACAAATGGGGAGGTGATGTGCATGTACAGGCAGGGAACTTATTGCTTGACACGGATCAACAGAGCACTTAGGAAACCAGTGCAGTGGGAAATCAATATGACTCAGGGCCAGCTCTTACTTTGTGCTCTTTTGCCAATGCCAAAAAAAAAAAAAAAAAAGAGGCAGCCTATCTCACACTTGGATTATTTTGGGTGATATATCTCTCATTTCATTTGTTTTATTATCTTTTATTTTTCTCGGAATGCAGTTGTGCAGTACAGCATATGCAAATAATAATAAGAAGAAATACGCACAGCTTTGCTATTTAGGACACATTTTCTTAAAGATCAAGTGGGCTCATTTAAGCTTCTTACTGAAGTTTTTGCCTAGGCAATGATGAATAAATAAGGTATGTTTTTAGTTTCTAGTAAAGGTCGAATATCTTTTTCATAGTCTGTGCTCTTACAAGTCACATAAGTGAAGCAGTTCTTAAATTAGGCAGCCAGGTACAGTGAAAGTTCATTAATTAAGGTTATTTGTTACTGGTTCACTTTATATTAACTGGGAACTAATCTTAATACTAGACATTGCAAAAGATATTACCTAGAGATTCCTACAGTAGGATGAAAGAATGAAGTCAGTTTTTGCTATCTTTTGAGACACCATATCACCATTGTCTCACTCTTTAGTCTTAGACATTTTCCTGTTTTAAAATCTCTCTGAAAACCACAGAACTTTTCTTGATTTTGTGGATGCTTGTAGTAAATAAGGAAGTTGGTCTCCCATGAGAAATGTGCTGCCTTCCTTAGATGCATTTTGGGACCCTTCCTTTCAAGAAGAGGCTCCCCACGATCAGCCGGCAAGGGCTTCAAGTTTTAAGTAATATAATGCTCTCTTATGATTTCCAATTAGG
The DNA here is from genome assembly GCA_013400235.1 of Oriolus oriolus. NCBI lineage: Eukaryota > Metazoa > Chordata > Aves > Passeriformes > Corvidae > Oriolus > Oriolus oriolus. The sequence goes on along the minus strand of VXBT01004131.1, from coordinate 637,631 downwards.
TCCAAGCTGGTGGTTGCACTCTCCACCTCTTCTGCTGGTCAGTCTGGAGAGCTCCAGCATTTATAGAAAAAACTGTCTGCAGGCAGCACACATGCATATTTTTCACATTGTGTTTTCACTTTTGCAAACATTTGTGTTTATTTATCCACCACATTGACACAAACAGGGTCAGTAGTGGAAGAAATTCTGCTTTAAGCTTTTCTGTTGCTCCCATGCATATAAGGTATGCAATAAGACTCCTGTAATTATTATGATAATTAAACCTTGAAAACTAATGGCTTAATCCTGGCTTCTACTGAAATTGATGGCAACATTCCTACTGATACAGGATTGGGCCCAAATGACCCAAACTACCATCCATAACTCACGGGAAAGCTAAAAGGAAGCTTGCCTTAGAAAGGAGGGTAGTATTTGGCCTTCAGAAAGAAAGGTGACTGCAATAAAACACTGCAGACCTTTACTGTGACCTTTGTTTCTCTCAGAGCTTTGGGGAAAACTCAGTTCTTAGTCTCATGAATCTGCCCATGGGGTTGAAGAGAGCTGGACAAAACAGGGAGGATGGAGCAACACTGTGGACATCTAAGAGGAAGGAAGATTTGGGCACTGTAACTGAGAAATCAACCACATTACAGTCTTTCTCCTTGACCCCTCAGAAACATGAGTTATACACAGAAATCAAGACTACGGGAACAAACTAGGTTTTTTTCTGCTATAAAATGTCCCTTGAAAGCACCACAAGGCTTGCACTGTAAACCGTGATTCTTGTGAACATACACCCAGATAGGACCTAACTTTTCATAGACAACAGTCAAAATTACATGGCAATGACCATGCTAAATTCAGCATCTAGTAGGAGCAATCTTCTCGAACTCACTGGGCTTCCCAGGGTGTAACAGGAAGAATTTGACCCATCACACAATCTGGCCAGGCTGCTGCTTTCATTAATTTTATACGAGTCTTTGTCTGCTGTTTTGCTTTCATAGTGTGAAAATCCCATCTTCTCATTTTTTGATTTCAACTCACTGGAACACCTGCCTGCCCCACAAAAAGGGTATTTGAAGAGAAGTTTGTACGCCATGCTCAAACACAGCCCGGCGTGAGTTTTTAGCGTGTCAGTCAGTGAGTTAGAGGGAAAGGGTAAGGAGAAGCTAATCAGGATGAAATGAGATTAAAGGCTGTCTAATTTTACAGCAACTGTGATCCATCAGCCACTGTGAAAGTGACAGTGGAAATGAATGATGGAGACAGACAGGTGGGGCTGTACATTTCACTGATTTATCCTCAAATGCACTGGGCCTTATTTTATTGAGTGAACATGACCGCATTTATCATGACTGTCATCTAAACCCACTTCCCTCCATTTAAAAAGGTCACTTTACTAGGAGGGAGTAGGATAGAGGCACTTTCAAAACAGATTTAAAATTTAATAACACATGTTTATAAAACCCTGTGCAAGAATTCTTAACTTTATTAAAGACTGATTTAAAAAGAAGGCAAAAACACTATTAAAAAGAGGAGAAGATAAAAAAAGCCATGGTCATCTGAGAAACATGTTTAGATACCAAGGTGATGGGTGCCAGAGAAATATGTGAGCCAGACAGATATAAATAGATTAGCTGGAGTGGGCAGAAACCATCTCTTCTAAGTCCCTGCCCCTCACACGCATTTCTCAAAGCTCAGGATGCCCATCCTTTCCTGGACCAAGAGCACAAACAAGTCCAAACAGCCCTGCTGAAGACAGCACTCCCACCAGCCCCCTTCCCATGCATCTGATGTATGACTGGTAGGAGACCCTTGGTAAAGTGAGAGGCAATTTCTCAGGTACAGATATGTAACGTGCAAAGCTTTCTAGGTCAAAATCAAATGGAAATCACTTGAGAATGATCTGGAAGGCAGTGAAGTCCAAGACTGCAGTGGTGTTTGCTAAGAAATACTTCACTACACAAAGATCGGTGACATTGTGCAGGAGGTGACACTCAGTTGTTCTTCAGATACAGATGCAGGTGGAAAACACAGCAGCACTGCATATCAGGATAGATATCCCAAGAAGAAATTCCTCACATATGCCCAAGCTCAGCTACAAAGAGTACTAGACAATGTTCTGGGACCTGCTTTGAAAAGCAGAGACTACAGGTTACAGCCAAATGCTCAAGAAATCAAACACTTTCAACTATAATGCCTGTGAGGTCAACCAGATGCAATGATGCTTCAAAGGCACCTCCATGATACACCCCATGCACCTAACAAGCATAGTGTGCTCTTTGTCTTACCCAGTTTTGCTTAGTTTCTGCCAATAATTGCACATTTTGGAAACAGCATCTGGTTGTTCTCTATACATTAATCGAAGGGTCATCAGTTCCTCCTCCTCCTTACACCTTCCCCTATTATCACTCCAACACTAACCACCAGGGAAGAAGGGAGAACCAGACTAACGCTTTTCAAGACAGGAGGAGAATAAGCTCTGGTCCCAGGAGATCCGAAATCTGTGATACAGCCTATAGCCATTCCCCTGCTCTGCTAAAAAATCCTTTCAGAAATTGTACTCAATTCCTGTACTCAAGAAACCCCCTCAAACCAACCAAAAAACCTCAAAACCAAACCCCAACAACAACAAAAAAATCCAACCCCATAGATTTTTCACTTCCCTGAAGCATTCAGCTGCTTGAGATACAGCAGGTACTGTAAGGAAAGCCAAGAAATCTCTTCCTCAACGACTGCACAGCTTGAGCATAGCCCCTTCAAGACTCAGTACACACCAAGAAGTCATGCTCAGCATCTTTAATGACCTGTGCAGATGACGCAAGAGAAGAGTGTGTTTCCAGAACAAGGATGTCATTATCAGAGGACATACGGATTCAATAATGACCTTCCACAATATTAACAGCCTATCCTGTTGACTACATAATATTCAACTACTCCTTCTTGAAAACTGGTTATTTCTGCAGCTCTGAAGAGGGCAGAGCAATGAGAGATGTCTCTTTCCAGTACAGAAGGCACATACAGACTCACTTTAGGAGACTGTGGTTTGCTCATGGCACACACACTATTCATGCAGAGATACAATATTCATTTCATTCCCAACCCCATCGGCAAAATGCTGGGCAGACCACAGAGGGTCCAATTATCTCTTGAGAACAAAGTATCAGATGCTGGTCCACCTTTCTGCATTTCATCCATCATTTGCAAAAAGACTACACATTTATTACAGAATGTTACTTGTTACTTCCCACCAAGGAGGTTATATAAATAAACGCTAGGATTCCTCTGTTAATTGTTCTCTTCAATTGTTTGTTATTTAATAACTGTGGGGAAAGACTGACCACAACAAGTATGAAATTCTAGCCTTGGTGAACGTGGTGGTAGATTTGCACTGGCTTTAAAGGCATCAGATATTCATCCACTGGTATTTTCTGCTCAAAAGATAATGAAATAAAGTTAAAAGAAGAGAATAATCAACATAGATGGCAAATATCCCTGTTAATATTCCAAACTGCATTCTGTCACCTCAAAGTCAAGCAAATACATGTGAAATGTTTTTTCTAGTAACATACCAATGCCAACCTTGAGTCTGAGCTCAATTCACTGGGGACAATCCAACAGCAGTTATCATAAGCAGAAAGTCTTATGATAAAGCACTGTCCCTCAAAGTCACCTCTGAGGAAATACAACTGATACAGCTCTGCTCCAGCTGCACCACTGAGAACACCATCAGCTCAGCTGGAAACTTCACCACCTCTTCCTCCCCATGCCAGTTTTGTGGCAACTTCATTCAAGCCATCACAAGCAAGATGGGCACAGAGCTGCTGAATTCATCTAGGATACAGTCTATACTTCAATTGAGGCTACAGGATAATACGAGCACCAAGAAAGAGTTATCTGAGCAGGTCAAAGTCCATTCACAACACAGTGAATGGTATTTCATATTAATTAGGGTATTTCTCATTGTGAAGATACTTCCTAATAATGAAAAAAAAAATTTTTCATTCAAATGTTATTCTTTTATACATTCTCTGGAGTAACAACAGCCAGGTTTTCCAGAGGTCAGGGGGTTTCTTGGTTTAGTTGTTTTAGTGGGCTAAAATTTTCATATGTGAGCATCTAAAATAAGACACTTAAATTCGTGCTGACACACCAATCAGGCAAACATAACATCAGAAATAGCTGGCATGCTCAGCTCCCTCCTGAGATAAATTGCTTTAAAGTTACTTGGATGCAAGTTCTGAGTACAGACCTGTCTGTTTCCACGGGTGAAATTCACCCTATGGCAGAACGTTGAGTTTTCAGCAACATATACATTTGGCTGTTTCAATGAACAAATTTTATCCATACATTTTCAAAGCTGCAAGCACCCATTTGGATTTCATTTGAGTAATAAAAGATTCCTACTTGGATCGACAGTGTTTAAATAAGGTAGAAAAATATTGCACTCACACCTCAAAAACTGATGTTCCTGCACCAAAACCCTGACAAAATCTTCCCCATGAAGTGCATAGAAAACCCACACACACTCTGCTGTGCTTCCCTGCTGCCTTCCCCATGGGAATGACTCCGTACAGCTGAGCTGCTGATGCAGCTCTGAGAAGCTCATGGAAGTGAATACACCAAACATCTCGGCATGACTTGGAGCAGAGGCTGTAATGCATGGTCCTGTGAAAAGGTTCAAAGAGACAACTCTCCTTGTTTTATTACTTTCTACCTGCTGAAGGTTGCCCCTCACCATCCAGATGCTCCACCAATTTCTACAGACCATTTATAAAGAGACACTTGTCCACCACCATGAGTTATGCAATGTTACCTCAGTGACGGCTGCTCCCCAGTAGAATATCTTGTGTACCTACTCAGGCCTGGGTTTACAATCACTGAAGCAGAGCCCAACATGTATTCCTGGGAAATGACATCTCGTCACATCATAAGAGTCTCATGATGTGACATTTTGCACAACAAAAGCTTCTCATGGACAAAATGATGACTAGTCCCTGATGGGAGAAAACCACTGCAGAGTTGCTAGAGAGCTCTGGAAAGAAATATTATTTTGTCCCACAGGAGGCTTTCAGATTCTCCAAGATGTCAGCTCAAGGACATGCATTCCCTTCTCCAACAGTGCCACAGGGCAGAAAACCATAACCAGGAACGGTGTGTTAACACCCAGCTGCTTGTGACCAGTTGTATTCATTCAATTTCTACCTGACCTTGAGATGCCCACATTCTCCCGGTCTCCTCTGAAGGCAACCTTCCAAGCTCAGGACAATCACAGCCCTTCCTTGCATTTCTCTGGCTGGATCCTGTTGATGCTCCTCAGGGACCCACATCTTTAAAAGCATTAATCACATGTAGCAATGTCTTACTTGGCCCCTACTGCCCCAAAAAACGAGTCTTTCACAATATTCTCTCTCAGTCTCACTACCTCCTACTCTGCTCTCAACTCTTGACTAACATACTACTTTAGAGTTACCAAAAGGTTTCTTTTCTTCCCACTCAGTCTGGAAGTCATTCCAGAAGAAGAAAATGTGATTTTCCATTTGCAAAACTCTACATGGAGGAGGGATGCACCCATATTTCACCCTATTAAAAAAGCAGTTTCAATACACCTAAGTTCATTCATAATAGATAAATGGAATTCACTCCTAAAAGTCACTGCTACGGATTTTTAAAGGTTTCCTTTTAAATACTTCAGTATTCGCAAATGAAAGACCTTGTTTAGAAGAAGTCCAGCCCATACTTAAAGACCTAAAGCGGAAGATGGTGGAAGGATCTGACCAGTGCCTACTACCTGGAAAAAAGCTTCCTTTCCCACAAGATATATACCTCATATGGGTATCTGAAGAGAAGCCTGAAACTCCAACATGCTTAACTTCCAGCAAGCCCAATCACAGCATGCAGAAGCAGAAATGTCCACGTAGTAGCTAGACAAATACAAATACAAACACAGAAGGAAGCACAGGAATTGAGCCACATAAATTAGGTAACACCAAAGACTGGTTTCTCCAACAGAAACCAGGCAGGTCTTTCTCTCCCAGACCTCTCCCCACAGATGAGCTCCTAAGGAAGGGAAATGGCAGACCCATGGACAATTTTCAAACTGAGGGCAGGAAATTCGACCGGGCACAGATGACTTACTTTGTAAATCTATACACAGAAGACAAAATGAGAATGTATAGCTGAAAAAAAAAATCCATTAATAGATGTGGACTAAATCTATGTTAATTTTCTTCTGCTTTGTATGAAAATAGTATTGTTTAATATTTTCATAAAAAGCATCTGTGAAAAATGTGTTGTGATGCCTTCTGATAACAATCCAAAAAATTCACTCCATGTGAGTACTCATACCAAAAATTTTGTCCTATGTTCTCAAAAACCTTTTGTGGATTTAGAAAGCATCCAGTCAGGAAACAGATGGAAAACAATGTTTCTCAAAACTGAATACCAAGCTGAGTACCATAGCACAAGTAGCTGCTATCTAAATCAAGAGATGTCAAAATTCATGGGCTGAACCACAATCACAAGGAATCACAAATAATTCTCAATTCACATACTAGTGCATGGTCATGGACTGCTGACAAACAGGATGAAAGGTCATGTTAATTCAAATCACTGGCCATGCTGGCACTGCAGGATTCAACACAGAAAGTAGACTAAAGTATAAAGCTGTTGTGATCAATCCCAAATACTTAAAATACACATAACTAAGAATCCTCAACTGGCTTGCATCTTTTGTTGAAGACATTTATTTTGCAAAGAGTACTGTTCAGGAAAGTATAATTTTCACTTAGTTAGGTGAAGGGCAGCGAGGATTGAGACACAGAGTCTGTATGAATGAAACTGGGACTCACTGTGCTAGTAAACAGGTTCTGGTGGAGACTGAATTGAAGGAATGAAACTGAAAAGGGCAGGGATGGATCAGGACAGGTCAGAGGGGACATGGCAAAAGTACTGGGACTGGAGGAAGAGACAGCAAAATCTGCAAACACAGCAGCACATACTGATCCAGAACTCTGAGTCCTGCAGTCTTCACATTCCTCTGCTGTCAGGAACCTAGTCATGTTTATACCCCCTGGCTCAAAGGAGAATCTTCTTGCTGAAGGTCCAGTCCCATGCACACCAGAGGTCTGTGGAAACTGCCACTACAAAAAACACTTCAGCCCCTTCTTGTCTCAGGATCCATCATTTTTTGTGATGGCCGATGCACGCATGAAGCCAAGAAATAAACAACTGAGAAACCACATTATTTTTTTAAGGTGCATTGAATTTAACCCTGATCTGTTCCCCACTAGGCTTCCCTGCCTGGGCTCACAAATTGGAGTGAGCAGGAGTGCGAGGCCATGAGAAGAAGGGAAGGACTGATGTATTAGCAGCAGCACCAGTTTGGATCAGCTTGTAATGGTTGTGAAACTTCAACCTCAGCACATAATACCAAGCCACTGAAATGAGTTAACCCAGGGTTGCTGTGGCCCTGCTCCTCTTACAGCCCAGGCAATCCAGGCCACTCTTCATGCTAGCACAGTCTCTTCTCATAACCCACCAGTGAGTCTTTTCAAAGCAAGAATCTGGCAGAAAAATGATCCTGAAAATAAGAAAGTATATTTTCATTTTTGGTTTAAGCTGGTTTTTTTTCTACAGCTACCCATTTCTCCTGTTCCGAGAACACTAATTTACCTGTGCTTCATTTTCAGAGCCTGATTTGATCCCTGTGCCTGATATGCAGGAGTAACATATGCAGGATATGCACTGCTGTAACAGAAGTAGGTGGGAGAGGCCATCTGGAAAGCATGGTCTGAGGGATCTTGAAACAGGCACCCCAAAATAAAGGATACCTTTGACTTTAAGCACATTGCACCTCTGTTCCTCATCTGCAAAATGGGAACAATGATAGACCGTGCTCCTCACAAAGAGGATGGTACAAAAACACCACAATGAATGTCCATGAAGCAGTTGGCTGCTGTCATTGTGAAGTCTGTGAAGAAAACCTTGTGAAAAAAATGTCTTCTGAAGATTTCAGAAGCATGTGACAGACAGGATCTACCTGCTGAACAACAGAAGAGAAATGCTGTGAGCAGAAATTCAGCGCAGTCCCTTTTGTGCACTGATGTGTGACAAAGAATAGTGTGTGATATCATTGGAGATTTTATCTTAGTGCTTATGCAAACAGAGGCCGAATTAAGGTTGCAGAGGCAGCTTAATTCTCACATTTCTTAACTCCAGAGGGCTTAGTGTCGCCGTCTGCCTAACACTCTTTCCAAGCTGGGTGCGAGTCCCTCGTGTGTGATCCACCCCAGGTCTAACACCAGACGGCTAACACGTAAGTGCCGCAGAGTCCGAAGTCTAGGAAGCCCATGGCCGGAGTTCCAGGAGCCCTCCTCCTCCTCCTCTTCCTCCCCCTGCTGCCGCATTTCCTTGCCGCCGGCAGTGTGAGGCTAAGCCACTAGATGGGGTGCGGTGTGCTCGGCTCCCCCCTCCCCGAGGAGAGGCGTTTCAATCATCTTTTGGCTTCAGGTTTTGCAGCCAACCAAAAAACAAAAGAGGTGAAACGCAGCACAGAAAAAGGCACAGCCAGCTTCCTCCCAAGCAGTTAACTTCTGCTTGTTCCTCGTGTTCGGCGTGAAAGGGAAGAAATCAGACGGAGTACACAAACCCCGGGGAATGCTCGGCGCATCAATCCTGGCGGATGCGGAGCCCCCGCCGGCTCCCGCTGCCTGCAATGGGCATGGCAGGTGCTCAGGCTTTGGCACGGGTATCAGTCATACCTGCTTTGCCTCGTCTTGTCTCAGCTCCTCGAACCCAGACTGCGCGAGGATCAGTCAGTGATTTCTCTGGCAGTCCACACACATCTGCTTTTCTACTCCACGCGCCAGTCCCAGTGAAATATAGCAGGCACAGTTCCCGTGCCCACCAACACGCCGCCAAATCTCTCTCCCTCTCTCTCTTAATAACGATCTGGAAGCTGGGTAAAAACAACATGCTCGCTTTGAACAAAGAGCATGCTTCCTCATTACAGGGGTAAGGAAGAGGAAAGAGGATGTGAGGAAACTGCGACACAAAAAGATAACTACAGAATTAAAGGGAAAAAAAGAGAATCCTTTCTAAAAGAGTCAGTTCTTTCCAGTGGAAAGACAGTGCTTTACTCAGTTAATCCCCAACTGAACTGCACAATGGTGGCCAGATTACTGCTCTCTTCTCATCTCCCTAAAGAATGATTTTTTGGGGAAGGCATGATGAAGCTGAAGCATGTCTAGTCCATCCAGGAAGGAGCGAAGGGACTTGCACTTACCTGCATTTCCACCATTGCTGAATTATGCCTTCTCTCATTCTTCCCCAACAGCTTACAAAAAGAATTGTCCCTCTGAAGGCACCATCCATCCCAATAACAACACTTATATTAAACCTGTATATAAAATAAAACCAAACACTCCTTCCCAACATCCAGCTTCTTCCAGCTTCCCACAAAAGTACCAACATCCTAGATCCCCGGCCTCTCATGACCTGGTCCAGCTTTGTAAGCTCCTACAGACTCCTTCTTCTCCATGGCCAAGAGAAGGAGAGCAAAAAGCCAAGATGATTTTGAAGTCAGTCTTTTCTTTTCCTAGTATGGTATGAATAGGGAAAAGTCGTGCTCAGCAGAGGAAGACTACCTGAGAGCAGCTGCTGGGAATGCTCCTAACACAGGGCAGCAGGGGTAACTCAGGGTAACTCAGTTCTCCTCTTTACCCCATCAATGGAACAACTTGGATTTTGCAGCCTGTCACAGACAATACTGCACAGACTGATTTCCTTGCAAGTGTCTCAAAAACTACCTTGAAAGAGCCACATGCAGGGGTATACTCAAGTGGCAGTGCAGCACTTGGATTTGGCAAGATTGCACTTTAGCTGTGAACTGGGAGAGGAGCACGGGCAGACGGATATGTGCCTGCCCAACAGTATGTCCTGTCACATACCCTGCAGGTGAAAACTCAATTTAACTTTCATTCCCGATGAATTTGGATTTTCACAAAGAGAAGCAGATGTAAAAAATGTGGCAGAAAATGAAACATAAAGGAAATAAAATAACAAAGTGCACTTGAGCTGTTCTTTTTTTAATTCATGGCAAAAATGCTGATAAAATGTGCAGTGCATCACTACTGGACATTAATGCAGACCGATCCTGCCTAAGGAGTTTGCAGTCTTTATATAAATTAATAAAGACAGAATATAATCCCAAGTGCAGTGCACTTGATCATATATATTAATATGGAGACTGCTGATCCACATCTGGCTAAAATAAATGTGTTTTTACACAAATTAGGTTACCACTGATACAAACACTTTTGATTCATACTACAGAGCACGAACAGATGATCAACACTATTGCTTTGGTACAGCACTGTGCTTGAGGAAGTCACCACTTATCAGCTGGGCTGGGGTAATTGCTTCTAGTCTCTTGCAATTAGAAGAAGCCACTAGCTTAAACTACCTTAAACACTGATTACATTGTTTAAATGAGCACACTTTACCTTACATTTGTAACCACTTAGGAACACGAGCACTAGCAGGCATTGTGGCTCAACTAGTGGGTGCTACCTCGGGGAAAAGCAGATCAGCTGGATCTCTTGCAGTCCTTTGGCCACAACAGAATTACAGAAGATCCAGACTCAATACTTCCACAGGTGGCAAACAAACAAGAATAGCAGCCAATTCAAATGCAAGTTCAATGCAAAATGATCTGACGAAAGCAACCTACTCTTTAAGCCACTGTACCCTATTTACACAGTACTAAAGCACTGAAATTTTGCACTGACTCTACGTATTCCAAGAAGCAGTATGGAATATTTATTACAGAAATAACTTCGTTAAAATTCTGTAGAGTCCTTAAAGTCAAACTTTAGACATTAAGTCTGCAAAGACAGCTCCGTATGATCAGCCATATTTAGGCTTTCAAATGGTAAGTCCTCTGATTTATTTTGTTTTCTGACATAAAGTACTTTTTGGTGTTCTGCAATATGTGGAACATCTGAGTGACTGCAAAAACCTGTTTGAGACACTCGCTGAGATCCATTACACAGGAACTTCACAAATAAATTTACTCCTATTGCAGCACCAGGGTGCATAAACATAGTTTTGATAAAAATGAATACTAAACAAGTTTGCAAAAATCTTGTCTTCAAATCATATTACCTTGAAGGCTTAGTTATTTGTTCTCTACTCTACAGTACAAGTGCTGATAACCCAAAACATTTTCAAAAATTACAATCCAGACCACTATATCCAAAACACTACATATGCTTGATGCCCCTTCAATTTACTTTCCTCAATTTACTTTCAATTGACTTTTAATTTTCAACCAAAAGATCAAAACCTCCCATTTGAAAAACAATCATTGAATCACAAAGCTTTGTCTTAATATACTAAATGTGCAAGATCAGAGATAAAGTTGTTGGCAACACAGCTAATGTAACTCTGCAGCAAGTTCCCTGAAGTAATCAGAATTAGGTACTCAGTTACGCTTTATTTGGGCACATGACAAAGGGCAGCATTATTGTTGTGCTCTGAGGGGACAGTCCCAGGGTAGAACTGTGAGTACCGAAATTGTTATGGTGTGGTGTAGTGATAACTGAACTGACTTCATGTTACTGACCCAGCCCCAACTGGTGTGCTCTCAAGTTCTCCTTTGTTTTAAAGGTCCCAGTTGGTCAAGGGCCCGAGTTCAGCAGGTGCTGTACCCACCAGTGGCAGGAAACAATGCATTAAAAAGGCATATATAATTGATAAAAAATGGGTAAATTGAGTATTTCTTCCCAGTTTTTAGTATCTGTCTGTGGGTTGCTCTACTGGACAACCACAAATCATTTACAAGCAGAACGGATCTTAAATTCTCAATACATTTCACCCATGGATTTCAGAGTGATATGAATTTGGTCCACACCATTTTCTTTTACTTCTAATAGCCCAGACTCTCCTTTGCTTGTGTGGGATTGTCTTCCTGCTGCACTTGCCTGACACTTTTGCACCAGCCTCTGGAGGCCACCCAAGATGGATTCCAGCTGGGGACTCGTGAGCAGCTTTGGTGTCTGCCCTCATTGTCCAACCCAACCAACCAAAACCAGCTATTCCTCAAGCCCACCTGCACCCTCTGTGGGGCTCCTGACACTCAAAACTGGTGTGCAATCATTCATTTCCCACTTTGGTGCTACTTCTGCAGCATTGCTTCTGTGAAGAGGAAGAGGATTGCCACCCCTGGGCCACTCCAGCAGCCACTGAAGCCTAACCCTGCAGCATCCTGCAAGCGTCTGAGACTCAAGGGAAACACAGAGCCCTCAAGAACATCTTTTGCACAATGCAAAAAGGTAATTAGGGACTTCAGGTGAGGAGGTAAAAAAACATGGTACCAAGAGGTAGCTTCATTCCCACTGAACAGCACTGCTTTGTGACATGTAAAGCCAGAACACTTTCCCCTCAATTATTTTCTCTGATGACAATGAATTATTTTCCAATACTGAAAGTTTCAAATGAAAGCTCTGAAGCGACTGCAACTACTTCAGGTGGGCACCAGTGCTTTACCTGAGGGGGAACCCCTTTCCATGGCAGCCCTGCCTCTCTGAGGAGAAGCCAGGCTGCTAAAATAAAGCTGCTGGAGTGAAGCCAAATCACAGCTTCAGGAAAAGGGATGCTGTGTCAGGGCTTTATTGATGTTGTAAATATTTGCAGTTAAGAAAAATCAAATTTCTGAGTGCTGAAGTGATCATTTCTTGGAGCAGTGTTAGAGACAGCCTGGGAGCGGACAGAAGGACAGTGGCTCCAATCTCGCTGGGTGAAATACGCCCCGGTGCAGAAAGCCCTGAAACATCCTGCACGTTAACAGGACTTAAGTTGGAGGCTTGAGTATTGTATAAACCCTTACATGGGACATCTCTGCCCTGAACATGTCTTTCTTTCCTGGAGCTGAAGTTAATGGGAGCCAGTAAATGCCCAGCTGATTCCAGCAGTCGTGATTCTGCTGAATAAAACAAAGTTTAAACGAGCTTGTGCAGACATTAGTGGTAATGCAGCTGGGAGACAAGGGCTGCACGGGGACTAGCCAGAAGGCTGGGATTTGAACACCACGGATCATCCAGCTCTGTGCTACTGGCTGCCATGGTACTTAAAATAATTGCAGTCCTCCGGAGAGAGTATATAGATAAACTCTGTCCTATGTTAATGCACCATCATATAGAGTTGTTTACAGGCAGTACTTAGTAAAGTACTTAAGCATGTATTTAAACAGGCTGCTGAACATCAGCGTGATTAATACTTTGCTGAATTAGAGATATAATATGAATACATTTTTCTGCTGTTGCAGTTTTTCATTATGTATACTTATAAGCTGGACATAAGGATTTTCTTTCAGTTTTGCATCCAGCAAATGAGTTAATTTGGGAGTCAAATTCTGCCTTAGTTATGCCTGCACAATGCCTTTCATATGCATGAGAGCAGAAGACTTCTCTTTAATTGGACTTATTTTTTGTTAGTCTATAATCAAGAAAAAAACAAATCTGGTTCTTTCTTTCTGATCCTGCAGCTCTTTGACATTGCTTTCATGTCATTTCAATCAGAAAAGTATCTTTTACATATGGTGTGTATGTTTGTTAAGGCTGTGTACATGCAGCAGCTGCAGTTCTTGACCAGCAAGCAAGCAGCTGCTGTTGAGTACAGATTGGAGCCACACACTTTGTTATTCTGCATGTCAAACTGGGGGGGGCAGGGAGGGAGGAGAAGAGAAGAAACATGGCTCTTACATCACTCATCACGGTAATTCTATTTAAATATATTTTAATGATTTCTAACAACATAATTTGCCAAGCCTCCCCACCTCAAAGTGACGCAAGCACATCTCTCTCTCAATTTTTCCTTTGCTGGTTAGCCTAGGAGGAACATTTACCATCTTCTAGTTCAAGTTTTGGAGTCAAACCTTTTTTTAAATCCTTTTACATATAGATTTTTTTTTTAAATAATCAGAACTCAAAGCATTGGCCTACTCATATACATTAATGTCATCACTGCAGAACCATCACTTCTCTTGCATTTACTTGCAGTTTTTGCTCACAAGGAAACAAGCTTGATTGAATAGTTTTAGCTACAGCCATCTCAAGAGTTG
>VXBT01004131.1:597312-623467 GCA_013400235.1 Oriolus oriolus | reverse complement strand
CAAATTAAAGCTAAATCGTGTGCATTAAATACATTATCTACTTGTAATAAAATGGGAATATTTAAAATGATTCAGTCACAGATAATTTGTTGCTGCAAACGACAGGCTCACATCAGCCACTGGCCGCTCTGGGTGTTTGCTGAGCTCAGGGAACGCTCGGGTAGGCTTACCCACTTCATGGAAAACAGATGTTCACACTGTGGAAAAGATTCCTATTCCCTGTCCTGGTCTTAAGGATCCCGAGTGGGATCTCTCATGCCAAACAGCCGGGATGCTGGGCTCGCTCACCCACCTAAGCCCTCACATGCAGCTTAGTCCAGGGCACTGCAGCTGGAAACCAGCCACCCCTCCGTGCCCAAAATACCACCCAGTTTATTTCACACTCAGCCCCCAAGAAGCCAGCAGAGTGATTCTCCAGAACAGCTCTGGAGGGTCTGGAAGGCACCCTCTCTTTCATCCCTGGTGGTGATCTATTCACATGCAGAGGTGGCACAGCCATGGGGCAGGGTAGGGCAGCTCATTCTACAGCTGCCTTTGTTGCTCCTGACTGGCAAATACCAGAAGACACCACTTGTCTACACTGATGGGAAGGCATATGTTACAGCAATTAATTAATTTGCCCTAAAAAATGAGGCCAGGCCAGGATTTGTCCCTTTCCTAGTGCTCAGTCTCATCTTAAGCAATGGGATTTCCACCATTTCCCATGGGAGATTATTCCACAACCTAATAGATCTCAATGTCAGGAAGTTTTTTCCTGATATTCAGCCATAATTCATATCCATGAATTATGAGCTACTGTCGACATCACATCCATTGAGGCATTCCTAGAGCCTGCTTCATTTAAAATTATATGCTCTAGTTATGCAGGGTTTCTGTGTACTAGGGCAAAATGCTTTTTCTGCAGGTTAATTCATTACTATTCAATTTGTTAACACTTTTTTTCTCGGTGTGAACAGTCATTCTGCAGTTGTACAGTAGCACAGTCCCCATTCGGGAGTAGAATCACAATATATAAATATGACAAAACAACACACCAAAAACCCATCCCTGTAAAGACGTGTTAGTCTGTTCCTGCAGATACTCCAGCATTGAGTTAAATCAAAGCAGAAGCTCATATAACACCTGGTATGAGACAGAAAGCTTAGAAAAAACCCTCCACAAGTATGGAATAAATTTTATTTCTGTCTTAAATAGACAGAAGGCAGGGAAATAGAGCGGCCAGTATAGGGAAGGGGAAAGGGATGGGGAAGGGAGGGGAGAAAGGAACTTAAGCTGTGAGAAAATAGAGGAAAATTTGAGAATGACTTCCTATAAACAATGAGCCTCTACAACACAGGAAGAACATACAAGAGCAAATGAAATCAAGGATGCAAAATGTTCACTTCTTACCACTAAAGCACTTAGAAAAATAGAGGAAGCTAAGGCAAGCTTCAGAAATATGTATTGCTAATAATTGTGTACAAAACACTTCTAAGAAGGAAACTGCCTTTTAAGAACATTTGAGAGGAGAAAATTCATAAAATGTACCAATTTCTCAAAGAAATATGAGGATTTCAATGAGAAATTTTTATTATTACATTTTACCCAGCTAGCAGTGTTCTGCCATCCTGTCTGCAACCCGTTTGTACATAAATGCCACATTAGCCACTGGGAAAGGGAATGCTTCCCAAAGTAAGAAACTAGAAACACACCTGAGTTCATTTTCATCTCCATATGTGCCTAGCTCCCATTAATGCTACATAAATCCCAGAGCAAGTAGGTAAGAATAAACATACAAATTTTACCTGGAATCATCTAAAAAGCAGAAAGCGATGTTTGCAAGGAGCACTGAACTTGCACAGTGACATATAATTTTGTGTTAAAGTTATTCCAGATGGCTGATTTTTTTAGAGATAGTGGCCAAATAGTGTTGAAGGACCTACACAAACAGGTCTGGTGAGAACATTTTGGCAATACTTCCGTTCACCAGAAATTATGTAACTTTATTGAAATCTGTGTCTAGCCAGGTGGGACACTTGCTTTGGACAGAACACAGGACAACACAGCTCCCAGTTCCTGCTGGACCAGATGTGTGTATGTAGCAGACAGATGATGCCCATAGGCTGAGATGTACTCAAAATGTTGCAGAGCCTCCAGGTCAGCATTAAGCCCACGTATCTACATTCTGTTGATCACCTGGTGAAGTCATAGCAACTTGTCATTTGTAGGTAGGCAGTTTCTGGTTTGCAGTTAGCCTTGCAAAGCTTGACAAAACTGTCTCTGGTGGAGCTGTGAAATATCCATTGGGACATACATGAAGAATTCGCAAGCTAAAAAATTGTGCTCTAAAAGCAACCCTCTTCCACAAGAGATGTTGAGAAGGGACATTCTGATACAACTACTGTTTTGCCAAAGCATTTGAATTTTTTTTTATTTTGCTTTGGAACTAAGAAGTAGGGGTTGCTGCAAAATGGAACTGTTATCCTCAAGACATCTGTAAAGATACGTAACTCAAGTTGAAAGGTGATTTGGACAAAGGTAAGCTCTGTGATCCAGGAGGAAGGCTTTGTATCAAAGGTTCTGATGCACTGGCAAGGATATACCAAGGAGTGGAATCTTCAGGAGCCAGCATCTTTCTTTGTAAGATGTCCCTACAGAAGCCTGACATCAGCATCTGCTGTGAAAATGGCACTGATCATGGGGCAACTCATCTATCTTACACCTGCTGCCTTCTTACTCAGCTCTCTACTGCCTCAGTGCCCTGCCTGAGGAAGGGGCACTCCTCACTTTTTTAGAAGGGGGTTGTGTCCTCTTCTCTCATCCCACTCAGGTTTTCAACCACAAAGGGTCCTTGACTGAGCACAGACAGGGAACAGGACATTTGGGTAACACTTCTGGACTCTCCCTGGAAGTAACTGTTTGCCAATGGCGTTTTTGAGGATGAAGATGAGTAGGTAAATTCAGACATCTTTGTATATGCAAGAGGAAATGAACAGCCTGGTTTCCACAGAGGTTGGTGTTCACAAGTCCATGACAAAGGGCAGAAAGTAGCCAAGAGAAGCTGAAAGACTGTTGAGGGCTTTAGCACAAAGAGACAATGCAATGATAAGAGTTGTTGTTTCAAAGATACACCATAGCAAGATGTGTAAGGACTGGGAACACAGGAATAGAAAGCTATCCAGAATTTACAACACACCACATTTACAAGTAAGGCACAGGGAACAGAAGAAGCAATCAAGTAACATTCGTGTAAAAGGAGAAGCTGACAACATTGTAATCAAAAACAAAAATGTGCATGAAGACGGCTGACATTTCTTGAAAGTTATCTCAAATGGCAGTGCAGAAGAAAATAATATTTAACACATAAATAAAGCAATCATTGTGAGAACCCACTATGTTTTCACCCGCTATGTTTTACTCATTCTCAGACTTCTGTCTTGCTCTTAGATACGCAGGCGTGCGCCATTAATGGCACTTGCACAGTTGAACTCCCACGCATCATCCTCAGAATGAGAGTTGTGGTTAACCTCTGGCATGTCACATGTAAAAAAATACTCTTCACTGTATTTCTGTTTCTCACTTCTATATTCTTACTTCCCTGTAGGTGTAAAACATGTGGCTTATTGGCAGTGTGTATGACCACCTTGAATTAATCTCCTAAATCCAGGCTTAAAGCTGGATAGTCATACCAATCAGTCAAGTTTTCTGTGTATGAATCTTTCTTCCTTTGTGACCATATTTTTCTGCTTTTGAACCTTTTAAAAGGGTGTAAGGATGGAAAATATAGATGGAATTTATATTTAAAATTAGCTTTCAGTGCAATCCATGTGTTTCTTTAAGGAGGATACATATAAGCATGTGCATGTGTGTACATGTACAACTTCTACACACATCTACCACATTTATTAAATCTGTCTAGTGGGTAATATAAAGA
Organism: Oriolus oriolus; assembly: GCA_013400235.1. NCBI lineage: Eukaryota > Metazoa > Chordata > Aves > Passeriformes > Corvidae > Oriolus > Oriolus oriolus. Next base: position 619,554 of record VXBT01004131.1, on the reverse strand, counting down.
CTACTGGCTTAGCAATATGCTAATGCTTGCTCAAGCTTTTCAGTGCAGTGCTGAAACCATCCTCGATACAGCACTGAAGCAGAAGCTGCAGCATCCCCAACTGCTGGATAAATGGAGTAAGAGAGATGAAATTTATCAGGGCTGCCAAGAAGTGCTCATCAAGACACATTTTTTGACTAACACAAGTGTGCACTATTCTCACAAGTACAAAAAAAAAAAAAAACAAAAAGGAGGAGGAGGAAGAAATTAGAACAAGCATTTATCAAGACAACCTGTCCATCTGATTTGACACATTTGCAAACATCACTTCTTTTATTCAGTTACAATTGATTTGGGGTAAATTGAAGGAGGAAACCTTTGCTTCTAATGCACAATCATTCTTCAAAAAAGTAAAAGCTTTACAGTGGATGAATGTATTTACTTGAAAGACACTGCATTTCCAAAGGCACAGTGTGTGCTAGGCATTTAGTAGTACTCAAGCTGACACTTAAGCCTTTGAAAGTTTCTTCCAAGAACCTCTGATGTGAGCTATAATCATACTGTTTGTCTTATAAGTAGCCAACCTGGAAAATAGAAAACTGGATAAAACTCTCCAACACATGAAGGATTGAGAAGTTCTCAGAGACTCCAAAGACATTTCAGAAAAAGATGAACGTGAGTTTTGTTATTAATTTGCTCAGGAAGGACAAAGTATGATTCAGTGTAGGAAAGGCTGATACAACTGAGCACCATAGAACCGCCAGAGAAAACTTGGAAGAAAGAAATATAACCTCTTCCAGCAGAAACAATGCAGGCTGGGGAGTGGAGTGACCTGGGTTCTCTGGCGCTGACTTTGAAGCAAACCACTCTACCTTCCTTTTACTCGACTTCTCTTTGGATAAAATACATAAATAATTATGTTCAAAGGGTTTCAAGAACCACCAGTATGCCTAAATGCTGGCTGACATTCAAAATGTTGTTACTGAAGATGGAGGACTGCTGCACTGTCACAGAACATGTTCAAGGGAAATTTAAAAAGTCAAAATGACAGAAATAAAACATGTTGTATTCAGACTGGAATATCTGCAGGAGACTGCTTCATGTAAAAATGAAAGCACAGCCACTCTGGGGAAGGAAGGAAAAGGTGGACTGCCTTTATCAGAGCATCAAGGATGGAAAGGTTTCTGACTGCTCATTATGATCAGGGAGTCAGAGGAAGATGAGTAAATGACAACTCTTTAAGCCTGTGTGATTGCTACTGGCAGGAAGGAGAGGGATTGGGAAGGAAATCAAGGTGCCTGATTTATTGTTTGTCTTTACACATTGACCAAACAGCAGACTTAAATACACCTAGCGAAGGGCAGGAAGGCGAAGACAAACAGAAGAAAAGACCAAGGGATAGGAAGTAACCTGAGGAGAAGAAGTAACCTGAAAAGAGATGCTGGTAAACTCTGACTAAACTCTCCAGTCTGGCGACTTTCTGGACATTTTCCTGTCTTTCCTACACAAATATGAGACAGTTCTCATTGGGCAATGATGTTGGCTTTTACACTGGATTAAAATCCAAACCTAGTGCAATCCCTAAGCATAAACGGATTATGCCCCATACATACATTTGCCATAATTGTGACATTCACTGAATTCTCTCTGTGGTTCACCCAGATGATGTGGTGAACTAGGGAGGTTAAGGAATGTCACAACTAACATCTTGTTGAAAAATGAAGTACTGATATGAAAACAGTATCTGCAGCTTCACATGGATGGAACATGCCATGTAAAACTTCAGTAATGCTTCCAATGTTTTACCTTTTGTGCTTTACAGAAAAAGGAATTTTAGATTGAAGCAAGGAATCGCTGTATATCTAGAAACCTGTAAGACGCAATTTCTCTTCTAGTCATCACTTCTAATCAGACAGATGGATAAATTGCTATAGAAAAAACCACAGAAAACCCTCACCTAAAACAATGACTGCATCATTTTTATTTATTTCTTGCATTCTCTGTTCACATTGCAAAAAATTTAATTCCAGTTAGATCATTCTCTTGTGATACTTCTTTCTTTCATTTAATATATTTTTAAATGCTTACAAGCATTATGACAGAAAAGCATGTATTTTTTTGCCCTGGTTTATACCCATCATCCTTACCATTACAACAAGACAAAAGCATTAAAGTAAAATTAATCATGTCAAAAGATTTTAGCAAAAAACAAGGGAGACCATGCATAAAGCATCGCTTTGTCTAGTGTGAAGTCACGCTCTGATTAAAAACATATAATGAAAGTGAAAGTAATACATCATTGCCTTAGCAGTAGGGTTTTTGGGAAAGCTATGCAATTCTGAACACAAAAAATCTTTATAGGCTCTGGATTTTGCAATTATTATAGAATAATTCTAACAAACAAAACATTGTTTCACTTCCTTAAAGTTTAATTAATCTTAAACGTTGCCGTTAAAACAAACAACCAAAGGAGTTCTAGAATTAAACACGGACTCCTGGCAGGACCATAACTGGTAATTAAAACTCAAGCAGCAGTGGCTGGTTCTGAGCAGTGAGGTGACACAGAGACCCCCCCCACTGCCCCACATCCAGTAAGCAGTTATGAAGACTGCAAAATATCATGGAATAACGAAACCCCATTAACAGAGCAGAACTTTTGCTGTTACTGAGGACTGTCACACACCCATCAGCTGCTCCATTTCTGTCAGTGGGCAGTGGCAGCCTGTTGCTGCTACGTGACCTATGTAGTACTCAGTTAAAAAGTGAACTGGTGCACACGTAGGCAAGCCTGAAAAGAAGCCATGCAGTGAAGATATTTGCTGTACTTTGCCATAAAGTCTATAAAAGCCTCTACTTTGCTCAGGCACAGCTCTGCAATAAGTGTTTCAAATTAAACACCAACGTGCACATTATGATGTGCATAATATTATTTATAATCTCAGATTAGGATTGTGCCCGTATCAAGCAAAGTAAGTGGTAAAAAATATTTGTAGAATGCTGCTTACTTTCTCCTTTTTTTTTGCCTCTTTATTCTGCCTCTACATTGTCAACACAGAAACAATAACTCTCTGAGAAATACCAGACAGGAAAAATACACAGTAATACTAGACTGTGAAAAATCTACCGATCCCCTCAGCCATAGCATTCTTGCCTATAGATGATGACATTAAAAAATTGGAAAAGGGTGCATGCTTCCCCTCCTCTCCTGGGTCTATGAACAAGGCAAGTTGTTTTCCTGATACCTTTAGAATTACTCCCATTAGTACTGATGCATTTGGTGCTTTGGCTATCCAGGCAGAGAGAGGTGGGCAGGATCCCCTGCCAATAGATCTAGTCTTGTCTAGGGAACAAAATGAGATTGCTCCTCTGCTGAGCTGTCATACTTGATAGCTTGTGCTGTTCCACCTGCACCCATCCTCGCAGCTGCAGCTGCAGTGCCACGGCTTGCATGGAGTCAGTAGTTCCTGATGGTTGATCTTCTCCTGTTCCTTATGCATCATGCAAGGCAGGACACACAGCCCTAAGCAACTGAGTGCTGAGAAGTGAGCCACTCTCTGTGCTGAGAAGGAAAAAGGAAACAGGCAGGCAGTTCCATCTCAAATGGGTCTGCAGGCCCTGATGAGTAACTTGAGGCTCCTCTCAGTGGAGAGTGACAAGAGGAGACTCAGGCTCTTCTCATCCACCTCCTCTTCAATGGCCCTGCCACTGCACCCAGGATTAAGTGTTTCCAAGGTTCTTTCCCACCCTCCCTATCCCCAGATGCCACTGGCACAGAGAGCAGAAAACGAGGAATGCAAATAGGTTTGGAGGAAGGTACAGGGAATTTCTGTGCACATTTACATTGGATCAGTAAGCCTCTAAGTGCAAAATGTGGCATTTTGTTGGTGTGTGGGGGAGACTACTGGAGGGCAAAAGGTTAAAGAAAAAACTTTGTAATAGGAGGAAATCAAATACACCTAAGGCGATAATAAAATAGAACATCTTAAAATACCAGACTACAAGAACTGAAATTCCTCCCATCACAGAACCTCATGAGCAGGACATAGCTTCTGCTCTGTCCCAATTCACTAAGGAGGAAACTCCTCATTTATACTGACAAGTTGAGAGTGAACTGCAACCTAAGGACTGACAGCACTATCTAAATAAAGTGAAAAAAAAACCAACAACAAACCAAACCAACCAAAAAAAACCCCAAAAAATCTGCCTTTGCTGCTGATTGTATACCTCTGGTAAGACAGCTGTGGACTGAGAGAGGTAAAAGGGCAAAGAAAGAAAACTTCTTCCTAAATTGCAAAAAGTACATGATAAATAAAGATAGACCTATGCCCTTAAATTCACACACCCTCTAAATGTCATAGTATGTCGATACCACACCATGGCTGCACTGAATTACCACTATGTTTTAAACTTGTACAGTTTGTGGTCTTCCCTAAGACTTCTCAGTCACAGTTCTTCAAGTCCCTGCACTCCTATGCTGTAGAGTTATTCAGTGTTTCATGGAAAGGACAGAAGTGCTACATGGACTTGTCTCCCATTCCTTCCTAAGTTAGAAAAAAAGGGGATACCTGAAACTCTTATTTCAACTGGGTTTTTTTAAAAACAGTTATTGCTACCATTTTGTGAGTAGTAAAATATTTTCTAAGAAACAACCTTTGTTAACATTTTGTCTTTTTCAATGTGAAAAGACAGGCATTCTCCTCTGTGTTCTTCGAACTTCAGCCCAGGCCAAGAGGGCATCCTTTTCTGGCATTCAAGAGAAGAATGTGTATTTAACAGCTGTTGTCTCAGCCAGCACTGAGACAGATCCTGGGACCTTCAGGACTTCCAGTGCTGAGCAGTGAGCACTTGAACCCGAGCCAGCCAGGACTGTAACAGATGCCTTGTCTTTTAAGCACAGCATAGAATGTTATGTGCACTAACCTTAACAGAAAGAAAACTCTCCTTCCCTGCTTCTTAGAGGTAACACAGAAAAGACTAAATTCTCCACATACAATTGTTCTGAAACATCTCTCAACAGACAGTGGTGTTACTCCAACACTAGAGATGGACATTTAACCAGACCATTCAGGTATCCTGCCTCTGGGTCGTTTCCCACAATCTTGGAGACAGCAATACAACGTAAATAACCCAGAGCTAAGTAAATGTCATTCTTACAAGATCTGACAATCTACAGCTAGTTAAGATTCAGATAAAAGCTTTTTAATTTAATTCAGTTGAGAGTTCAGATGTTGGAGCAAGAGATCCATTCCTCCTGCCTCTCCTGTTGAGCCACTGGATTAGACACAGCAAATAAAAAAAACACATGGACAATTCTGCCTTAGGCAGTATCATTGATTTTTCACGGACTTACCATCTTCAGAATTTTCTTAGAAGTAGTGTACGGAGGCGGGTATCGTAACTCATTATTCTGAAAAATGTGAAGCATAATATGTTCCCTAGCACAGATGCTGTAGACTTTTATAATGTACACTTCATATAACCTATAGTAGTTGTCATTCTTACACAACACCCTCAACTATTAGTCCAGGTCTTTTATACCTAAACAGTCTTCATGTGGCACCACTTTGTGAAAGGCTCCTAAATCTTCCATGGGAAAAAAATCAGTCTGCAAAGGCATTATTTCAAGTCCTGCATCATAGCAATTTTTAAATTTTTTTCATCCTAACCTGTGCATGTAATATTAATGTGGATGTACACCATTACAGGGCTTTGGATAAGGGAGAAGAACAGGATTCTGTAAAATGTATTTTACTAGAGGAAAAAAAAAAGCACGTCTAATAGGAAATCCAGGTTTTACCAGTTGTCCAGTTTTAGAAGTATGGCTTTGATTTATGGATCAAAATTGCTCATTTATTATTTTATCTATACTGCTTTGGGCAATTTTGACAGTTAAAATTTAGTTTTATTGACCAATGCAGCCAGTTTAGCCACAAGGGGACTAATGCACACACAGCCTGCTGCACTCAAGAAGCTATGATTTGATTCCATGACCAAGTCAGACTGGGAATCGCAACCAACATAACAATAAGTTCCAAATCTCGATGCTCAAGGCAAAATACTTACTCTAAAACACAATCCACTATTAAAAGAAGGTGGGAAAGAATTTTGTGATAGCAGCCTCCATGCACTGTTTATTGTAGCTGATATATTCCACCAATGCTTCTGTCAGCAATGGACGCAGGGTAGTACAGAGGAAACCTTTCTTTAATGATTGTGGACAACAGATAAAGCTGGAAGAAGGAAATGAAAATGCAAAAGAGAATCAAAGGTGTGCTCTAGTACTATGGCTTACCAGGGATCTGACTCTGAGAAAAATGTCTTGAAAAAACTGCCTTTTTTTTCCCTGAATCAGATTCTATTCATATATACATAAATATGCATGGGTTCATGTTGCAGCTTGAAAGACTTACAAGTTTACTTAAAAAAAACTTACTGGAATGATTTTAAGCCAATGTTAATTTAGGCCTATCCTATTATAAAATTAGCATCTTCTGCAATCTCAATTTATTGCTCCATTGTGAAGCCCCTTGTGATACATAAACAAATCTCTGAAGAGAAACAAATCAATAAAGTGTCTAATTTGATTAACCATGTTTTTAAATTCATCAAGACAACTGTACAAAAATAAACCACTTACTTGTCAGTATTTTCCACGTCTTCTTTTCATCATCATAATACTGAACCAAATTGCTAGGTAGCCGGTCAGGTCCGGGAGGCAATCCTCCAACCAGTAACAGCATTTTCTTATTGGAACGAATTCTTCACCCAAAACAAGAGGAAAGATGAACAACCACATTACTGAGGAGCATTTTTAGTGGCAACAAAATCATAACCATCAAAAGAATGTTCACTGCTTGCAGTTTTCTATTTCATTTTTTTGTGTTTCTTTTCCCAATCATGTCTCAACAATTTCTTGAACCAAGCAGAAAAATGATCAGAAAAGCTGCGTATCTCTCTACTCATGGAATAATAAGCTTCCTTTATGCAATTTGTTAGAGGTTCATTCTAGAACGACCTTTTTCTTATATTATCCCTTTAAATCATCACTCTTTACAGCTGAATACACATGAAATGCTCTGGAGTTGTACTAAGGTTAAGCATTAAAGTTGCATGTCAAAAATCGTATTAGTCAAAATCATTATTATAAGCCATTCTACACTCAAAGAACCTTGAAAAAATTAAGGTTATGCAGAGAGTTTGTGAGCCAACTCTTTAATCACACACTGAACTTCAGATACATAGTTTAGTACAATTAGCAGCACTGGGCTAATGGTTATGGGTTAAATGCTACTTACAAGCACTTTTGTTTGTTTAATTTAGTCCAGACTCTTGCTTTCATTCTCCCCCCCGGCTCCCCCCCTTCTCTTTGCTCTCCCCCTGTGCACCACTGGCTATAGCAACACCAATTGGTAAAAATGAGACTGTGATGTTGTTGTGAGCCTCCCCAGAGTGGAGCCCTGCCAATGCTTGCCACTGATCCAGCGGCATGAACCTGCTCAACTGTGCAAAGTCACTCTAATTCCCTCCCTCTGTTTTTCTACCTTCTCCCCCAGGGGGCAACCACTGAAAGGAGTGACTACCCACCCATCAAGAGCTGGCAATTCGCTGCTATTAACCGTGACCGTGATTCCCAATCTGCCTGGCAGTTCTTAAGAACAGGACTGCAATGTCTCATCTGCAGTAAAAGTGGTTATCTGCACCCTGGCCTCCAATGCTCCACCTGATGAACGTACGATTTCTCTGCAGCATTAAGGGATTTAGCACAATTCTAAGTGAAAACTGGAGGGGAGGCCCAGACCCCCAGATGAGCCCTGATGCTTTAATAGTCACTTCGCATATAATTGAACTTTCACTAGTTATACTTAGCTTGGGTGAGATAACACTGAAATAAAGGTCTAGGCTCAAAATGTTCCTGTTAAGTAGGAAGGTGACGTAGCCTGGAAAACATCCATCCGTACGAATGACTGTGCAGAGGGACCATGCATCTGATGGAAAGCACCCTGGTCAAACACCATTTTTCCAGGCACGACAACACCCGTGTAGCACTCTGTGTGGCAGTCTGCAGCAAACAGCCCTGGCCAAGAAAGGCAGAGAACACCACGAACCAAAGCCTACCATCAGAGCTGCACATGGTGGGGTCAAAGCACCATCCAGGAGCTCCAACCTCAGCAGTGCACTCCAGCAGCTTTAGGACTAAGGCACAGCCATGGCTTCACTCCAGCTGCTACCTAGAATGTGTGCTGGTGACCCACCAATTTACATTTGTACCAGGACTGCATCCTCTCTTGAGAAGAATGGAAAAAATGAAGTAGGCTGTGCTGTAGACACGCACCAACCACAAGGAACATCCTTCCTTGCTGAAGGCTTGATCCACACAATGCTCCAGAATAAAATTTGTCAAATGGATGTCCAAAAGACAACTACAGACTATAGATACATCAATGACAAGGATGGCCAGGGAACTACCTGGCATATGGCCTTGTCTGTTTTTAAAACAGATTTAGGGCTCAGGGAAGGTCAGGAATTGAGAGTGGATGAAACAAAACCCTCAGTGCAGGAGCAGGAGTTAAATCACGGGGGCAGTGACACTGTCCCACGCTGTCCTACCCCTTGATTCTCCCCCAGCTTGGGGAGAGCCCCTGCAGTCCCTCAATCTTTCTGACAAGCCAGCCTTTGACGCCTGCACTGCACCTGCTATGCGCTGTCAAATGATGACTGTTACCTGCCCAGCAGACTGTGGCTGTGTAGGATATCAGGAACAGTCTCATGATCACTGTCGGCACAGATTCCGTAGTGAGAGGGAGCTCTGGGGAAAGCTCAATAGAGCACTGCCAGCATCTTTTAACATTCAGTCTCCCCAGTAAAATTTTTAATGAGAGAACATTTGATAAAAACTATGCAACATGGGAGTATGATAAACTGGTTTTGGTATGTGTTAGGGATGACTGCACACGTAACAAGTGGCAGAGCAAACCAGAGCCATAAGTCAGTTATGCATGGCCATCCCTAACGATAGAGAATAAATTGTTTATTTCAACCCTCCTGTGTTGTATGTTACATCACAATCAACTCCCTGTATATTGTAAAATTCAGAATGCCCTTGCAAGCTTTACTTGATAAAGGAGTTTATTTTGATTTTCATCTTTCATCTGTAAAACTCCCTTCTAACTCCAAAGCACTGTGAAAATCCAATGAATGGCCAAGGCTCAATAGTTAAGGTGAAGAATGAAATGTCAGATATAACTCTGAGTTTCCAGACTTTGGCAGTTGCAACTATCCTTAACATTACTTTTTCAGCTAAACAGTCTGAGAAGCTACTGTTTCTTGAGAAGGAGCAGTGCTGCTATATTGGTATGCTTAAAAAATACTAATTTTTAAAATATGTTTAAAATGGGAAGTAGCAAGAACAGAGACTTTTAGTAAAAGTTTAATGAGAACGTAATAGTCAGCAAAGTCTCTGCCAAAAGCACAGGGAAATCTCACATGGCAAAGAAGAGATGGGTACTTATACTCAAAATATCTAATTCGTCTACAATGAGAGCTTTTCCAATGAACCAAGTAAAGATAATACAGTGGCTAAAGATATGCAGGTTTTAAACTGATATGTTTCCTTGGAGCCAATTCTGGGTTTTAAGTTTTGATGTGAAATGCTGCAGTTTAGGTTTTGAAAAAAGATTTTCTTTATTATGTCATATTTATGTTTCATATTGCACTAAGTAGTACTGTTAGAATCTTACAATGCATTCTAAAATATGAAAGATGTAAATGACCACTGCTGATATGCAGAAGATTTTTCCAAATATTAATAAAAAATGTAATTCAGTGAAACACTATGATGAAGACAGGATTTAAAAACATAGTTAATACATTGAGCAAGATAAGGCTTCCCCCTTTCTTGTATTATTACATGTTTGCTACTTGGATAACTCAAGATTACAATGTGAATTTTTTCACATTTTTTTTCACAGTCTAATATACTATCCAGTTACAAGCTGTGGTTCACAGTGTCCCCAGCAAGGATTTTATGATCATCTTGTGTTCCATTAACAGTAGTGGGTCTTGGTCAAGGAAGGCTAAACCCTGGACAGGCAGGCTGATGTCATGGCAAAAAAGTTGAGATAAATTTATCCACATGTTATCTTGAAAGCATTACTTAGACTCTAAAACTCTAGTTCTCACTGATGAACATGCATGTGTTGTTATTATTCCACACACACTTTGCAGTTTCTGTTCTGCTAAGATTTTAAAACACTTAATTCACCTTAATTAAGTTCCTGGGTACCTCATGTGGTGTGAAATTTATTTTGTCTACTTACAAGACTGGAAACCAAAGTATATTTCAAAGTCAACATTTTCAAACTTGTGTAGTTTCCCTCAGGCACACAAACCCAGGAATTTGAGTACTCACAGAAGTGGCTTCATTTTCAGAGATATCCATCAACATAACTAAATCCTACTCACTTCAAAGCTAGCAGCAGATGCCCATCAGCTCAAAAACTCAGATCGCTAGTCCATGGTCTAAACTAACCATGAATATTCATGGCAAGAGGCTGAGCCCAAGAGAGTTTATAAACTCACAAGAAATCAGTAGAAAAGGCTGTACGAGACCTCAGTACTCCTGACAACCACTCCTACTCTTTTGCAACCTTGATAGCCTCATGTTAATAGAAAATGCATGAATGGGAAATACTCTTCTTGTACATTGTTTTTCTTTATTAACATATCCATCAATCTTCTTCTGGTGGGTTTTCCTTATCTGGGCAATTAGTAGAAGTTCATTCTACAAAAGCTGGCAAGAAAACAAGCCTCAACAACAGGTTTGCTCCAGACTCTTCCAGTTCTTAAACAATGCACCAAGGCTCTGCTCTCTGCATTAGGGAATGCAAAGAAAAGGAAAGAATACAAGCATGAAGTAGCAGTCCTGTGGTTCTTAATGCATCAGTGTCGTGTTACACATCAGAAAGAAGAATGCAGAGACATACAGGTGATCATGGTCATCAGTGGAAAAAAAAAAAGAAAAAGAGTATTCAACTATATTTTATTCTTAACTTATGGCTATAATAAACCCAGAAGCCTGGATCATTAATTGTCTTTTCACACAGGCTATCACCATGGCTTTGAGTATGGAGAGAGCCAGGTAGCTCTTCAGAGCAGGGACTTGACAGATATGATGGCATCCTTGCTCCTGCTTCAGTGCTGACCTTAAACACAGCAGAGCCAAACTGAACTTCAGGTGTTTGCCCACCGAACCCAGGCAAAAACCACACCAACCATAAGACCAGCACAGACCCAGCAAGGGCAGGTGAATGCGTGGTGAGTTTTACTTACATCCTCATATCTGATTACATCAAAGGATATGAGAAACTGGAGTCTGACAGTGATACTGTCAAAGCAAGTAGCAAGAATCTCAGAAAAGGGGGCTGTTTTAACCTGCAGCAGAAAATAATCATTTCAGAGAGGTTTAGATACCAACCTCCAGGCAACACACAAAGAGATACATACTATCCTAATCAGCATTTCAGTTGCAGACCTTCTGTTTGTTAGCACCAAAAGCTTAATTTCATCTTCAGAAACCACAATGGTCTTTAGCAGCCCTTTTCTTCTCAAAAGGCATCTGAAGGGGTGCTGTGTTCAACAAAAATGTAGTGGACAATCTAGTTGCAGTCTGCAAATCTGAACAAATGTTGCAAGCATCCATTTGCCCATGACTGAAAAAAATGCTTTGCCACTGAGAACATGGGATGTGATCTTCAACAATTACCTTCCCAGCTCCTGGATGGGCATTTCAATGCAACAAAAGTGTCATATGAAAACTGCTTATTTCAATGGATTTTGGCTTCCATAGTTGACTGCAAAGATAGCCATGATTAGTAACACGTGTTTGATAGAGAGGAAATCTAATTATCCGGGAGTTTAACTAAGAACTCAATGAAAGCCATAAGGTACAATGTAAAATTTATTTTGGACAAAAGAATTTTATGAGGTTTTGTTATCACATAAAATGAATTAACAAACATCGTAACCTATAGGTGAGTAGGCACCCAGAATCACTTCCTAACCCTACCGCACTGCTAGGGGAAGGACCTGAGTTCTCACAGTCAATGGACCAAGTCCTGCAGAATGTCTTTCTCCTTATGGATAAAGTACAGACCAAGAATATATTGATTTTGTCAAAACCTAAAGCATGATAAAGTCTCTTGCAAATTATGACCAGTAAATTATTTTGTTCTTCAGTTCAAAGAATGTTCAAAAATTTGTTGAATGTATGAAAGTTGCTTTGTGAATGGATTTTTTTTACCTCTTCTAATTCGCACCTATTGCCCCAGGCACACGTGAAAGAATGTGAAAGAACTTTCTAGAAATACTAAAAACCTGGAAACCAGTCTTATAATGAAGATTTCGGTTTTCATCTTTTATTTCTCAATGTAGGCATGCTTGGCAGAAGGCCCCAGTTTTCACTGCAGCAGAGCTCACAGTAATGTTCACTGAAGATGATGCTCATATAATACATGTTGCTGACCACTGACAGAATGAAGTTTAGGAACATAAATACTAAGCTGAAAAGGATTTGCTGCAGACATTGATTGTTGGTTTTGTCCTCTGAATCTACTAGAATTTTTTTTTTAATTTGTCCAATACTTTAAAAAAAGAAAAGAGCATAGAAAAAAATTAGTTAATGTTTGCTTTAACAATAATCATTCCTTTTCCTTCTAAAAGCATAAGTCTAAGGGTAATTGACTGTTTTATCTGACAGGCCACATTTAACTGTTACAAAGTTACCTTATAAGTTAAAGGTTTCTTTATTTCTAAAGTTGTCAGGCAATTTTCCACTCCCTGCATTAAAATAACTTATAATCTGTTTGAAGCTCTGAAAACCCAATTTTTCTTTATGAATCCAATCCCACTACTGTTAGTCTCTAAGTAAATATTTAAGAGTTAGCTTCCAGCTTTTAGCTGGAAGATTTTTTAAAAGTTAATGTCCCTTCCTTTTGGGGTAAAAGCCTCTGGTGTAATAGGTAGCTTAGGGGTGGGTAACTATCCTGAAGGAATGACACCTATCAGCAGTGCTCCTTCGGGAAGAACACAGAGGAGTGTCCTCCTCATCTTTGCCTCCTTGTATTACCAGACATGAATAATAAAGATATCCTTACTAGCCACACACTGAGTATCTGGAGGATTGTAAGGGATGTGAATTCAAAGGAATGTTACTAGCAAAGCAAATTGGTGAATGAGACATAAAACCTCCTGTGGCAGGAATCTTATTGGCAGAACTATGCAAACAACTGATATTCTTCACTAATGGAAATTCTAAAAAACCTTTAAGTAATTCCCTTTATCCTGAATGTTTAAAAAAAAGAAAGAAAGGAAGAAAAGAAAGGAAGAAAGAAAGAAAGAAAGGAAGGAAGAAAGAAAGGAAGAAAGGAAGAAAGGAAGAAAGGAAGAAAGGAAGAAAGGAAGAAAGGAAGAAAGGAAGAAAGAAAGAAAATGTCAAAGATAAGTGCTTTGCAAATTGCTTCCCCTTCCTCACCCCACTTTGTTTGGCCTTTTTTGGGGTTTGGTTTGTTGGCTAGTCCCATTTTTTAGGGTTTTTTTTGTTTTTATTTTTCTGACAGAGGCTGAAAAATGGAAATGCTTTATAGAATGCTTCAAAGTGGTCAAATCCTCCTTTTTTTTCCCTAGGAAATTTCAACCAACTTCTGTTTTTTGATTTCAGACTGTGGAAAGTCAAGAAAGTCCTTTTTTGTTTGATTCTGCAGCTGACATCCATGTCAACAGAAGGTCTCTGCATCAGAGGCTGTGCTCTCTCCAACTGAGGCTCCTTTTCCTTAGGAAGCTAAAGGAAAGAAATACACCTTGCTGCCAGCTCACCCAAGGTATGACTTGTTACCTTTTCCACTGGTTTGCTTGTTTGTTTTTTGTCCCTGAAAGAAGGCATCAATTGGGGAATGCAGGAAGAACCAATTGTGGCACCAACTTCTATTTACTTCCAGCTTCACTGCAAACCGTCTGCTTCCATTGAACTTGGCAGCTGACAGTATTCGCTCAGTTTATTGTCTGCTTTCCAAGAATACAGCAAGTGTTGACTACTAAGTACTAGGCATGATGGTCTTTAAAGAAAATTTCAGGGAGGCAGCAAATATGAAAAATGATGCCAGGAAGTATCTACTAACAGTTTTCAACTTTCCATATTCTTCAATTTCTTTAGATGGTCCTTTGGTAAACCTGCAATGCCAGATAGAATCTGTTTCAACAAAAGCAATGTGAGAGATGTTTACAGAGCAGGGGAGTCCAGCTCAATTCCTTCTTTAAGGATTCCTATTAACTTCCCTGCTCAATCTTTTCAGGCCATGCTGAGCAAAGGATAATAACAAACCTTGCTGATTTAGAAAACAGCTTGGATTTTTAAAATGCAGGAGTTGTTTGAAAAGATGAAACAGTGTTTTTACAGATTATATGGATTTTTTCATAACAAGAGTTTAACAGAACCAAAGCTTTTTCCCGGCAAACTATTTTCTGTTGATTTTGTGTTCTACGTTAGCTCTCCTCACTCCCATTGCCCCCAAGGCTCACTGTGCTTTCTCTTCAAGTACAAATCCAAACAATTACACCATCACAGCTCTGTTCCATTTACTGCTCAGCAGTTACAGACTCAGAACCTCCATATTCTTCTGCTATAAAGAAAAAGCTACAGTGACCCCAGGCCACAACAGGCCCTCTAAGATCCTCTCCTTTCTATCTCCTCTCTCCACATGAAAGGGATGCACATCAGGCAAAGAGTGAATAGAAAAGTCTCAGACCAGTAGCCAAGACAGATATGTCTGATGCTCATCACGATCCTACAGCACCCCATTTGTAAAAGGTACACCCTAAAATCATTCCAGGAAGATTTTGTCTGAAATGGGACTTCCATGTCTAGGAGGCTCTGCACCACTCGTGACCTACGTACTTCCCAACAGGACAGAGGCGGATTCTGTTGCCAAAGGATGGGCAAGAACAGCGCAGGGACTCGTGGCGGACACCTCTGCTTTTAGGGAACTGCATGACCTGCAAAGCTGCTGCATAGACTGCTGCAGGTGATGGAAAGGTGTGTTTTTGCTACAGACTTGAGGAAGAAGTTCCCATTTTCATAATAGGTACTTTGTCATCAGTTTGAGTGGCTTAGTAAGATTACTCGTTTATAAGCTTAGTTTAATTTTCCCTCTAGAACAAGGCATTTTGAAATCCAATTTGAAAGATTTCTCCTTGGAAAAAGAGTTTGGAGATGCAGATGCAGACATTCGACGCTGCTTCGAGTGCTAAAAGGGACAGGGTGACAAAGCCAAGGAGGAGCACAATTCAGCGAACTGCAGCAGCCTCTAGAGATCCAAGCAGAGAGGTCTGGAGCAGCGGGGATTGGTGAGTGTGAGGTTGGGAGCCTGGTGGGAGGGGCACTCAGGAGTCAGGGTAACAGCAGATTCAAGGGAGGGGACAGATGGAGGTAAAGTTCAGTAGATTGGATCTGGGGAAGAGCCCTGTCATCTAAGGACGTAAATCAGGAGGGACTGCCGGTTCACAAAGGACACCATTCCAAGCAGTGCCTCTGACTGGGAAACTGGCTGGCAGGGCAAGTACCTGCACAAGGCACCTGGAACCCTTCTTCCCCTGCAGCTGTTGGAAAGATGGTTGTCCATAAAAAAGGCCATTAAATGCTCTTCATAAATTATGTTTCTCCTAACAAATACTATAACTGAGCCAAATAAATGGCTATCACCTATGCCTCTGCAGCTCTCAAGGATTTTACCAGCCAGGACATACGTGTCTTTAAAAAGGCTCCCAAGGACTTTCCTGAGCCACAGCAGTCCTTTTAGGACAATGGTGCTGCCTCTGTCCATAATGTGAGCTCCAGGCCTCCCACCCTTTTGGAAACTCCACATGTCTCCGCTTACACTTCAGCACGAGCTTGTCTCCAATGGCAAATGAATGTACATGAGGCAAGTAAGGAAAGTAGGTGAGACTAACCAGGATTAAACTGACTACAGGTCTGTGGTTCACTACCCCACAGCCTCTAATGTGTCAGTCTCCCTTCTGCAGCTCAGCTGAGAGAGTCCTGGCACACATACAATTTCCTGATATTAATTCAGGCACATAAAAACTGATCCAAAGCCCACTAAAATAAACCAGAGCCTCGCATCCACTTCACCCATACTGTAATGCGAAACTTAATAATTCACATACATTTTAAGATATTTTTTTCTTATCAGGATGTTAATTTGGGATCTGTAGTATTTCTCACTTGCAATTAATCATGAATAAGAATATTAGCTGAAAATCCAAATATTGGTGTTATGATCACAAAGGAACAGGTAGGTGGTTGTAACAACAACACAGAGTGCATTTCAATGAAAAAACACACACATTTTTTTACAACCACAAAACACATCCTACTGAGATTCTACAAAAATCTCAGTAGAAAAAGAAGTCAAATTGAACTACGGTCTGTGAGATTTGGAGACAAATAGTGTATGCAAGAAGGAAATTATTTAATTGCCAGGGGATGTAACCGGTTTCTTCAAAATTTTAATCTCCTCTGAAGAAAGTAAAACAGACCAGGCATATATGTCTTCCACATAAATGCCACTGTCTCACGCTGTTCAGCACCTTACATTTCTCCTTCTCCATCAACAGTTATCATCTTCCTGCTGAATGAAAACGGTTCATATCATCTTCATCACCTGTCACTGTTTAATTTGCTGTCACTTTCACTAATATTGCCTAACACCAAACAGTGTGGATGACACCCTCTCCACTGAAATGAAAAAATAAAAGCAAAACAAACAGCAAGCCAAAACACCTCTACAATTAGCTTTAGCAGGACCAGAATTTGCACTTCTAATCTCCCCAAGGTCTAGTAGTCCAGGTAACAAAAGTATAAAAAAAACAGCTGGGTCTGTACATGCTGGGACTTTGCTGAACCCATAAAACAGCACGGGCAGGCTTAGCCTCCTTATCTCTTTGTCTCCTTATTTCCCTCTTTTCTCTTGTGCTCTTTAATTCTGTATTTTCTGCCTATGACTATTCCTATCTCATGTCAGGTGGTTGATCCCCATCCATTTTTCCTCCCCCAAATCTGAAAGAGCTTTTCCAGAAACTGGAGTACTCAGCTGTTATTGACAACAGATGCTGTTTCTGCCAAGAATTAGTTTCCCCTCTTTTGTTTCATTCCCTATCTTCTTTTTATCTGCCAGGGTCTTTTTTGTTTTGCTAGTTTCCTTTCCTGTCTGGTATCCTATTCTTACATTTTCCCCCCTCCAAAACTATCTTTCCCTCACCTCTTCCCTCATTTGTACTTTCCTGCTTCCACTGCTTACATCCTATTTCTCCCCTGGGGTATCTCAACTCCTTTCTTTTTCTCCATTTCCCCCTCTCTCCCAGTTTTACTTCCCTCAGTCCCCTCTGCCTTCAGGTATGCAGCTGTATTCGCTGCTCTGCCGGCAGATCCTGGGAGGGGCGGACCAGCCCAAACGCCCATTTCTGGCAAGAGGAGCTGCAGGTGTCCTGCAGCCCACAAACAGCTTCCAGGCCATCAGGGGCTGCCCCTTCCCACCCAGCCCACCTTCTCCTGCCTGTCTGGATCAGAGGGCACTGTAAATAGTTACAGGCGAGTGAAACCATAAAGTCATGGCAGTGGTCTATAAAAAGGCTGCAATATTTAGCTAAAACATTTAATAAGCCAAACAAATTAAGTATTTTTTTCTATAATGCTCCATTGTCTGTCTACAGCTATATTGTGCACCAGCACAAACAAAATTGAAGTTAAAAGCTAGGTGATGTGTTTTTAACCATTTTCATTGTTGAAAGTAAACACAGAAGCAATAATAAATCTCAGTAGCTCACTCATCTTTAAAAGTGGATTTCTTCCCCGAAACATGGTAATGCTCTACCCCTAAACTTTTTAAAAATGGAAAATACATACCATTTCTTATATAAAATATATTATATTACACAATAAAGCACTGACGCATTTAAATCAACTCAATACTCTGGTGAAGATCCTAGAGTCAAATAAATGTATGGACTATGAACTTTCCTCTATCTAAATGCATTTTCTTCCCAGAGCTACGCGTCTCTTTAAGGGACAGACAAACGTAATTTAAGCCTAATGTTCAGGGTCACTCACCCCACTCCATGTCAAAATCAACTATGATTTTTCCTAGTGACATCAAAACTGACTGTGCCTCCAGAGGCTTTAACAGCAGCTTGTATGCTGAGGCCCTGGTGAGGTGAGGATCACTGAGCCATCAGAATTACTAACTTTGCTTAGAGTTGAGCACCTGATTAAATGTCAAATCAAAACCAAACCACCCATCCCCTGTGGTGAAGTCCTAAATCTGAGAGTGCACAGCAAGGTTCATAAGTCAGGAACATAATTGCTCAACTTTTAAAATTCTGATCATTTAGTTGTTGTAGCTTGAAAATTAATTTTACAAAAATACATGAGGACATTCAAGCACTACCTTCTCTTAGGAAATCCCATGAAAAAAACCCTATTCCCTGTGCAGGTAAACAGTGTTTTTCACTGCAGCACAAAAGACAACTCCTGTACTTCCTAGCTTCAGCATCACTTGCACTGCAGGATCTGCATTTGTGGCACAAACTTTATAAATACCTCTGCTCACAGAGCACAGACTGGCTCTTATGAGCCCAAACCTCTTTCCTCCAGCCCTGACCACAGGACTAACTTTATAGTTACATTCAGAGGAGAATCAGCACATTTTGAGCTTCCCGTTACATTCATTTCCATTAAGAAATGTAAGTAGCCCTGATGCCAATGTACTCCAAAGTGTGCGTATGGATATGTATGTAACATAGACGCTTTTTTTAAAAATAGCTTGTTACAGAAAAAAAAAAAGTTCTTTTTAAAAATGCAGAAAAGTTACTGGCAAGTTCTAATACTGAGTGCAATTCCCATTTCTTCAACATGCTGGAAGCAGGTGGTTATGGTACTGGGCTGCTTGCATTTCTTACCAACTCTTACTGTACTGTGCTGGAGCTATTACACGGCACAAGAAGAACTGTTAATCTCTTTCTGAAGACATGTGAATCTTTGGAGAATGACCTTTCATTGAATTCCAAATTACCAAAGTCACCTTTACTCACAGAAAAAAGTAATCAGAGTTTTGAAGTTTTTTTCTGTGTAATAATTTTTATGTATTTGCACATGTACTTCACTGTTAGTTACTTTTAAGATTTCCTTCTGCAAATTAGTAACTTAAGGAACTCTTTGCAGATTTTCTTCCTTAAAATAAAATTTTACTGAATGAATGTCAACCTGTTAAAATTGCAACTTAGGAAAACTATGAGTAACAGAAAGGACAAATCTGAAAATCTCTGTAGTCTTGAATGTTTCTTTTTTTTCCTCATTCATGTTTAAGAAGGCATTTGTACACTTAGGCAGCCTGACAAAAACTTAAAGTGATTAAGATTCAAAGATGGCCCCTCATGACCTTTATGAATTGCCAGGAATATGGTCCAAGACCAAAAATGAAAATATAGCAATTGCATTCGGCACTACTAAGCATTTCAACATCTCCAACACTTTAACATTTGGAGTAAGTTCTAATGCCTGCTTATAAATAAATCTGAATAGTTTTGCTCCCATTTCACTGCCACTAAAGAACCCAATCAAGAGAAGCTAGTTACTAGGCTGTTATTAGACAGACATTAAAGTTGGGAAGGCAACAGCATGTTTTCACTCACTGTGATTAAGGGTCTCTGAAATACCATTGTCTGCACAGACATGCAGACCTATTGCAAATTAAAAAAGTAGTATTTATGGCATTTGGAGTCTCCCATAAGTCCTTAAGTGCAACTCAGACTCTCATCTAGGGCTATTTAAAGTGCAATCCCTTTGTGCACGCTCCCGCTTACAGGGAAAGGCAGCTCCCAGCACCAGCAGTATCAGATTCTTGCAGCATCCATGACACTTGTAAGCATTCAGTGGTCAGAACACCACTACATATCCTTCAAATGACATGGACCACTGAAGCTGGAAAGGTATCTTCACTGAACCAAGCCAGCCGGTATCTCAGCAATCCACCAGGACACGAACATCAGCTTGCCCCCGGCAGCATGCACAATCTTGCCTGAGGAGTTGGTGGGGTTTGCATTTTGGAAAGTCATCACTTTTGGGTATTGAGATGCAAAGGGTAGGCACCAACTTACAACACTGGCATCTCAAAAATACTTTACACTGCAAAATACTTGTATTCGATTTTTTTGATTTCAGAGTGAGAATCAGTTGGACAACAAGGTGATAAGCATGACAGAACACCAAGATAGTGAACTAGCCGGAGATAATAAAAGAGGGCACACCATCTCCAAAGTTAAACCATATGAGTACCCATTACATAGAGATACAAAGAATCCTCTGCATTAATGCTAATAGAGTGTAGTATCTAAAATATTTATTAATGTACTGGTTTTCTTTTTGCTGCTGTCAATTCACTAGTAATATGCACCTGTTAGTTAAAAAGCTTATAATAAGCTGAATAGTGTGGTTTGATTTCTGCACTACCACGCTACTGTATTATACCAACACTAGAAGATGATATTATCTTTCCATTTGTGAATGAAGTACAAACATATTTTAAAAGAAGATAAATAAATTTTGGATATGTTTACTGCTTGTTAAACTATGTGCTGTGTGTTCAGTTTCTAACATCAACCTAATATTCTCAATCTTTGACATCATGATTCATTACCTTATTAAATGAAAATAACTGACATGTCATAGATGTGAGGACTATGAAGTCACAAGTTTCCACTAATAAGGACATCACCCCACCATCAGCAACATCAGGATGTGCACAGATGATGCAGTTATTCATGAAAATAACAAATTAGATTTAGGACTTGGCTATTACAGCTTAAAACGCCCTGAAAACGCAACTCCTCGTTAAGGAGAAACATTGTGGGAGGAAAAAAAAATTAATTATGGCAAAAAAAAAAAAAATCCATCCAGATCCCCAGAGCGCGGGCAGCCAGGGGGCCGAGGGGAGGGGACGAAAAGTTTGGTGGTGCAGGGGGCGGGCGGCTCGGCCCCGCCGCCGCCCCCCTTCAGCCGCTCCGGCCGCCGCGCCGCCCCCGGCCCCGGCCCCGCGGGGTCTGTGCCCGCCGGGAGTCCCCGCGCCCGCAGCTCCCGCCGAGGGGGCGGCCGTGAGGGCAGCCCCCCTCCCCGCCGCCCCTCACCTGCTGGCCAGGCTCTGCCGGCAGTGCTGCCTGAAGGGCATCAGGTGGTAGTTCATGGCGTCCAGCAGCAGCTTCTGGCAGACGGGGTCGGTGCGCATGAAATCCACCGACTGGACCCGCTCCACCAGCTCCGGCGCCGGGATGAGGGCGAAGCGGAGGCGCTTCATCAGGTCCGGGGCGTACTGCATGCGGGTCTCCCGGTCGTGTTCCAGCCAGAGCACGGACATCTGGAAGAGAGCCAGCTCCGACTCGACGGGGGGGGGCAGCGAGTCGAGGAGGGCGCGCATCTCCTCGAAGTTGAGCAGCAGCACGTCCTCCACCAGGTACTTGTTGGCCAGCTTCTTGGTCTCCTCCAGGCCGTGCAGGGCGGCGATCTTGCACACCTGCTTGTAGTTCTGCACCGAGATCTGGTCGTTGAGGAACTGCACGCACAGCTTGGTGACCTGCGGGATGTGCAGGATCTTGCTGACCGACAGCACCTCCTCCACCGTGTCCAGCGAGAGGGTCACGTTGGCCGTGTACAGGTACTCCAGCACTAGCCGCAGCCCGATGGACGAGCAGCCCTGCAGCACCAGGTTGTTGATGGCTCTCGGACTGGCCAGCAGCTTGTCCTCCGGGGAGGAGGATGGGGTGCCGGGCTCCTCCTGCGTCTGTGGCGGTGGCGGCTCCTTCGGCGGCCCTCCCAGCCCGTCCTGAGCACCGGGCCCCAGCCCCAGGGCGGGGGGGTGCCCGCCGCTCCCGCCGCCGCTGGAGAACAGGGATCGGAAGTACTGGGAGCAGGAGGCCAGCACGGCCTTGTGGCAGTGGAACTGCTGGCCCTGGGCCGTCAGGGTCACGTCGCAGAAGAGCTGCTTCCTCCACAGCAGGTTGAGGCCGTGCAGCAGGTTGTCGCTGTGGCTGGGGTCGAAGGTGGAGGTCCTGTCCCCGGATCTGGACATGGCGAGCGGCCTCCGGCACACCTGCCTTTTAAACCCTCCTCCAACCTGGGCAGAGGGGTGGGGAGGAGAGCGGGGTGGGGGGACACACGGGACGACA
>VXBT01004131.1:530319-588556 GCA_013400235.1 Oriolus oriolus | reverse complement strand
TTTTTTTTTTTTTTTTTCCTTAGGCTCAAGTTGCCTGGGTGATTTTCAGGTCCCTATTGCTCACAAGATAACATCTTCCTGTCTGCCCAATGCCTCATATTCATTTACACCAAGATATAAATAAACATCCCAAATATTCTAGAGCTGAGAAATAACACTGGAGAAAAATGAAAAAAGGCTTCCATTTTAACTTCATTTGGATGCAGCTCATCAGTTCATTGCTGATGTAAAGGGACAGTCCTAGTGAGCCCAGTGACTGCTCACACAAGCTGTGAATCTGGCCCACTGGTATTTTACCAATGATAAAACTGGGAGACAGGCAAAATGAAGAACATCCCTTTGCTGAGAAATTTTTTTTCTTCAAATTAGGCATATTTTAGTTACAAAAGATTGCAAAATTGTTCAAAACAATAATAACTTAGGATTTCTGTGGTGCTTGTCTCAAGAATAGCCATGATGATTAAAAAAGAATAAGATTAAAAGGAAGTTTATATATTGTTTGATTTTGGTTTCAGACCTGAATGGATTTTAACTGCCAAGTGACAAGCTCTTTACAGTGGGGTTAACAATAGAAATTCTGTCTTTTTTAAGTCACCATGGCATTATTGTAACATCCAGGTTTTTTCACAGCCTCAGGTCCACTGTCAAGAACTCCCGGTGACAGACACCCAGACTGAAACTAGGGCAGTGACCCGAGTTATTTTGGAAGTTACAGCTCAACATACAAGATTTCATGGAGTAGCTCTGATGACAAAAATGAATTTACCACATGGAATCTCACAACATATTGTGCGGTAACTCAGAAAATAACTTGGGTTACCATTGCAAATATATATATATAATACACATTAACAGCATTTATGGACACTGATCTATTAAGTCATTTTCCTACACTACCTTCAGACCTTTTGTCTGAAGCAGAAAAACCATCATTAAAGCTATGGTTTGCCAGACAATTACTTTGTCAAATCTCAAGAAATTGCATAATAAATTGTATACATGCATCAAACATGAACAGCAGAGGGGTATAACAAGCTGTGTATTTCCAGTCCGCTTGTTCTTTCATCTAAACAGTAGCTGTTGTTTTGAAGAGTAATCCTATGTTCTTTTCAAGGCACAAAATGTACATATAAATTTATCTATCAAACTAAGTAGAAATAATTGAAACACTTAATATGCACAGTAATAAAGAAATGCATGAACAACTTCATTATTAATGTCTATTGATTATTTATGTTTTCAAATAGGCAAATGTAGCTACTAGTATTTTATCATGTTAGTCTATATGTGCATTTTGGCTTTACCTGTTTATTGGCAAGTTTACTATCCACATTATGGGTATTTTTATTGCTGTACACTCATTTGCTATGTGCATAACCGAGGTCAGTTTACGAACTGACTAGTGTTTACTCAATTTGATTACTATGTAACATTTCTGAGACTATTCTCCCTTTGGAAAATTAACTGTACAAGGAAGCCCAGTAAATCTTTACTTAAAAATTCCAAACTTTAGATTGATTTCAGCAATGGGTCTGTATTGATCTAAAAAGCTTTGCGTTCCTAACTAAAAACTAATCTTTATTTCACCCTTTAGTGACTGCAGCCATAAATATGTTCACTCATACTGGAGTTTAGTGGATTAATGGTTATTGGAGATTGTGGCTTCCAACTGGGGTTGGTAAACCTTAACCTTTGGAGGACAACATGAAGGCATTTACCCCTTGTCATCTGTAATAGCTGGGTCCTTTTCTGACAGTTACCTGGGTGTAAAAGAGGAGGCAGAGCAGGGGATAGGAAGTAAAGTGCCAGTGGCTCACTTTATCTATCAAATTACTTGTAATACTGACCACTGTTATCTGGACCTGGCTCTTTTTCTCATTCAAAGGCATTGAAATGAAACAATTTGTTTCATCTGTGATGCCAGAACTCCGAAATTTCCAAGCACTAGAATTAGTTGTTCCTCGAAATTAAAAGACAGAAGTCTTGTGTCTCCTTTCATTTCACCATATTTTTGAGAGACGTTTTGTGTGACTCAGGACTCACGGAAGATTTTCAAAGGCAGCTGGTAGGAGACATTGACTTACATTCCACTGCAATGACTTATTAGTTACTATCCCAAACATAATTACACTAATTGTTATAAAAACCCTAATTGCAATAATGTCTTAAAGTAGGGTTTATTCCAGAATGTCATGTTCTGAAATAGATGTCAATTAGCACTTAAGTTATGAACAAGCCATCCCTACAAAACTTTAATTCACTCAAGTCAGTTTAAGTAACTCAAGAAAGCAATGTGAGGGTAGAAATTATTCCCACATGTAAGGACTGAAAGATCTGCCCTAACTTTTCATTAAAGAGAATAATGATTATTGAGAACATAAAAAAATTATTTCATTAGCAATACAGAGAAGGTTTCACTGGAACACGAAATATACAAAATGGTAGATGTCAAGTGATTATATTAACAGACACAATTCAATATCCATTGTTCCAGAAAATATACTGAGCTTAAAAGAGAGATTTCTTCTGCAAGAAATATTGACTCGAGCCTGCCTAAATTCAAGGGAGAGATTTATTTTTCATAAGCAGGTACCATCTTGTGACAGTCATTTCTATAATCATTCCCATTTGAGAGCATAAGGGATACTTGTGTCAAAAAGGGTGCCTGCTTTTTGGAAACTGATCCTATTTTAAAACCTTTCTTTCCATTTCTATTAATTCTTCTATTTTTGCAAATCAAATTCCCAGGAAGGGAGATTGCTTTTGTAATAACATAGAATTGCAGTTGCTGGCAGCTGTTGCAAATGATTCCAGGCAATTTACGTCCCTTGAGACATTTTCCCAACATCAAGGTAATCAGGGCCAGTGGGATATAATCTGGGAACAATTCTAACAACAAGTTTCCCATCCTGGACCAAAAAACACAGTCCCAGTGGAGATTGCCTGTTGTGCCTTGACATACACTCCTAACACTTAGCTGCAGATTTTGCATCTGTTTTGTTTATTAAACTAAGAGCATTGATTCAAACATTTAAACAAAGGCAACAAGACTGTGGGAATACCAGACATCTGGTAGGCAGAATGTTGCCCTTACTCTAACATTTCATTTGTCTTACCTTTTCCATCTTCCTTCAGCATTCTCTGACCAGTCTCCCAGCTTCAGACTGCTTCAAATTTCACTCGAGAAGGTCAAAATGCTGAGGGGTGTGTGGGGTGGCACCCCACTCCTTGCTATCCTCATATCAGATGGAAACAGGATTTTTGGGGGTCTTTTACAAGCTTTGGCTATGAGCAACAACCGCTGGGGCTTTGTAAAGATAATCTCAGTTTTTATAACAAAGCACTGGCTTTCTGGAGTGTGTAGGCTGGAAATCTTTGATGATCTGGATTGAAGTTTGTTACCCCTTAGTTGTCAAAACAAGCCTTAAACTGGAGACAATGGAAAGGACAGAGAGTCCTTCTGCTGCAGGAGGCTGAGGGGACAAAAATCTGTCTCTGTTCCACCTTCAAGCATACTGGGAGAGTGTACACAAAATGATGGCAGTTAAGATTATCCTAGAAACACTAGCTCATTAGCGGTCCCTAAAAACTTTGTGCCATATAAATAAAGTCACAGTCATTGCAGGTATCTTCTGATTGCCCTTGGGGTGGAAACAGGAAGGAATGGTCAAATGCTAAAGCTGATCTCTCTGGTTTGCATTGAAAGCCTCCTCTGAATGCACATGTATTTGATGCCACGTGGACAGCAGCAGCAAGAAGAATGAAATTGGCCTTTTTGGCCCAGCATGAAGCAAGAAAAGCGTGTAGTGCTGTGCACCAGCTAGAAGAGATTGTCCCTTCTTTCAGCACCAGCTGAACAGGTTTTTCAGCATGTGGGAAATACCTTCATCTGCCTGCCTGGGAGGAACAGAAGGAAAATGGGTGTGCTTCTTGACTGCCTATTCCTCTGGTAGTGCAGCCCCAGTGGTTGTCTGAGCCACCGCTGTAGACTCAGTGCCGGCAGGAGCACTGAGTGCCCCAGGGAGCAGTGGTGACAGGAGACCACCAAGCTCATTTCTACGGAATCACTTTCGCGAAACAGTTGCAGGGCAAGGAGACCAGCTCTAAGTGCTACCAGGCTGTTGAGGTGAACAGCGCTGGTGGATCAGTGGGATAATGGCACAAAACAAGGGAAATGAGAGTAGACAGTTGATGTTTTCTGGCTGGGAAAGGAATATATGGAGTGGGCGTGGGTGTTTTTGTGGGGAGGACATTCTCACAGAACCTCACAGGCATCATCGAGTGAGGGGAAAAATATTTCTAGGAATCTTTGTTAAACCTGTGGGAGCTCATCACTCATGGTTATCTAGCTGAGATAAAAGTAGGGCCACCTAGAGTAAGACTGCTGTTCTCCTCCACGAATGCCAAGCTGCTTAGAATATTATAGGAAAAAATCAAAGAAATCAAAAATGACCACATCATTTCACACAGCACTAAATATGTCATAAGGATTTTTTATCACATGGACTTGGTGCACATTGGGCAGTAAGAAAATAGATTTGATCAACAGGAATAACTGCTCTACAGCTAATATGATCTACTGAGTCACAAATCCTCTTTTTCATAATGCTTAATACGGATTTACATGATGGACTATAACAACTCCAAATGCACCGTTTATATTTATCATGTAAATAATGATGAGCTTTCAAATTAGAATGCAGATCAAAATAGCACACTAGTTATTCAAATGGCTTCTTGGTTCAGAAACTCACTTTTTTGAATAGTTTAAAAGTATCAACTATTTAGGCTGTGAGCGTGCATTACTGAGACCATGTGAGTAATGTGCACATGGAAGTGTCCTGCTGAACTCGGTAGGTTTACTCAGCTATATAAAGTTGCTTATGGCTGAATTTACCTGCAGGAGAGATGTCAAAGTCAGTAAGGACACTTTATTTTTTCTTGTCAACTTCCAAAGTTTCTGTGAGCTGAGCACAGACCATGTTAGCGCTCACTGTTTGCTGCCAGGGGAATAATTTCTGTGTCCAAAGCATATATGATCACTGGTTTGCTAGTTTTTCTACCCTTTTCTTCTTCCACAATTCAGTACTTTAAGAAATCAAAGAAACTTTGCCAGGCTCCTCTTTATGTGCGTGCACCTTCAGAAATCCTGTGCTACCCTCTCTCAGCCTGCCTTTGCACCCCTCAGCTGCATAAGAGCCCTTCAGCTTGTGTTTGCCTACACATACATGGGGATCTATGGGAGTAGTCTAGGTCCTGCATTTGATGTTTAAATCTTTAATAGTTAAGCTGTAAATTGTTCTCCAGACTGTCCAGTGTTGCTGGAAAACAGACACATTTTCACCTTTGATACTAAGATCTCAGCCAGGGGTGGCTTCTGTATTTCTCCAATGCTAAAAACTAGTCTTGTGCAAAAGGCCAGTACAAAGGTCTTACAAGTCAGGTTATTTGAGTCCTCCCTCAGCCCTGAAAATCAGTCCTGATTGCTGTAGTTTGCAGCAGACAACAGGCTTTTGGCTGCCTCTCAGTAGAAAGGTGAGGTCTAAAAATAATCGAGGTTCAGGGGATACTAGAAAGCACAAAGGTTATTTGGCATTATCTTTTCCCAGTCTGTACCCATCTCCCCCTAAACAGACAGAGTCCATCCCCTTCTACTTTCTCTGAGTTAATTATAACTTGCATTGAGTAGTGTCATGGAGAGAGACATAAAAAGCAGCAACACTAATAGTACTCAAGGGGAATTTAGCAGCTCTACAGCAGAACAAAAATCTCCCAGCAAAGAGTTGTGGCAATAAATGAGCCAGTTTGATACCAGTCAAAGTCCACATGCAGATAGATTTATTTGCTCTATATTGGCCATGCTTTTCCAGTTTCATGAGACAGGGATATTTCTGCCGGAAGGATTCCATGTTTAGTTTAAGATGCAGCACGTCCCTGCAAAATAAAGCATTCACTGGCCACTGCACCAACACAGGGACATTGGAGTTCAAATGAGCTTTTGCAAATCCCCAAGAGGGGAAGGAAAAAAAAGACTTGTCTACTTCTTGAAAAGAAATATTTGAAATTACATTTCAGCACAGTTGAGGGAGGGTAGATGGGGGTGTCTTGCTGTCTCTGTGGCCTCTTGAGACAAATCAGAGACAGCCAGAGGCAACCAGGTTATGAGCAGTGCCGTGTGGGGGCTTCCCCAGCCTGGATGCTCCTGAGCTGTGTGGTTGATCTCAGATCATAGGCAAAGGACAGCATGGAGGTGATGCAGGGAGCAATACAAAGCAGACCAGCCAACATTTAGCTGCTTGCTTCTGTTTAATTTGTTTGTGCTGTTTTAGATGTCAGGCAAATTCTCAAGGTCACTAGTACCTTACTCAAGTCAGCAGCTGGAGGGGACAATATTAAGATACTCATAGCTGGAATCCCAGCCAGCCCATCTACTTCCTTCCTTTTCATTACTACTGGCTTATCCAAAGTATCATATTCTTCTACCTGAAATTCAGCTGCAGTGCTTGCCTCCTTCCTTTCTCCCTCTCTGGTGACCTCTCGTTGTCTCTTCTCAGCAAGTAGTTATCAGGCATTTCATTAATGGTCTGGGCATCCTTTTGCTTTTCTGGCAAATTCCCCCTTGTAGGAGGAAAATGGGCATTTTTCATCAAGAGGGTCAACAAAGTAGCAGAGATATAGCAAGAATTCACTGGGTTCATTTAACTATATTTTGCTGTAGAATTTTCCCTTGTGATCGCCAGATCCCTACTTGCAAAATGTGCTGACAACCATGCTCCTTGGTAAAATGTGAACAGAATGAAGTTAGTGTTGTGGACATCATTCCAGTTCAGAATCTTTATCTCTGAGATACCTATTTCCTATGGAATATCTTCACATAGTGGAGGGCTTGAAACTGTGCTGTGAACTCATGCCCAAGACTTGAATCAGACACAACTGACAGAAGCAAAAAAGTGTTTCTGAATCTGCACATAGTTGTCCCCAACACCAAAACACCCTTTAATATTTAATTCTTGAAGGCCTCAAAACATAAGAATGATCTCTAAGGTCTGGAATTTGTAGCTTACATTTGTTTTTCAGGCTGCCTGTTTTTGCGACATGCTGCCTGTGCAGTGTAGTTAATGGGGGAGTGTTATCTGTCTAAAGAAGCTGTGAACCTTTTCCTTTGACTGGGGCAAAGGCAGCAGAGAGCTTTGTGAGCCATGGATCTTTGGGGAGCCTGACTTCATTTGTACTTGTTTCCTTTCTTTGCAAAAAGATAAAAAAATTTTCTCTTGGTGCTTCTTGCCAATTTCTACAGCAGTGAAGACATCCAAATGGCTGCTCCAACATTTCTAGGCACTCCATAGACTTTTCTCCAGATGGAAAAGGCCAATAAAGTGCTGAAAACTCTGATGGAAAGAAGAAAATCTAAGGAGAAAAAAAATGTCCTAAATGCTGATTAAATGCAGAAGAGTACAAGCTTTTACCATGACTTCCTGTCCCAGTGCTCAAGTCAAACTGAGTTTGTTGACTACCACTTGGTCTTCTAAGGTTTACAGAAAATGAACAGTCCTCCTGTGAAATTACACTGGACAAGCACCAGGTACAGGGCTCCCTTCCCCCATCACCTTTCTGCACTGTTTCAAAGCCTTACTTAATGATTTACATTGTTCACAGAGTCACTCAAGCAGGCAAAGTGGAATTCCACCTGATCGGTAACATGGGGTACTTCCTATCTGAGCTGGAGTGCGAGCTGTTTGTCAGCTTTCCTAACATGCCAAGAGCTATATGGGAACTGCTGAGGTGACTATAGATTATAAGGGCAAAAATCTGCTTTTTTTTTTTTTTTGCAATGGCACGAAAGAAAACCCCATAGAGAATGTCATTAGGACAGGGGACAAAGTGAACGTATGCGCATCAACACATTATCCAGCCTCAACAGCACATGGTACATTGTCTCCATTATCAGACAAAAAAACCTCACAAGAGACAGAGATCAAAGGGTTAGCTTTTCAGTGATCTTGTCATGCGGCTTCTTAAATGATAATGTAAAGGTTTTAAAAAACATTTACCGTAATTTCTGCTAAGTGTCACAGCCTAGTGAACCATTAAAAGTGAAGCAGCTCACTGAACCGCGCGGAAGTGAACAGATGGAATTCCACCCTCCCTCTGCTCCAGAGCCTCCTCGAACAATGCAAAGTCTTCTTTCAAATCTCCTCCTCTGAGCTCATTACCCAGGGCAAATATGTGGCAGGTTCTACTGCCACAAAGGCTGGGGCTTGCTCTTCTTCGTGGCCAGGCTGTGCGGTAGAATGTTTTAAAAATAAAAATAATAATTTAGTCTGGTTTCTGCACTTGTGCAATCCTTTCTTTGTTCCTCATTTATACGGATGCTTTGAGAAAAGGAGGACGTCCTGATTTGAGCTTTCCAGCATCTCATGGATCACTGCCAGTCTTGTTTTCTCCAGACTTTACTTATTAAAAAAGGTAACCATTTTCTTTGGGAACAGTTGTTTGCACCTCCATAGTTCTGAATTTTCTAGTGAGAGAAATGTAGCCCTGCTGTTGCACTTACCTCCTCCTTTTACATCCTCCTCTCTGCTTCCCTGCCTGGGTGACAAGTAATTCTGCACAGGTATGCATGATCTTGCACTCTCCCTGCTAATTTTTTAGAGTGCTTTATGGGCTCATGGAAATTTGGATCATTATCTCAGGGCTGAAATTTCCACTGAGTTTTGTGGGTTTTGTGAGCACAGTGTGAACCATCTCCTCAGGCCAGCTTACAGTAGAGGCTAGTAGGGGTCCTGCAAGCTCCAGTGAGGCATTTGAATCAGTGGTGCAGCAGCTGCAGGGAGAGGAGGCTGTGGGGAGAGGTGGGGGATGCTCAATGCTTGATAGGTGCCAAAGGGCTTAGGGGGAGAGGATTCCTGCAATAAACTCTAGTTCCACATTGTGCCATCCTCTCTCTCCAAGGAGATGGGTGAAGGATGTCACACAAAGCAATGATCTTTGCTCATAGCTGGACACATTTCACACCTCAACATAAAACTAAAAGGTCCTCATCTACTTGGGGACTTGGTAAGCTTAATTTGTGCTGGGTTCATCACCACAACATGTAACTGGACAAAATCAACCACTTTTCATCTTTGTCTTTGAAATCACATGACAGTCTTTTGTTCTGAAGATACTTGGAGAGCATGAAGGCCGGGATTTGTAGCTGAAGGAAAAACCCCACAATCAAACTGGGTGTTTGTTAGATTCTTAGTCTGTTTGATAGTCATCAGTGCAGCAGAGGAAAAGTCACCATTTTGTCCTCAGCTTAACCAAGCTTTAAAATCAGAAGAGTTGTCTTAGAGCTTGGGTGCTAGCCACGAGGCCTGCTTTGAAATCTGGGATATAATAGGCACCCTGGACTCTTGAGCTCTCTACTTTACAAGTTTGGACTGAAATGAGTAATTTCAGCCTTTCTGGGTAGTGGAGAAGGTTGGAGTTCAACTTCATGATGTAGCTGGCTGATGATGTGGGCTGAGAAATACATGACTGTGGGGAAGGAAGAAGGAAGGCTCTGGTATCTCCTTCCCAGGGAGAAGCAGCAGCCCCTGTCACAGGCTGCGTACAGCAGCAGGAGATGCTGCCAGCTGAACAACACATCCCTACAGGGGCACAAAGTGCTGCTTAGCCAGGCATAACCAGCCTGGGCTCTGCCTGGCCAGGCTCTCTGCTGACTGCAGCACGCTCTCACCAAGGGCACCCTGTTTCTCCTCGGGAGGAGTCAAAGTACCTCCCTCAGCACATTCCCCTTTACCCACCACGTAGCCTCCTGTTTTCACAAGCATCTGCTGTCTGTCCATCTCTCTGCTGGGTCTCTTACCAGGCAAAACCTTCCTGTTCCTTCCCACAGTAAGATTTAGCCAGATGGCTCTGGCCCTCCCACCACTAGCTGAGCAGAAGGAAAAGGGACCTCTCTGGTGTGGTGTTCAGGAGAACATCCAGCCTGCTCAGAAATGGCAGCTGAAAGGTAAATTGGGAAGGGCTGAGTTGGCTTACTGGGAAAAGTTACAGCACCCATCACCTGGATGCAGCGTCCATCCAAGGAGAGGCAGAGTACCTGGCTGTGTCTCTGTGAGATGAAATGTGTGTGCTTGGACCATATCTCTGACCATTTAACTATTCAGACTAATTTGTATAGATCAAGATACACTTCTTCCTCTTGAATCTTCCATGTTACGGCAAGTGAGAACAACCACCGTATTGCCAGGGTAGACCCTGTGCCAGCTCTTATGCATCTACTTTTAAGTGATTTTGAGCACCACAAGAGTGGGATCAGACCCTTCTGTGTGAAAGTGGTTATCCTGGTTTCCCACTGCCAGCAGCTTCCCTGAATAGCCCCAACTCCTGTCCTTGCTCTGCTGTAGCCACGGGAGCTACTCTCAGAATGAAAGGCTGAGCACTGGCCCTTTTATTTGTGGAAATAGATACAAATGAGTGTTCCACGTTTCACTATCATCTTTTTTTTTTCCTTCTTCTTCTTTGCCATTTACATTGCATGCATACAGTTGAGCAACTTGGCTTCAGTCTTGATTGAAATATTTAATGGATATTATTCATTGTTGGTATTCTCTTGATGTTGTTCTCATTCATTTTAAAACTGCCAAACCTTCCCATTTTTCAAGGATGCCTGGCCTTTTAAATAAAGAAAGCATTTTGATACCTTTATTACATTTTTTGAGGCCACATTAGCTTGTTTTTGCTATCATTTTGACTTTGATTTTAATAAACTGAATAGAAATAGCAGCCTCTCCATTTCTTAAATACTGCATGCTTTTCCATTATTGTCCACAAACAGTTGATTCCAATCAACTTTCTACAACTCATTCTGTCCTCAGAATTATTGTACTTTTATAACCATTCACAAATATCTTCAGAAGTGCTTCCAATGTGATGATATTATAACCTAGCCCTAAGGGTTTATTATCTTCCATATTATTCATTTCACCTAGTCTCATTTCCTTGGACTAAGTCCAAAATAGCCTCTGGTCTTGTTGATTGCTCCTCAAACCGAAAAAACTGTTTGGTACTGCACTCAGAAACACGCATCCATCCTTAATGACTCCACTACTGCTATGCCCATCAATGTCAGTATAATTGAAATTCCACTGTAGTCACTGCCTCTGCCTTTTTACAGCTTACCTCTTATCTATGTAAGCGTTTCCTGATCTACTACTTTGTTTTAACCACTTCTCACGTGCATGCCAGTTTTCTTTTTGGATTGTTTCATACCATTAAGAGGTCCTTATTCATGCTTCACATTTGTCAATTATTTGACAAGCTGAATGGAAAAGAAATAGCATTATAAGGAGCACGGGACCTATTTTTGGATTTCCCCTCAATGTGGGAATAGGGCTTGTCTTAGAGAATTTGCCAACTATGGTTACTCAGGTGCAAAAGAAGGTGGCGGACGTAAATAGAGGGAAAACACTTCCATATTTAAGCCAAATATATTTTTTTCAACAGGCAGTTTTTCTTGGAAAATTCTGGCAGTAAAATAAAGCAGAACATTTAGGATGCTTCAAATAATACAACCCTCCTCCTGGTGAGCAAACCATGAGGGGGCTTCCTGACCCTAGCAGTGTTGCAGTGCCAGCAGAGAGAAACCACTCTTCCATTGCTTAGGCATACACTCAGCCTTTGAGAGCCTAATTTGGCTTTTTATATAAGCAGATCTTCCTTAAACAGAATTTCGAGTTAGCAATCAGCCTCTTTCACTGTAATTCTGAGAATGAGAGAGCCTCTCCCCTCATTTATTAAAAAAAGTAAGTTTTACTCTTACATGGCATGCTGAGATCTTGGATTATTGAGGTGGGTGGGTAGAATAGTTTACTTCTGAAACTGCATAATCTCACTGCTGATATTGCTAAACTGTGTGAGATTTTAAATGGAACCTGGTGCTGCTGAGACTCACTGAAATGAAACCTTTACAGGTCTCAAGGTCCCCTGAGCTTTGGCCTTGTTGGGGGGGGGGCTAAGGGGCCTGTTGCTTAAAACAGTTGAGCCTCACTGGTGAGGATGCAGGTAAAGTAAATACCAAATAAAGCTTAAGGGCTTGAGAACCCTTGCTACGTGTTGCTGCCTGTGAGCAGAAAGACTCTGGTGCATTGCTAAGGTGCTCAGCTGATTGCCACCCTAACATCCTAACACATCCAGCTCGCAGCCATGAGAGGAACTCATCCGTGGTTCCGAATGAGGATTCTGCTTCCTCAAGGGGCTAAGTGTGCCCAGCCCCTCGCTCAGTCACTTCAGTGTGGAGCCAGCAGCGGCTTGCAGGGCCAAGCTGACACAGATAATGGCATTCCTTTTGTCCAGGCACCCCTACTCGCACAGGGATGCTGCACCTGGCAGGTGTTTCCAGTGAGCAGCTCACACCAGGGTGCTGCCTTCTCCCTGTCTCAGTACCTCGGGAAGTTGTTAGTGAAAGGATTACAGTGTCCCTTCATTTTTCATATGCCTGCCAGTGTAATATTGTGCCTAACCTCACATTTGGGCATCGCCCATTCTGCAGTGCGTGTCTAGTGTTTATTTCAGTGTCTGTCAGAGACCCAGGGTTAAAACTATTGGAGGTCCAGATGACATCTGGCTTCTCAGCTCCTCCAGAATATTGGCTGCAGTGTTTATCAGTGCATTATTCATCAAAACTGATGATGCAAAGTACAACATGCTGTCTGCAGCTCAGCGTAAGAGTGGAAAGAAGTTGGCAGAAATGCCTAGTGTTCTGTGAGCAGCATGTAATCAATAGTCTGGGTGCTTGTTCACTTTATGTTGATGACTATTCCCTCTGGTACGTCTTTGTATATTTTTGGGTTCTCTGTATTACCAGCTGTGCGATTTTTCTCTCTCTTTTCTTGATACCAGCTTAGATAGAACAGAAGGGGCAACCTTTTGTGCAGTGGGTGTCAAATCAAATAAACTATTTGCACAAAGCCTGGAAATGAGAGTCAGAGAAAAAAAGAGTTAGTTGAGATTTTCCATGACAGACTGATATTTTTTCCTTCTTACTTTTTTTTTTTTTAAGGAAAAGGGGAGAGATGAAATGTAATAGAGGTAAAGACTGCTTTAATTGTCATTAAAATTTTGAACTGAATTCTGCTTTTCGGGTAAGGCACATCTAGCAAGACTCCAGAGTCTTCAGTGGAGTTACTCCCATTTACACCAGTGTAACAGAGCAGAGTGTGAATCCTTATCTTTAATGCAAGAACTTGCAAAACAATAATCAGATTCTCAGCTGGGGTAAGTTGGCAAGGTTCCATTAAAGTCAATGGACCTAGGCTGATTTACACCAGCTGACGATCTGCCCCAGTATCTGCTACACTACACACACCACACGCACACACAAGCCACTGCTTATTTGTTTTCAGTGTTAGACCTGCATGTAAATTTGGTGCTACAACAACCAAAGAACAGTGGTAGGTGAGTCTTTTTAAAAAGCCCTATCACAGATAAGAACAGCATTATTCTTCTTGCAGATCTCTCCTTCTCATGTGGGCATCAGTATGCAAAGTCTTACTATTCCTGTCCAGTGCAAAAATTACAGAGAAGGGTGGAACTAAAAATGGCTGTTTCACTTGTGGCCCAAAGTAAAATAGCAATCTTCAAAATTCTGAAATGGAGACTTAGCACTAATTCTCCTAAGCAAAACATAAGGGAAACAAAACAAAACAATATCTTGCTATGTCATTTAGTGGCTCTTCTTAGAAGGGCTGTGTAGTTTTTGTTTTTCGAAAGGGGTTCACAAATAAATGTGTTAACCAGCAGTATGTGGATCAGTATGCACCATAGCAGAGGGGGGCTGCTATTCACCAGTTCTCTGCCATTTTCCCAAAGCCACACAAGGCCGGATCACACACGGAATGGATATGACTGCTGCTAGGTCTGAACAGTGGGTCAGTCCCAGAGCACCATTTAGCCAATATGATGTATTTTTTATATTTGAACAGGACTACTGATAAACAGTGAGCATTGTATGGCTGTTGAGGGAAAAAGAGCTCAGATTAGAAAATATAGGAGTGTAAATCAGCAGTTTATTTGCTCTTTCAACAGAGATCTTCTGTTGTGCTTTCAAGACTGAGAAATGTGCCATAGAGTGATTAAGAAAATAAATAGAGAGAGGATCGACGAGTTTCAGGCTTGAGAATGTTTGTCTAGGTAATGTTACTGGAATTGAAGTCGAAATGATGTTCGTGAAGCTGTATAGACTCAATAGGTGCCGTCTGCAGCTCTTCTGTCACAGCATGTGCTCTTCCTGCCTGAGACAGGGAAGTAATAACTTCAGTTCTACTGCCATAGCTAAGTAACCTTCCAAGACTCACTAGGGTCACAAATACAGGCCTTGTGGGCTCACATGGAGGACTGAGGAATAGCAGAGGGCCTGTCCTGTACATACTTTGTCTTGGGCATTTGGAGACATTTTTTTAGCAGCTGCAGAATCCCTAGTGTTGGGACCAGAGAAAACGATGGGATGAGAAACACTCCCCCACTGACAAGGAAGGGAAGATATTTTATACTTCTAAAGGTTTGTAGCATTAGGTCAAAAGACAAACTGTCCTTGAGGATGTGCAAGACTGAGGGAACGTGGGTTATGCTGGAGTTGGTATCTCTGCCTTGGCACTATTCCACATGCTTTCTGCAATATGTGGAGTATGTCCTGGAAGCATAATCTTTCCTAGAGGAGAGTTCTGATTAGCTCGTCAGACTGACCTGCTCATCTTATTTGTCTCAGTTCAGTAGGCATGCTGCTAAGCTCAGGCTTTTTGGATCTCTCTGAGTCATGGGGTGCTCTGGCACAGCAGATCTTCTAGGCTGGGAGTTAAAGAAGTGACAATGCTAGAGGCAAGTGATTTTTGAGAACCACAGAGGAGAGGAGAAAATAGAGAGTGAAAGTGGGTCACCACTGCTATACACTGGTGTTAGATTTGATTTTGATCACAGCCTGTCGCCAAATCATGGCACATTTAGCCTTGTCCCTCAGGGGACTGTGGTACCAGAAGATCTTGCTGTGGGCAAGAGGAAGGAAACAGTGTTATTGTGGTTACCCATAAAACCTTCAGCAAGACAGAATTTTATTGCAAGGACTGTTTTGCCTGGATGCAGACTGCAGGATTTGGACTGGAACAGTAAAAGAATTTGCTTGCAGTTGTGTAACAGGTCAGGAGTTGAGTCAGACCAAGGACCAAGAACATGTGATGTGGTTATACCGTCCTGTAATCGTTAAACCACATGTCACTCCCTGCTCCTCTACTTTTCAGGCTTTCAAAGGCTGAGCACACCTTCAGGAAAATCAGATGTCAGGAACCCATCATGAATGTTGCAGCCTGTAACTAATGGTGTATATTTGTATGGTCCTGTGGCTCTCTCCTCTCCACAGTGTCCTCTGCCCTTCAGTGAACCCCTAGATCTGTGTGATGTGATACTCCTCTTCATACCCACTCCTCTTCCTTTGTAAGAACACATACATGATAGAAATACCAAGAACAGAAACACCTGAAATATCTTTGCCTCCTTACATATTCAGAATATTTCTTATTCCAAATAAAAACAAAAAATTTCCAAATGGGTGCTTGCTGGGGCGTAGGATTGTGTTGTTTCATTTCACACAGAAGAAAAATTTGTTAAAAATTCTGGTTTAGTAAAGTGCTTTGCAAATGTTTTGCTTGGTAGACTGAGGGAACATGGGCAAATGGGTAGCTTTGGGAGGATCTAGGTTCACACATTCAGAAAATAAAGTGGGAAAGCAAGTGAAGACCTCTGGGACATTTTTTGCAGGAAGATATCAAGTCATGGATGTAACACATTCCAGTGGAAACCTTTTCTGGCATATGTTCTGGTCAGGTTTATTTCAATATAACTTTTTTCAGGGCTCTTCAGAGGTTGAATAAGACTCCAGCTGACTGGAACATAGTACTCCAGTGTTAAGTTGATTGGATAGCCATACCAGCCCAATGAGGAGAGCCAAGATTTGTTTTCATTCTCTTTTTGTGTGTGCCTTGAATAGCTCACCAGTGCAATACCTTATACCTGGCATTGCTCTCACATTCAGTGGGAAGTTGGAGCTTCCTCATCATCACAGAACACGAAGGGTTCCCAAGTCATCTCGCATCCCAGCATGGATGCCCTGGTATGCACTGGTATGCCCTGCTTGGCTGCAGAGCCTGATTGATCGGTAGGAGAAAAAGACACCACACTGAAGCCTGCATGGACTATTTGCACCTCCCAGCAGCTGCACCAGCCTCTCTGCCATGTGCAAGTACCATTGCCTGCTTCATTGAAGGCTTTGCCTTACAAGAGTACAAGTAGCCACTCATTTAAATTACTGGAAACCTGCTCATAAGGACAACTGAAACATTTGTCTTCATACTGGTGACATCCTGCCTAAACCTTTCTACTTCCCAAAAGGGTCCCTCTGCACCTTGCCCAAAGAAGTATTTCTTCTACTTCACAGATTTCAGAATTTGTCAGCTTAGAAATATTGGGCTGGTGCTTTTTACTAGGGATGGGAGCACAGACTATCTCACATACTTTCTCATGCACATGCACACGCAAACGCTTTTATGGACACGCAGATCCTCCAAGTCAGTAATATCTGGAATTACTAGGAGGGTCATAGCCATTGTTTTATGAGGATTAGTGAATGGTAGTCAAAAAATCCATATTCCTTTTCATACAGGTCTGGTTTCTAATCAAGTCTGAGATAAATTTAAAGACCAGAGGAAAGGAAATGTTTAGCTTTCTGGGACTCTTACTGTCAACTTCCATCTGAGATCCCCCCAAGAGATAGCTTTTACTGTAGCATATCACTTAAGCAAAATCCCAGTGTCAGGATTTCCCAATTTTCACTTGTTGTCCCTTGCAGTGTGATTCCATTTTATGCTGTGCTCTATCCACAGCTGTTCACCACCTCCCTAATAATTCCTGCCACTGGCAAGGAAATGCTGCTCCACCTGACATCTGTCCTGCAGGTGAAGGACCCCCTTCTCCCCTCACAAAGCTGAGCACCACACAGTGACAGAGGTGCACATCACCACCCACAGCCACACCCCTTTCCTGTCATGCGTGGCACTTTCCAC
This sequence comes from Oriolus oriolus, assembly GCA_013400235.1. NCBI lineage: Eukaryota > Metazoa > Chordata > Aves > Passeriformes > Corvidae > Oriolus > Oriolus oriolus. Next base: position 571,460 of record VXBT01004131.1, on the reverse strand, counting down.
CACACCTGGCCCAGGAGTGCACACCTGCAGCTTGCAGCCTGGACCAGACCTTCTGCTCAGGTGGGGACTCCAGCAGCTCCCCAGCAGTTCTCCCACCCCATCCCTGCCCTCCCAGCCTCCACAACATAACCCATCCGTGCCATCTTGGCTTCTCTTGTTATGTTTTATGACAGCTGGGCCACCTCCAGATTGAAAATGTCTGAATTAAAATAAAAGGGAAAAGTCATTTGGTTCTTTTACACCTGTAATATTGAATATGATTTCAAGTTTTGAAGCTCAGAGCATCCCCTGCATGGTATAATCCAATTGCCTTGCCACTAAAAATAGACCCTAATCCAGCTCCAGGTTAGCTGAGCATTGGTTTCCAAAGGTGGGTTTATCACATGATTTTTAACTTTATCACCAGGAGTCATTCACTGGCCAAATACCCACAAAGATTTTATTTGTGAGAAAAAAGCTGGGAAAATTATTCATCACTATTGTGGCATCCACGACCTTGGGTCAAATCCTGTGGTGCTGTAGGTAAAGATACTCCCATTAACTTCAAAGTGGGAATGTGGCTTAATGAATTGAACATACATGAAACAAGGCCCTTAGAAATCGACCCTTTGGATATTCTGTGTCTAATTATTTTCTAATTATCTGAAAGATCATCTAAGCTTTTTTTTAAGCTTCTTATAAAGCAACCAAAGTTCATTATGCTACTATTAGCATTAGTATGACTTACTATAAATAATAATGTGAACATTTTGGAGCATAAAGTAAAGTCATCTATCTCAGTGAAAATATTAAAAAGAACCTCAAGGAAATGAGGTCATACAGAGAATTTTGCTGCAGGACCAATATTTTTGAAGGGAATAGTGATTTTGAGTGACTGAGGTTTAGAAACTTCAGAGCACTTTTCAGTTAAAATATCAACTAATTTAAGACTAAATAATCTAATTATTATTTTTTCCAGAAAATATTCGTCTATTTCTCACAAGAAAGGAGGATGTAGATTCCACACCTACCTTTTTAGGAACTTCCTGTATGATTAAATAGTCTTATACGAATATTTCTTATGTAGGAGTGAAATTGTGTAAAAACAATTCACTCAACCAAAACAAGCAAACAAACAAGACCCCAAAGCCATTTGAAAGGCTTCTGGTTTTAGTGGCATAGCTATGGAATGAATCAGCATCAAAAACAAAGAAAACTGAGCTTCTTTCCTTTTTTTTTCCATTGTAAACCATTCAGTTTGGATAATCCACTTTTTAAAAAAAAGCATCTGCACATCAATTACCCAAGCACTTTAGAATGCCATAATCTCATTTTGTGACCAGGATGTGAAATTCAAATGTCATCCAATTCCATCAAGTAAATGACATTTTGGTGTCTTGTGCTAGATATTGCACTATATCAAAAACTCCCCAGCTCTTTTTGGTTGTTTTTAAATACAAAAATATGTAAGAGAAAACAGGTATAATATTTATTTTGTAGATTCATCAGAGAGATAGGTAGGATTGGTTTTATCAGAGACTGGGTAAAGACAAAGAGATTTTTGATTCGCTTTATGAATCCACAGTATAAACTCAGTGCTGGGCTGTAAGTGTTGCAGGTGTAATATTTCCCATGTACATTTTTGACACATGCACTCAGATATTTTCGCCAGCAGATCTGTAGACGTGGTTCTGAATGGGCAAAAATGAAGTCTACTGAAGGCACGGTATAAAATTTATCCCTAAAATATTGATTACTTTCCTGGTTGTTAAATCATTATTAAAGCAGGTTGAAAACTCGTTTGCAGTCTCTTCTAATACTACTACTGTCACAAATGACATCACTTTTTAACAAGATGGATGGTTTCAATGCCGGGCTCAGAAATGCCAAGCAGAATTAGCAACTTTACAAAAACCACATTTCACTGTTTATTCATGGTGTCAAGTGCTTCTCACACCGTTCCCCCATGTTGTTGGCCCCCATAATACGGCTGCAGTTTTCTTTTAACTCACCAGCACAGGGCAGCTCCAAGGAGGCAAGGCAGGAGAAAGCTTGGCAGGGCACAGCCTGGTGGAGCGTGCAGGGGGCTGAATTCCACCCTCCCCATCGCTCCAGTCCAGTGAGCTGCATCCTTCTGAATGCTCCCTATGCTGTGGCCACCGGAATTACAATAAAAATATTTGCAAAGTATTCTTGAGTTGTCTGAAGAAAGGGACTTCACGCAGAGAAGATGTCGAGCAGAAAACTTAAAGCCTTTAAAAAATATTAGTGTGGGGCAGACATGCATTCAGAAGCATTTCTTCTACTGCTAAAAAAGGAACAACAAACAGACGCAAGCTTTGCATAGAAGATGATTTGCTGAAATGGAATCAGATGGTCAAATGACCCTTTCAGACACTGGAATGAAGCAGTGAGCTGTTATTCCCCAGCTGTAGTGTCTACCACCACTGTTGCCACGTTTCTGTCTTTTCTGTCATGGGCAAAATGATCCCTTTGGAAAATACTTCAGAACACTTTCAAATCCTTTATCCCTTTCTCAGGAACAGAGCTGTCGGCACTGCATTGTCTGTTTCATTTTCAGCATTATTATTGTCTCTCATCACAATAAGTAAGTTGGCCATGGCTCCAAAGGGGGGGATTTTCCTCTCAAGCCATGCCCGGCCCTGTGCTTGTTTTGTTCTGCCTGCTCTGTAAGTAACCAGCAAGAGGTGCAGGCAATAATGTGTCCTCTCGACTGACAAGTGTAAGGGATGTGTGATTCCAGTTGCTTGCCCTTGAGTAAACACGTCAAGAGGGACAGGGAGGAGCTGCTGAGGAACTGGTGAAAAATGTACACCACCACATGCACATGAGATACTGCTATCTGGTTAAAGCACTGTGAAATTCTGAGGAATGCTATGTCACGTGAAATATAAAAGGATGCTTTGGGAGTTGTTCTGCATTCAGGACTCCAATGATCTTTCCATGCTGACTGTTGGGCTGACTCTCCTTAACCGGCGCTGCCCTTAAAGTGCCTTCCAGCATGCTTCCAGCAGGAAAAGGATTTGTAGGACATGGCAGCCAGCTGTTAGGCAGACATCTCTGCTGCAGACTCCCCTGAAATGAACAAGGTTTTATAGGTCTACCTTGAAGTCATGTTTTCTCCTTCATTTGACCCTTAGCTTTTATTGTCCTGGGAAGTAACTGCAAGTCTGTTTAGTGTTTTGCGGTTTATCTGAGGTCTTGGGGAGAGAATTTTAGGAAAACACAATGAAAATATTAAACAATGTAAAGCAGAGCAGAAGCCAGATGAATGCAAGCAAAGTGCTTTTAAAAAGGACTCTTTCTCATGGCTGAGGACAAAGAGGTGTGAGATGATGCCTCGGAGCACGTATTGTTGCTCTTTATGTGCTGCAGTGGGAAATCAAATTTACCAGAACAGTAGGAAGGGTGGAAACAGTGAAACCCCAAGCAACATTAGTATATACAGCTGAGCCACAGCACCCAAGAGAACAGAATCTGGGTCACAGTCTTGTCTTACCTTACAACATGATGAAATGGCCTCCAAAGAGCACAACCAATGACCAAAAAGCAAGGAGAGAGGAGTTTGGTTACTGTAAAGCCTCAGGAACAGGAGTGCAGTTTCTTTCTCTATAAGGGGCATTTGAAACCTAAACCAAATTCCTAAAAGAGGAAAACTGTGACAGGAAGCAAACATTCAGAGCCCTCCTCCTATTTTTCTTTCTTCTCACTGTTTTTTGGCTTTTCAGTGTGTCTTGCATCAGGTATGAAGCTTTATGCCTTATCTTACTTGTCTGTGTGTGAAAGGTACCTGCATTTTGCCCAAGCATGAGCTGAGACACAGGCCACAGTAAGTCTGTCTTTGGTGGTTATATTTAATTCAGCTTGCATTTCAGAATCAAGAGCCATAGGGCAGTTGTGTTTGAGCAGCATTTTAAGGATGGAGCTCATGTGGTGAGTATGATACAATATAATTTTCAAAGCAACTACATGTCTGCACCTACCTTAAACTTCCAGCAGAACTAGAATTGCTCAGCACATCTGGAAGAAAGGTGTTGCTGCTGCAATAAAAATCTCTGAAAGACACAGGTTAATAGCTCTAAGTAATTTTTTCCTCATTAACACTTTTCTCCCTTACCAGTGTAGGGAACCCTACAGATCCTCAGGCACAGCCAGCACTTCTCTTTGCTCCAAACAAAGCCAACAAGAAAGCAACAAAGTCCATGATCCTTTATGTATTGCTGTGCACATAAGCTCAAGGCAGACCCATTCCTTCAGTTCAGCTTCACAGCTGTTTTGGTTAGCAATAATAAAACATCAGGTTTGCACATGGCTTTCTGCCTCCCAGTTTGCCAGCTTTGTGCCAGGCCTCTTTTGCCTCTGTTATCTCCTCACCTCAGGGTAACACAGTTCACAAACTACTTCTACTGCAGTATGGGAGAGGCTCTGTGATTTTCCAGTGCCGTTTGCGGGTGAAGCTCTTGCCAGAACTCCATCTCCACCTCTAGTAAGAGGTGTGAGACAGCAGAGGAGTCTTTCCTCAGCATGCCTGGGCTGCTGCCATCTCCTTGTTCTTCCCCATCATAGACACCTATGGTGTCTTCTCTGCTCTCCCAGGCCCAGGCAAGGAGTAGTTCTACCCTTTTACCCACTCTAACACTCTTAAAATCCACTTCTTTTCTTATGTTTTTTTCCCTGCTGTTGCCATTACAAAAAGTTCTCATCTGCCTTGTTACTCCACAATGCATTTCGCTTTTTGCCTCTCCTGCCTCCCTCTCTATCTGGACCTCACTTTGGGCACCATTGTACTTGTCCCCTGCTGTTTCCCCCTGCAGAGATGCCTTAGACATCTCTACTGTCTCTTACAACTGGATCTTCAGGTCCCATTTTCTCCCAGGCCTTTTGATGCGCTTCTTCGCAGGGGAAGTGTTGGTGCTTTCCTACCACTTGTGTACTCCTCCCATCTTGCCACCTGCCGGCTCGCTCAGCTCTGGCTACCCACTCCCTGCTCCTGCATATCCCCTGCTTCTGTCTAGGACTTTTTCAATCACAATAGTGCTTTGATATACACTGTAGACCTAATGCTCAGCACAGTCAGGACCTTTAACAGAAGGATCCTGTTTCCTCCTTTTGTGCTGTCTACCTTTATGTCCCTAGACAACCACCCATGCTGTCAATGAGCAGTCAGAGGGTTACATGGCAAAATATATTTCAAGTTTTGCACTTAAACTTTGCCCAGTTTTGTATCACACCTAAAGTGTCCTACAGAAGCTGAGAGACCTGGGCATTGGGTATGTGATTGCAAAGATGATCTTGGAAGACAGCTGTGATTTTGGTTCAAACTCACATCAAGAAAATCCACACAAACTGTGATGTTGCCCACATCAGGCGTGTCTGGAAAACTCTGCCCAGGACAACTCAAAAGAAACTCGTGGCTTGTTCGGTTTGTCATACAGAGCATGGCCAGCTTCTCATAGTCTCTGCTGACCCTCCAGATGGGCCTTTATCAATTCTTCCATACCAGTTTCCTTCTTTTCTGCCAGCCTGATTCTCGCCGAAGGAAACAACAGCTTTGTTCTGCCCTGAGAGCAGTGCTGGAAAGGGTTAATTTTGCAGTGTCTGACTTCTGTGTAAACACTGCTGACATTTCATCACTGGGATTTGTCACTAGCCAAAATAAGATCACATTCACCAGTTTAAAGGCACTGAAGAAGTGTCACTGGCATCTCTGTGCTTAGGGCTGCATTACTGTCTCTGCTACAGATCTTGTTTTCGCAGATTAAGAACATCCACGGAAAGTTCTGTATGCACGGCTGAAGCTATTTAAGAACTGTGTTTTAGAGGAAATGTGAGGGCAGACAGAAAAATGCAAAGCAACACATGAGACAGAATAACAACAGTCAGAAGGAATACATTAATTAAAGTACTCTCCTAGAAATAGGAATGGTCTTCCTTAGGCTTAGATGGGAACTCAGAAAAACCTATTGCCAAAGACAAGGTGGGGCTTTCTGGTCCCTTATCCACTTTTGCATCACTGCACCCAAATAGAAGTCAAGGATTTAGGGTGGGGGTGAGTGAAAGGAAATGCATCTTTCTAAGTCGCTTTGTCTGGTTTGGTACCTGGGTTTACAACCTGAAATCTTGTCTGGAAGTGAGACAGCTCCAGGCTGTGTTACAACTCTCTGGACACTCTCTCCGACTTCTACAGCACGGCTAAAATGAGATGAGGACAACTGTGAAGCAGCTTCTCTTATGAGCTGCTGGGGAGAAGGGCTGTAAACTGAGGGCAAACCTTGCCCTAATAATTTTAATGGGTGACATTTAAAGCACAATATAAATTTAAGGCAAACAATATGAGCTAAACCAATACAATATAATCTATGATTTGTAAGTGCTGTTGCTAGTTACTCTTTTTGTGCAAGTACTGTAAAATGACAGCCAGCCCAGGATAAGTTAATGCCAAAAGATGGGTTTGTGCTCTGAGCTCTGCTATGCCTGAGCTAATCTTCTGGGTAGGAAAAGCATAAAAATTACAAGTATCCAAGAATAAGTAACGCTTGTAAGTTTTCGGCAAGGAGATAATGAGACAAGTTCACCAGCTGGCTCAGCCTTACTGATCCAGACACAGTGATGACTCCTGGCAGGCACAAGGATGAGATGTAAGAAGCAGGTCACAACTTTTAATCTAATAGGTCAGAAAAGTGGGATTCAAGGTGGAAAATCTGGGGTTTGGGTATTCAGCCATCTGCCCCAAAATAACATAGGCTGTCCTGAGCCACAGGGAGGACTTGGCTCCCCTTTTGAGTACCCCCAGGCCTCCTCCTGCAGGCAGTACCACCACTGGGGAGGAGAGTTTATTCTGGAAAGTCATTAGTTATTTTTCTTCCTGTGATGGACATTAGGACCACCACTTGACCTTTGCTTTTGGGAAGAAAGCCTGAGGCCTGTAATCCTCACAAGGCAGCAGTCACCGCCTGTGGTGATCTATATAGGTGCCTATAAGCTGTTAAAATGAAAGGTTTAAATCCATATTCTGCTTAAATAGTCCCGGGAAGGAGACACTTCAGGATCAGACATTTTTATCTCCAAGGGAAAAAATTTTGTCTTGGTGCCCAAAGCGAACCAGTCCTGCAACACCCTAAAACTGCAAGCCCTGCTCTCCACGAGAGGCTGTACAAGGCAGTCTGTGACCACATGGGCAGATGGAGCAGCTGATTGTGGGGCCAGGAGGCACGAGCACATCCAGCAAGGCTGTTGGTGGAAGGGGAGGGAGGGGCCTTTGTGTAGCCAAACACCACACAGGGGCACCCACCTGAAAGGGAGCACAGAGATGCTCTCTGGCACTGGCCACGATGGTGTGCACATCCACACTGGGGGCTAGAGCAGAGCGAGGCAGCTGCACATCTCCTTCACTGGCTGCTCGCCATGAACCAGTGCTTCCTTGTCCTCCCAGCTTCCAGGCACGGTGCTTCCCTGGCCTGCAGATCCTGCTGCAGACACACTAACAGCATGCTGCATGCAACCCCAGCACTAGAGGTGCCAGGGAGGGAGCTCACCTTCTACCAGGAGAGAGGCAGTGGGTAATGCCGTGCCCGGAAGTCCTGTGTGACTTGTGAAAGCAGCACAGAGTCTTCACACAGCTGCAGCATAGCAAGGGAGACCTTGCAGGGGAGGATGCTCTGGGAAGGAGGAAGTCTGTGGAGGCCTGGGCTGGAAGGTACAAGACAGGAACTTGGAGAATTTAATGTCTCAAAGAGCCAGTTCAGGGCTTGGGGCATTGAAAAGATCATAGAATCATAGAACCATTAAGGCTGGAAAAGATCTGCAGGATAAGTCCAACCTTTGACTGAACATGACTATGCCAACTAAACCACAGCACTAAGTGCCACGTCCAGTCATTTCTTGACAACTTCCAGGGATGGTGACTCCAACTTCCTAAACTGCCCATTCCAGTGCTTAACTACCTTTTCCTGATGTCCAACCTGACCCCACTCTGGTCCAGTGTGAGGCTATGTCCTCTCATCTTGTTGCTGGTTGTCTGTGGGAAAAGACCGACCCCCACCTGGATACAATCTCCTTTCAGGCAGCTGCAGATAGTGATAAGGTCTCCCCGGAGCCTCCTTTGCTCCAGACTAAACAACCTCATCTCTCTCACATGGCACTCTCTAGATCCTTCACCAGCTTCACTGCCCTTCTCTGGACATGCTCCAGCACATCAATGTATTTCTTGATGTGAGTGCCCAGATCTGGACAGAGCCCTCAAGCTGCAACCTTCACCAGTCTCGAGGTGTGGCCTCACCAGTGCTTCTGGCACATCTTCTGGATGTGCCAGAAGATAGAAAAGGAGATAGAGCCTTTCCTCTCTGGTCTGTGAGTTCACACTTGGCCCATGGTGGCAGACACCAATTGCTATTTCTGCATGATGGGTGTTTGCAACATCCGTATTTCTTCATGAGGGGTTCAGGATAGCCCAAATGGCCGGAAATCTGCAGTGACGCAAAAACCTGCCAATAAAACTGCTGGAGGCTGGAGGAGTCCCTGCCAAGGGTGTTGGGAGGAGACATGCCCTAGGTCCTTACTCAGCCCTGCTGGGTGGATGTGAGAGGTCCTTGCAGGGATTTTCTGTGGCTCACATTCACAGCATTCACAGCAGCCAGAGCGGCATATCCCTATACAAAATGAGGTGAGATGTTTGCCCTGCCATAAATTTGGTGAACAGTACATCAACCCCCACAGTGCCCCGCCCTCTAGGAAAATGCCCACATTTTAACAGCTAAACAGGTACCACCTTGTCACAGATCTCAATGGCACTCAGAGACTGAAATGGTGATGAGGGAAGGAAGACACTGCAGAAGTTAACTACTTGGCTGATGTGGCTGTGGGGCACATCTGCTAGGTAGATGAGTAGGAAAACATGGTCTAGTCTTTAAGAATACACTCTTCAGGTAGAACAGAAGGAGCTGCCTCCTGTTTCAGGTCACACCAACCTGCAGCTGATAATAACATGGGTTAATATATATGTTCTTAGTTAGCCTTGTAATTTGAGTAGAAAGAATGAAGGTTGGTTAATTTTTATTCTTGATTTTTTACTGGTACATAGTAACAAAGAGGACACAATAGGCTAGTGTGAGATGTCACCCTTTAAATTCACATGGCTTTGTCCTTAAACACTAAAGATTTTTTTTATCACTACTGACACCTCAATATATAGCAAAGGACACCCTGAAATGGTCATTGCTATTTCAAATGAATGAGCATCAGTACACCACATTGTCAAAAGGAATTATCCACAAAACCAAGGCATTTGAAAGCTGAACTTCCACATAGTTATGGGATTTTATGCAGCTGAGAAACTGGTAGCAATAGGAAATAACTCCATGCGTTGTTTTACATGGACATGTTTGAATTACACATACAACGAGAGCCTTCCATTGTTCACTCTGCTAGTATGAGTATATAATTTTCCTGCTGTCTTTTTCTCCCTTTTGTTCTTTTCAGCTATTTTGTGATTAACACCGTCTGGGGAAGAATTTCAGTATTTTCTCTGGTTTAGCAGGATGTGAGTGAGGTGGTGCTGCTGCATGAATCTTTTAAAAGCAGCCTAAGAAATATTTAAGACCTTAGTCTAGGAGGAACAGCTCTCCCAGGCATAATTTTTGGTGCTGGTTGCAGCAGGGAGCGTATGCTGTGAGGAAAGTATTATTTTTCTAAATGGAAGGTGTCAGATGGTCACGCAATGTGACTGCATGTTCGAGATCACTGCCTCCCATCTGCAATTTGTGACGTGTGAAAGATTCTGCCCAAATGTGCTCACCAACTGGAAACCCTCGGCACTTTTTTTTTCTTATCAGGAGAGACCAAGATAACCAATGGTTTTACAGATCAGGGATCCTATCAAATTAATATCATTCTAGGATAAAATCTGCTTTAAATACAACCACTAAACTCCAGCAAAGTTAACTAGTACATACAAGTTCATTCAACTGATTAAAAATCCCTACTAGTAAAACAAGAAAATATACAAGAAATTTTTTTCAAGACAAGTATTCTGCTCCTATCTTTTAGCCAAAGGTTTGGTATAAAACATGACAGTCTTTTCCAGCGCTAATTAATGCCACCTAATTATAACACTTACTAGGCTCAAGCCAGGCATTAATATACTGTGAATAGTTTCTCCTTGTCCAGCTTCCCGCTGGATCACACAAGATGATTGCTTTTTGCCTCTCTCTATTGGTTAAATGGATGCCACTGTGGCTAGGGCAGAGGCTTAATGAAGATTATTTGCCTTCAGCAGAGAATATGCATCGTACCAAGAGGGGAAGGTGCTCTAGACCACGGTGGTTGGCAGTGCCTGCCCTGCCCTCTGCCCACTGAGGGCAGCCCATCAAAGGAGTTATGAGCCAGCAAGTCAAACCCCATCTATGCTGATGGTGGGGGCCAGGGGATGGCTGTTCTTGGACTCCAGGGTGCCTGCTGCAAGGTTCAGGGGCTGCATGGAGCTGGGTAGCCAGGAGAGCCTGCTGGCAATTGTCCCAGTTGAGACAGGACAGAAAATGGTTCCGTGAGGCAGGAGTCAGGCTACCCCAGCATCCTGTCTGGCCAGTGTAGGGTGATGAACCTGTGTGATCCTTGCCTGCCACAGGGTTATGGCTCACCTAGCATTAGTAAATCCCAAACAGGAGAACTTGGTGAATTCAGGGCATGGATATAAACCTCACCCAGCCACTGGAGCATCCTCCAGAGTTTTATAGTCTGAGCTGACAGCTACCAGAGGAGAACTCCTCTCATGTGAGTTACTATTTTTGATGATCGGTAAGTTCTTTGCATTTTATTTCCCTTCTTGGTTCACCCAGGAGGTAGTATAGCAGGTATCTGTGCCAGCTCCCTGGAAAGGAGCAGATGTGCTCATGACTCAGCACTGGGTGCCTGTCCGAGGAGGGGCTGCTGACCAAGGATGTGCGACGAACAGGGCCATTACAGGTGTGACTGCAGCCACTTGCATGCAGCAGAGCTGTCTGTAACCTAACTGGTGTACACACACAGAGGAACAGAAGAAGGAGGCACTTGTACAAATTGGTTAAAACCTTTCCAGGAAGATAGGGACTTGCCCACGTGCCAAGGGCACTGTTATCGCCACCGTTATTGGCGCTGGTGTTAATAGATTACATGTACCTCTACTATCTCCCATTACCACACAGAGAGGCTTCAGGGATGTGCTCTTAAAGAAAAGTCAGTGAACAAGGTGCAGGTGAAAAGTGTTTGAGTAACAGCCCTTCATTTGCTAAATGGGTATAGCAAAGGTAGGTGACAAACCTGGCTGCACTGCCTTGGGAGAGTGCCATCACACCAACCTGGAAAAGAGGAAAGATTTTATCTCTTTTCATAGAAATCTCTCGTAGGATAAATACCAAGTACTAGTTAGAGGTGCAGGTGTCTTTACCTGAGAAATGACCCCTTGGTCATTCACAAAGCCCCTCCTTATGTGAAGCCATGCCAGATATACCCACTGAGCTCTGCTTGGTCTTGCTTACCCCAGTTTAGCAGGAAGGTAACGAGCTTTCTTCAAGTGTTTCAGAGCCACCTTCTAGTTGAGTAGAAGGCCTCCTAATCAGCCTATACCCATGTGTGCTTCTGCCTACACCATCCTGTAGACTCTTCTCCATCTCTGTGTTTATCTTTTTAGTTGCCTTTTGGATGCACAGAGGGGAAATATCTCTTCAGAGCCTTTTTTTTTTACACAAAATGAGTACCTTATGGTCTCACATACAAAAAGATCTTCATTCCCCTAAGCAGCCTTCCAGCCCTTCTCTGTGCCTGCCCAGACCATGCTCCTTTCCTTGGGTTTAGTCACCTCTCTATTTCAGATGTCTTTTCCTTGCACAGTGGATGAGTATTTCCCTATTCATGCCACAGCTATGTGATCTGATGCAGTTCAGGCTGAATGGCTTCAGCAGGCTGTTTTTTCTTAGTTACCCCTTGATGAATTAGTATGGGTCCTTCTTTTCTCAAGTGTCACAGTTTAACCCCAACTGGCAGCTAAGTACTCAAGGTAAGCAGTACTTAGCATCAACTAAAATATCCGTCTGTTATCAACATTATTCTCATACTGAATTCAAAACAGAGCACTGTACCAGCTACTGAGAAAAAAGAAACTCTGTTCCAGACAAAATCAAGACACCAAGCAGTATCTATTCAATCAACCCCCAGTTTACTAAAAAAGAAACAAACACTGAGATTCTATTACTTTTCTAAGCAAGAGGGGTGGGGAGCTTGCTACGGGCACTTCAAAATGAATCTGAAATGGAGATCATTTTCCAAGGTGTTCAGGCATGCTGAAAGATTTACACCCTACAGTACTTCTGAGCTCATCTTCCTGCACTTAGCTTGAAGCCCACCTCACCCAGGCTTGCTTATTGCTGTCAGGCCATGAGCACCAGAGCCCTTAAGAGTTTGCTCTTAGGAGAACATACAATACTGCAGCTCCAAGAAGAGGTCTCTGTCATGCTCAGCACTGATTTAGCAAATCAATACCTTACCCTAAGCCTTCCATCCATCACCTTTCTCTGCTCTTGCCCCATAAGAAGTCATGGCAGCTTTCTGACTGTATGTGTTTCTTACTTCTTCCATAATTACTTCCTCCCCTCTTATCTCCCTGCTGCAGCAGCCAGCTCACAGGTAGTACTGGTGGTTTCTCTTTGGTGGCCACAGGGCCACCACATGCTTTAGAGCTGCTGAGCAAGGGGCTTGCTGTAAATCACAAACATGCAGTAAGTATGTTTTGTCAGAATTCAGTGGTAGGAAAGTCAAATGAAAAAAGAGAAAATAGCCACTGCATTTCCAGGACTAGAGCCTGGTGAGACATTTTCCAACAAAGACCATAGTATTTTGTTTGTTTTTTAAAGCCTGAAACAAAGCAGCCAAAATTTTAGAAGCTCTAAGGAAAAGGCCCAAACAGTAGGCCAATAAATTGTCACCTACTCTATCCCAAAACATGGTGAGCTGAACTGACAAGCGACCAAAACATACACAAATATTATGTGCATGAGGCAGGAAGTTTGGTTGAGGCAGATTTGAAGGAAGATTTTGTATTGTTCAGAGAGCCACCCAAGCATGGCGAGGCTGGAATTCCATCTGTTCAGCTCTGCTCAATGAACTGGGTCACTTTCAATGGTTCACTAAGTTCTGACTATCTAAAAAGTAGAGTTATTATGCTTTTAAAATCTTGGCTGCAAGGCAAGTTCACCTTAATGTTTTTCACCATCACCCATGAGTTTAGCATCTCTGAAAGAGGGTTAAAATGCAGTTCACAACCTAGAAGATGAGTTGTGTGTCATACACAACACCTGGGTTTCTGGAAAAGAGATGTGAGCAAATTTACTCCCATAATAAACACACTTGTGTCACAGGAATCCTTGGCAGGAGTTTGTTTCCTGAAGAACTAATCTCTAACATTGGGAAGAGCTGACTTCCAAGACTGATCTTTTTTGTTTTAGACCTCATGAAGGTCTCTGCACTCTTGAGACTGATCTCTGGATGCAGTGAAAGACAGTAAGCATTTGGATGGCCTTTTTTACACTGTTGTTCCTGTTTATTATAACAGCTACAAAAGCAGTCAGAAGACATGGAAAGATAATGTCTTTGGGGGCAAAAAACCCCAACTTGCTCAAAGGTGGAAAGAGGGATGAGAGAAAGAAATACATCTACCTTTGCCAAAATATGGCATACTAGGGCTAAGAAGGTGATCTTTACTTCAAAATATGGAATTCACTTCTCATTTCTATATTTAGTTATCCTTCATCCCTACATAGATTGCACTGGAGCAGTTGTATATTACTTTTTTTAGTGTCATAACTTGTTTTTCCTCTGTACAAAGGGGTTAGCAATATTTAGCTGCCTTCCGAAGGTGATTTATAGTGTTATAAAGAATATAATGTCAACAAAACCAAGAGAGTTAAAGAATGAGCACAGTTCACCAACAAAACTATATGGACCTCTAAACAGAATCCACTGAAATCAGCACTTTGGAATTTAATGTGAAGAACACATTATGGAGCCTGCAATTAAAGACTTTTTCCCCCTAGATGGTCACATAAATAAATGAACCATTCAGAGCGAATCAGTTCACTGAGGAGCAGGAAAGTGCACAGCATCAGCTTTCTGATCACCTCCTGACATGACTACTATAACTTCCACACCCTGACCTCCTCCATGCCCAAGTTCCTCCTCTTTAGCCCATCTGGGTCACCAGCAGATAAGTACCCAGGATGAAACTCCTTGTGGGGATATTTAAGCTGCTGAGCACTAAATGTACCTATTGAGTCACTGCAGATGCTGTATATTTAATCTTCTTCCCACCTGGCAGACAAAACTGAGCTTCAGTTTTGGTGCAAAGCAGCAGCACAAAATAATGGTTGGTACCTCCCACCTAGGCATGGACATGAACTATGGTCTCACATGTTTGTCAGGAAGAGGAGGTCTCTCTGAAATTGAGAGAGTCCTGCTGTGGAGGTGCAGTGGACAGGTGGTGCAGTGGGCTGGTTTGGGTTTTTCTACACAGGAAAAATGTCTGCCATTTATATTGTTGAGGAAAGAATGCAGACTGCAAACTGCTTGAGTTCTTGCAGGTTGGGTTTTTTTTTTGGTAAAAAGGAGTGTCAAAGGCAGTAAAATATACACCAATGCCAGTTATTCTTTTTAGAAATTAAAGTGATTGTAAGCGTTATTGGCTGATTCTCATGTGATTCTCTTCTAAATCTTCATTTCCATTTTGTGACTAATTGCATTCAGTTTTGCTTCTCAATTTCTTGCATACATTTCTTCAGTCTCTGACCCACATAACCAAGCAAATAAAAAGAAAGGAAAGAGCTTTTCAGCTATTTTGAAGTTTACCTCCAAAACAAACCTTCAGATATATCCCAAGAAGTGACCACTACCTCTGTTTGTTGATTTTATTCTGTTTTCTCTCCTGTGTCTAGACTGATCTTGTATCACTGCCCTGCCATTTCATTGTTTTCCTTGTTCTCTATTTCTCCTGTAGCTGCTGGTAAGGAGATGAGCCCTGTGGCGCAGGATACTGCATCAGCCCATCAACCTGCCCTTTAGTCTCTCATTTAATGACTGTAGTAGGGATGCAAGTCTCAGATCAGGGTAGTGAGCAAGTGTCAACCCAAGATCTGATGCCTTGCAGAGTAGTTTCTCCAACCCTTATTAGAAGATACATGCATTATTTCTCTCCTTGAAGAGGTGCAGGTTATTTCCTTCTGCCCATGCAGTCAACCTGGTGATTATGGGAGGGTGACAGGACATAAAGCTGCCCTACCCCCTCTGCCTGCTTAGCTGTGAGGGTTGGCAAAAGTCCTGAGACTGCCCAGCTGAACTCCAAGACTCAGGCAACTAGAAAGGTGGCAGAAGGACAGGTTTTCTTCAGAGCTGCACTAAGAAACAAACATAACTCATCTGCAAGGTAAGGGGAAGCAAACAAACAAACAAACAATAATATCTGACAATAGATCAGTGTCTACAAGATGCTAAGTTTCATCAGTGCTCCCTCCTGACCTTCACAGCAGGCACCATGGCACAGTTTTCAGAAGGTACCACTGGAGCTGCAGAAGCATGTTCCACAGTCATATTTTTACAGCACGTGCCCTGTCGGATGTCAGAGCCCTCACAGAATTCTCTCTCCACACCCATTATTCTCACCATTTCTGCTTCATAGAAGCAGGTGCATTGAAGTGTAGGGTAGATGCAGTAATCACGCATGGGCTGGGACTCCGCAACATGGTGGAAACGGTGCAAAGCTTTATTGCGCATCAGAAATTCCCTTAAATGCCAGTACTTACCGGAAATCACCTCATATAAACAGGAAAGATGTTCACCTCAGTGTCCCCCAATCACCTGGGGTATTTCCCAGACATTGCCTATTATGGTGAAAGGTAAACAATATCTTACAAGGTCAGAAACTGCAATTATCACATCTCATAGAGCTGACACTGTCCAGAAACCCACAGTGCTCTCTCAGCCCATCCCCGGTGACCTGGCTGTAATCCCAGGATCACCTCCGGGTCTGAGAACGAGGCTTTCTCTTCGGCCGACAAGGCCTAATCTCTCTTCCAGCACACAGTGTAGCCCAACAGGTAGAAAATAGCCACACTAGCAAAACCAGTCTCTAATTTGGGCTCATGAGTAGGGAGTTGAGGTGTAGCTCACATGGGCAATGCTTAACTTCTACTTTGGAAGCACCTAAGGTTGAGAGAGGACGAATGAGTAAATTCCATCCTAAGAGATCTTCGTAAGTTACAGTGGGAATGGGATGTGCAGTGCCTCTGATAGTGCAGATGCTCTCATGCTGCTCAGATGCCAGGGACTGAGGCACTTGGAGAGGGAGCCACATTTGAAAACAACAGTGTGTGTAATTTACCCTCATTTTAGCCTGATTCTGCATTGTCTTGCATTTTGCTATTGCATATGTCTTTCTGCAACGAGACGAAAGCACATGTTGGACAGTCCCCCTGGTTTGGGAATGTCCTGAGTCTGTAAGGAATGCTATGTAGAAAATGTTCCTGTGAATCAATACAGAAACTGTGATTTTCAAACCCAGTCCCCTTACCAAGTAACCCTTTATTAGGGTTAGGACTGAGTGGTTATTATGAAATAGAAAGAATTTCATGCCTGGTGTGTTAAGGGTTGTTTGTGGTATTTTTTTGTTGTTTGAGGTGTTTTTGGGATGTTTTTAGCGGGGTTTTGGGTTGGTTATGTTTTTTTGTTTGTTTGTTTTTTAGGAAGAGACAGATGAGCAAAGGAATAGGAAGAAAAGCACTCTGCATCAACTACACCAGTACTTGCTTCTGAGTCATTGGCAGCTCTGAAGGAAATAATCTCAAATGCTTATGATCAGAAGTATAGCAGATAAGGAGTAAGATGAAGCGACAACTGACAACTTCTCTGGGCTACCAAATTGCACAAGAGAACAGGATGGCCACTCCTTTAAACATCTTTCTTTATATAAGATGTAGGGGGAAAAAAGCTGTATTACATAAACAGATTTCAATGTGATTGACATGTGCAGAGAGTATCTGGCTGGTAGAACTAAAATGTCCTTGGAATTTTTTTCAAAGCATGGAAGACAGCTTCATAAATTCCAAAACAACAAAAAACCCCATGTTGGTTGTATCCAACATGGTGAAAGTTATACAGGAATTCATCTAATAGAAGAAGAGAAATTTATGTCTGAAATAAAATCTGACAACTGCTCAGGATTGTAAATTGGCTGTGTTTGTTATGTAAAACAGAATACAGCCCAGCCCCCCAATACATCTGTTTGTTGCTTTAGAAAAGGTGTATTTTACACAGCCTAAAATATCTGAGCTGTGTAATTTAAGCAGAAAAATATGAATGATAGCTGCAAACTGTCTGAGAAATCGTTATCTTACCAAATTCACATAAGTCCAGAAAAAGGCTATATGAGTTAAGAAAGCATGGAAATATAAGCACTATAAATGCTGGAACAAAAAGTAAAAAGTTAGAAAATGAGATGCCAATAGTAATGAACATACATTAAGCAGAAAATGAAAAAAAACAAGAATCAAAGCGAGTGAACAAGCAGAAATTTATGGATAAAAGAGTTAAAAGAAAAATAAAAGAAGAATTTTTTAGACTTACAAGAATAAAAAGAATGTGACTTGAAGGGTGTTTATAAAGAAGAAGATGAAGCTATTACAATAAACACTTGTAATACAAAATGGTGGAAGCATTCAAAAGTTGTCTCTTTTTCATTGAGGGAAAAAAGTAGATCTATATCCAAATGATAGGAAACTGTTGCTGAACTGTTTCTCAGCATTCCCAACAATATGTAATGCTGATGACAGACAGCCATTGTGAAAGCTAAATATTTTAAATCATTAGGTGTTTTATGTAGATTATTTAGATGTTTTATTTAGATTTGTTTCTTTAGATTGATTTTCAGTAATTTTTGAAACAAGCCAGGTGTTGCAGAGGAGAAACAGAAAGGCAGCATTGCACCAGTGTTTAAAGAAGAGAAAATACTATGGTCCCATTAGGTCCAAGCCTCTCAGTCTGAGTTAGTCTTGAGTTTTGAAATGGGGCTATTGACAGAGAATTTGATTGATAGATAACGTAGTTCAACTAGTGACAATTAACATGGTTTTTAATAAAACAGTTCTTGTAAAACCAACTTTCTAAGATGTTTCTGAGATTGCTGATTTAATTGATAATTATATTGAGGTAGTGTACAGAAGTTTTGTAAAGTATTCTACTTGGTTATTCCAAGTATTTTGACTAACACAGTACAACAACAGAAAACCACTGCAGCTCATGTTAAATGCATTAAAACTTGTTTAAAGATACATCTTGAGATGTAGTAATAAGGAACAATCCCCACTGCCTGTGTTTGTGGTTGCTAGAAGGGTTCTGCAGGTATTGGTTCTTGGCCATCTATCATTTAACATTATCAGTGACATGGAAGAAAAGATAAAATCATTACGAAAGAGTTTGCAGATGGCGTGACATTTGTGGCCATGTTAAATAATGACCTGCAGAGATCTCTGCTGCAGGAGGGTCTGATTGATGGGACAATGGGTGCAAAACCCCAGTAATTTCAGCAAAGCCGTATGTGCAGTATCTGGGGGGGAAATTCTTGAAAGAGAGGGAATATCTTCATAACAGAGCCAGGGAAAAAGATGGGAATTGTGATGACTGGTCAGCTGGGGCTGATTCTGAGCCCCATGTGGTGTCTGAGTGTATAAACAGGAGACTGCAGTGTCAGCCATAAGGCTGTCAGTGTCCTTTGTCCTGTCTATGGGCTCACAACTCACACAGGCTGACACCAAGATGTGAGTGGAACGTGGAAGAGTATCAAAGATAATTACATTAGAATTACATGAGAAAACTTCTACTTACCTTGTCAGGATGGAGGATGAAGATGTTTCTGAATGATGGAACATGGATGCTAAATGGGTCTTCAGATTTCTAGTCAGAAATACAGCAGCTGCTGGGGCCGAAGCGGGAACCTTCACATTCATCAATGAATGAATGACATTGCACTAATGAGCAAACGGTCAGACTGTCCCAAATAAAACCCACCTTTTTCTGTCTTCCTGATGTTGAATGCTGTTGGTTTTGCTGTTTAGAACAGTAGAATCCTTGGAAGGCTAGGTCCAGAGCTAAAGGTAGAATGTTCAGGAATTGAAAGTTTAACAAGTGCTACTAATAAGTCCATTATTTCCATTTCCTAAGCAGGATTCTGTAGATCTTACTCTGCCTGGGAGCTGGGTGAAAACAGCCAGTTAATGTACAAAAGGTCAGAATTTCAGAAGTGCTCTACAAATGCATTACAACCAACTACTAATAATTCTCTCCTTTTTTTAAGGGGTCTGGTCATGTCCAAGGGAATGCCAGCTACATTTTTCTTAATGTATGAGCACAAGTTACACATAACAACCTAACAACACAATACTGCCTCTTTAATGCTAATCTATTCCTTGCAATCTACTAGATACATGTAGAATCATTGGTGTGTATCAAGAGAGCAAAATCAGATTCTGAAAATATCTGAAAGGATGCACTAGAGTGTACATAATAATGTATTTTAATCTGCCAGGCCTTAAAATTAATCATGAATTCCCACAGAGATTTTAATAATTTTGAGATGATGTTTTTTTTTCATATAGTGATATTCTTGGACAGAGTTCTTGAAATGCTACATGGAAATGAGTGGGGGAGGGAAAAATGCGGGCCATTTTTCAATTACCAGGTTAGCTAAGATACAGATACAGGAGCTACTGTTTAATTGGTTGTTTTATTCTTTTTCTTCCACCTAATAGATAATCAGTAAGGTACCTCAAACACAAACTTTTATCACATCATAAAGTTGGCATACAGCATAAAGTTTATCTCTTTGGGCATATACTTATGGGAACAATTCCCGTCAGCAAATGCCATTAGTGAATGACTTGAAACTTCCTGGGGAAGACTGCAGTTTTAGGATCTCATCTTGTGTTTTGTCCCAAAAATTTTGTCTCTTTGTGGAAAACAGTATGTCGTGGTTCCTCATGGCTTCAAGCCACACAGGGCCATAATTTTTGTCCAAATACCTGCAGTTCCAGTACTAAATATATTTTACCAGAGCCACTTTGCACAGTCACAACAGAGGCATTATAACTACCCCAAACCCAAGCTATCTTATTTCTTTTGTTGAATGCTCTTTCTTTGATGTGTGACCATGCATGATGTACAGTAAACAGCATCAGTGTTGCTGAAGGTATATGATTTTCAGCGCCAAAACAAAGGTATTGTTACAAAAATTACTGTTGAATTCACCAAACAAAGGTATTTTTAATACATATGTAATTAAACCAAGAGGTAAATAACTACTGTGCATCCTGTTACTGGTCCCTGTGAGACAAATAATGTCAAAAGGGATCAAGCACGATAAGCAAAATGCATTTAACTCATTGAAAAAAACACCTTGTAATTTTTTTAATTAAAGAGTATTACTTATGTTCCACCACTTATATGAATTTTGCACAGCTCTTTGCACTAATATGCGTTAAAATGGGTAATTACCATAGTAATCATGGCGTGAGAAAACACTCTTGCTCCATTTTAAATATATAGCCCCGCTTTTATCTCTCTCTTGCCCACAGACACACCTGATTTTATGCTATTTGCTTGCTTGTTTGTTCCTTCCTACTAGCTGGAGCCAAGAAATATTTCAGACACCAAATATTTGACACATTTCTGGATCTTATGTTAACAGCCCATGGGCTGTGGTTTTGGTTCCCAGTTTTAATGGTTAGGAGAAGCAAGAGGCAAACAGAATAGTGATGTTTATGATGAGAGGGTAGATGAAGGGGTGAGGAAAGCTGGGAATAGCTGAAGTGTGTCTGACACAGCAGTTTCTCTTCTGTATCACTATTTTATTTTTATGAGGCTGCAGCAAATTGATAGCTTCTGATACCATAGTCAATAAAACGTTGTGTAAATTCCAGCGATGGGCTGGAAAAAGATTGAATTAAAAGGGAGGTATTGGGTCACATCCATATTTCAAGTCATTTGTGTGCTGCCTTATCTCAGTACCTGAGGGAAACAGTTTCTTCACAACTAACCACCCAATTAGTACCTGCTGAGCACCCGATGTTTGATTTTCTTCTAGCTGTCCCCCTCTTTCAATGCAAAGCAGTTTCCTAACAGTTTATTTTGTCATTCCACAGGAAAACTTTTTTTTCTTACCAAGTTTGGACAAGTTGCAAAAAGGGATTTTAGAAAGAAAATTATTCAGAAATCTTCCCAATCCCAGAAAACATTTTTTTGTAAGCATGATGTGGCAGTCTGTTTAGCCATAATTATTGATGCAGTTGAATTACTGCTTGTGCCGGGAAGATTTCTATGGAGCCACAGGATAATTCAGGTTAGAAGGGACCTCAGCATTGTCCTCACCAAACTGTCTTCAATCAGGATCAGCCATGAGCTCACATCAGCTGCTTGGGGATTTCTCTTGTCGAGTCGTGCAAAGCTCCAAGGATGGGTACTGCACAAGCCCCCTGGGCAGCCTGTGGTGCTGCCTCAGCATGTTCCTGGGGAAATTTTCCTCCTTGTATCAGTGTGACGACCTCATATTTTCAACTTGTCCCTGTTGTCTCTTGTCCTCTCACCGTGCACTGAAGTAAGAGACCAGCTCCATCTTCTTCATGAGTAGATGATGAGGTGTTTTTTTTATCCAAATCTCATAGATTTTAATACATCCAATTTACAAACACCACCCCCTCCCCCAAATCCAACACCACGTCTTCACCTTTGAAAATTGTGCTGAAGAATTCCGCCATCAACCTGGCCAGAGTGTAAACCTAGTACTGCTACCTGTCTTTTCATACTTGGTAAGGAAAAGAGCAAGACTAAAAAAACTCTTAGAGAGAGATCTTAGGCAGACGAAGATGGGGCTTTTTGGACTATCTCTGCATATGGATTTATTCCATTCTCTATGAATTTGAGAAAAAAAATTACATCCTTCAGCTGATTTCTGAAAGGCCTTAATGTTCATCATTACATTAATTTGATAGGCTACAACGAGTGTGAAATATATTTAGAGATTCCCCTGCAAGTGATGGTGCTCATAATACTAAAATATAGTTCACACTTTATGCAGCACCTTTTATGGAGAAAGATTCCAGGCATTTACAAACAAAAAAGAAACACAAACCAATATGACTCTGCTTACCACTGAAATGCAACCTGGAGCTGGAGGTAAGTATTCAGCAGTGCAGAACAGAAGAGGAGTTTATGACAGAACATAAAGAAAAATTTTGCACCTACCAGAAACTGCAAGGGGAATTTAGCTACTCGAGATGAAATTCCCTAACTCAGCATCTGGAAAGGACATCCTGCTTATGTACTTTTCCTCCTGGAAAAATGTCTCATTTCTGGCTCTTCACACTCAGCCTTTTAGACCATGCTGACTCACCATGAGCAGTGGAACTTGGAGAAGATAATAGGGGTGAAACCGATGGGATTCAAAGAAATTGCTCTGAATAACAGATGGGATTTACTAGAGAATTATTTAAATTTTGGAGAACTGAAGAGCTAACCTATTGAACCGAGCAGCATTTATAGCTCACACTTCTTCTAGGATGTCACAGGGTGATGTAAACACCCTGTGGAAAGAGGCATCACTATGTCAGATTTTTCCAAAACACCAGCGTTAAGAAACCCGTGTATAAGTGCCTCACACTCGTTATGATGCCACTGCTAGCCCCATCAGGATCCTCTCCTCACCGGCAGCCGGTACCGCCGCTCACAGCACTGCCTGCACACAGCACTGCTGGGAGCACGGGGAGCACGGCTGGCGTGCTCGGAAGGGTCCTGCAGGCAGCCTGGGCAATGCCCAGGTGTAAATGGCAGCCAGAGCGGAGGGGCTGCTCTACCCCAGATGCTGCAATCAGATGGCTGATGATGAACAGGGAAGCTGCCGCAAAATACGACAAACTGTAACCACTGCGAAATCACTCATAAGAGCTAAGCAATCTTTAAAATAACAAGTGCAATTTATGAATCTTTCATTAATGCACATTTCATAATTACACTATTTTAAATTAATGTGATATTTACTGAATTGCTAACATTTCGTCCTTTTAATTAAACACCTCTTTAACCAAAGCAAGGTTGGATCCAGCATATCCAAATGAAGCACATAGCGCTGCACAACTCACTTAAAAAATCTCAGATGTTTATTGGTGAGCATTGGGATCTAAAGTTGAGAGACTGTTTTACTTTTGCACCTAGTATGGATAATGTGTCACTATTGCCAAGAAAAAGATGAGTATAAATGACATCAGAATAAAAGCAGATAGAGCAATGGTGAAAGAAGACATTTTAACAGATATCTCCAAGTTATTCTCTTTCTGGCCCCAACTATGTGCACCAAAGTAATCCATGAACAGAGGTCATGTCAGACAGAGAATTTTGTGTAGCCACTTTACAACTTAATACACTATTTATTGTTTGTTTAAAAGTGAGGGGCGTAACTTCCATATTACCTGTCCTTTTGCATTCACACCTTCAGTGTCACATTCATGTAGTTTTGTATATTGTCCTTTTTAATAGGCAATACCAGTTATCCACCTCCATATCATGCCTGCTTTTTTTCCCCAAACTTAACCCCTTTCTCACAGGGAGATGTTAGCTCAGCATCAGACTTTGGAAAGCTAAGACGGCATGTTGCTGAGGGAGATGGAGGCAGCAGTCATGGCCATCTCATCACTGAAAGCCATGGTAAAAAGCAAGATAGTAAATGTCAGGGTGGGATAGGACATCTGCCTGGCAGGCAGTGCAAAAGACATTCCCATGGGGTTGGCATTGCTGTGGAGCAGACAGGACAGGCACTTTCAGTGCTGCTGGGGGCAGTGCTTTCCTGGAGGGGGAATGGTGGTGGGGCTTCTGTTGTACTTGGTGGCCCCCATGGCACTTGTGCATCCCGTGCGATTTTGTGCAGTGATTGTGATGAAAAGGCAGAGTCCTGCAGACAAGCTGGTGAGATGGGAGGTGCTGGCAGACCCACTCCCCACTGGCAGATAGCCCATGGAAGGATGTGGGCTCTCACTCTTTCAGCCTTGTAAGTGCATGGAGGATCTTTGCCTGTGGTTCTACTGAGCCCAGAGGGAAACCTGAGATGCTGCACCCTCCAAGTAGCACCTGAGACTCATGAGAGCAAAGTCATTCGCAGCCAGAACAAGAGCATTTGCTGCTAAGGTGGTACAGAAGCAAATATGGTCTTTGGTATTTCACATGGGTAGATCAACAGGGCAGGGCAGTATCCCCTCCTGCCTGACAGTGGTGAAAAGTCCCAGAGTACCTGTGGGGCAGAGAAGGGCCACAGAGAAATGGCATTTTCTCCCTCTCACTCCAGCTCTTTCCTGCAGTGAGGTAATCAGGGGAGCAGATGATCAGCATGGTATGGTTTCCAGTCTAATTGTCAGGAAAGTGAAGAGCTCAGCCCAAGCTACACCACAGCAGATGTAGCATGTCCTGCCGCCACCGTCGGTGCTGCACAAAGAGTAGGGCAGTAGTCAGTCCTTCTAATTCCTTAGCCTGAGTGACATGGTTTACACCATTCCTAGCAAAGGGCTGGGGCATTTTTGCCTGATGGGAACACCTTGGAGCTGCAGGAGAGTAGTGAGGTGCTTTCGTGCCATGATATTTCTGTGCCCTGAGGCTCTGAGAGACAAATAGCATAGTCTGTTCCTGTGCTTTCTGAAGCTCAGCACAGGCACAGGCACACAGATCTCAGTGCACCAACAGAGAGACATCCTGAAACTCACGGAAATATGCATTGTTTTTTGCCTGGTGCCCTTGGCTGCCTGGAAGCTGAGGCTGAGCAGAACAGAGCAGCTCCCCAGCAAAAGAGCTGCTGCAGCTGCCCATTCTTGATGTGCAGGAAACAACACAGCCCACGTGCTCTCACCTCCCAAACCTGAGGAGGTTAGGAGAGATCTGGCTCCTTGCTGCTTGCTGTGGTGTTGTCCCTCCTTGTTGGCAAGGGTTTCACCTGCATTTGAAACCAGAGAAGTGAAAAGCAGCAGAAACACAAGTTCTTGCAGCTTCTTGTGCGTGCTGGCAGACACCTTTTCTGCGTTGAACCTCTGAGTTATATCCCAAGCCCTGCATGAGCCAGACTTTTGATCAACAACAGTTCTTTCACCTTTCTCCCAATTTTCCAGTCCAAGGGTGTGCATTGTTTGAGGAGTCACTGAGCCCACTCAAGGATAATCAGGGCTGTTTTCAGGTACATCCCTGCTGTTCTCCAGGATTTTATTTTCCCCTGTAGAGTTTAACTCTTATATCCTCATGCTGGGAGCAAGGGATCTGCACCTCATCTAACCTCATCTTGTAACCATTTGTAGCATCTGTCACAAAATTATTAATTGAACAAATTTCACGGGCATTAAGAACCCAGGATTCTTGAGAAATTCAAAATTTCAGATCAGGTTTTAACAATGGACAATAAATAGATTGTTCAGTTAGTGCAATTTCATTACAGAACTGTAGTTTTCACTCAAATATCAATAGAATGTTTTTTTAATAACTTCTCTCAGAAACACCCTTAAATGGTCTGAATATTTCTTAAAACCATGGAATGGGCATGGTTTCAAAGACATATTTCAAAGTCAAACACTTTGAAGTGCTAATCTGAGGTCATAATCTAATATTATTTGTGTCTTGGTAAAATCAGTCTTTATTAATATATTTATTTTCAAATATTTTTACTGTAATTTTCAATTGATATGAAACAATATTTAAAATCTCTAGTAGATAATATTTATAAAAATATTTAGGGGTACAAATACTTTGTAAGTTATTTTTGCATACACTATCCTGGATATAACAGTATGGTCTGTCAAGGCAGCATCACCACTATAATAATTTTGGTGTAGCCATAAGCCAATTACTGACTTTTAAATGTGGTGGATGTCAATAATGACTCTTCAGCACTTCTAGTTTTAAGGACTACCTATAACCTGAGATAACTGAATTCTGAGATTGAAATTAGAGGATTTTAATGGAACAACATGGTTAATACCATAACCTGATTCTGCAAAACTGTAAGTGCGTGCTCAGCTGTAAATCCACAAGTGTTGTTGTCTTTAATGGGACCATTTGTGTGTCTAAAAATCAATCATGTATACACATGCAGAATTGGAATCACAATAACAGAAAACAGAGGCAATGATTAGTTATCCAGTTGAAAGTTGTTCACTAATACTGTGTCTGACAACTCTATAAATCCATTGAAATCTGTGTTAACAATAAATGATCAAAGCCTAGGGTGTAGCCTCATTGGTAGGACAGGAAGTGCTAAATTCAGCAGGTATTAATGAAGATGATATTTAGACATCGGGGAAAATCTTTCTGGAAACAAGAGCAGTGAAATGTAGTCACAAATTGTTGAAGTAAATTATGGAGTTGCTACCACTGAGGAATTTCAAAGAAGAGGTCAGGAAAATTTTCCAGTGGTTTTTTTTTTTTTTGGTTTTACTCCTCTGTCTTGTGGCAGAGGAGGAGGCAAGGTGATCTCTAGAGCTGTGCTCCTACAGACCTGGTCTGTGTGTAGAAGGGGATTAGACCTTAATCTAGCGGATTGGGAGGGAGCTGGACATCATCAACATAAGGATAGCAGCAGAGCCTGAGGGGGACTGTGCAGCCTTCTGCTGCTGATGTGGTATTCATCTAGTATATACCCAGTATATATATTTATCCAATATATACTAGGAAAAGTACTTATAGCCTGTGAGGCAAAGAGCCCCAGCATGCCTAAATCTGCCACAAATGAAAAGATCTGAGCACTTTGTCCCGGGCCTTCAACTAGGCCTGAAAAGAGACACACTGTCCTTTCTGTATATTGCTTCTGAAGATCAGCATGGAGTAACAAAGGTCTCAGGCCATGTTTTTAATATGTTTATTTAAGACTTTGCTGCACTGTTGGATTTCTGTTCCTGAGAATCAGTGCAGATGGTGGAAATTTTTTTTTTCTGTGTCTTCATCCCATGAAAAGCCATTCTATAAGGCAGAATGCATGTAAGATATGGACCTTGTTGAGGAAGCTTGCAAGGCAATGAGAGGGGACAGCGAAAGAGTGGTTGGCTGAGCAGGACCACACTGGAGCAACTTCAGACAAACCTGAAAATGGCACATTCAGTCTGCCGTGTGTTTATGTTGCTTACTCTTCTCTTGTGCAATCTAGTTTTACTGACAGCTGTGCTCTATTACTTATAGTTTCAGCAGCTGAAAGAACTTGATTAAGCTGCTTCAGGTCTGTTCATTCCTCACACCTTTACTCTCTAGCCCCACACCTCACCCTCATGAAACGGCACAGCCTGGGTGCCATGGTGAGGGCAGCAGGAGTGCCTTTACTCTTTTACACAAAGAGTAAAAGCCCACGCTGCTTTCCAACCAGCATGACAGTCTTTTGGAGGTGAGGAGAGAAGACTGTTTTGGCCAAGAAGTAACTAGATTTCGGGCCCATTTTCTGGTATTGTCAATGGCAGCAGTTTTAGCTGCACTCTCCTGAAATCTTCAGCAGCTCCTCTGCTTTCATTGCAGCCTCCTTCGCGTTTGCTCTCTTTCTTCTTCTTTCAGATAGCCTCTAAAAGTTCCTTGTCTCCCTCAGATGATCTCTTGTTGATCTTTCCTGGCCAAAAAAGTTTGTCTTTCAGTCCTTCACACATCTCTAAGCTGGATCCTTCATACTGTCTGCTTTTCTGATATCTCCTTAAGGATAACTACCCACCAGTTCAAGGCTCAGCCGACAAAAACAGAGACCTTATTTTTCCCTTCAAATGTCTCCCTGCTTGCTCTGGTTTTTATCTACACCATCATCATGATGCTGGTCTGTGTGGCCTGGGCCAGCTTTGACATTGCTCTTTTTACATGTGCAAATGCCATATCTAAACCTGTATCCATGTAATTTTCTCAAAAATTCTGCCTTCCAAACAAATCCATGATGTCCTGTATGTCCTAGGCTCTGTGAGATGTTGGCTGCTTCCTGGTCCATCCGAGGAGCTCCTACCCACCCAGCTGCCAAACCTGAGCAAGCACTACCTCATTTTCTCTGTTGCTATTCTTCAGACTTGGGAAGAACACTATACAAACATCGGAGATTCACTTCTTTGTTTTCTTTACGTTGTTCTGGTTTTATTTGCTCTCAAGTACCTACAAAAATTGGCACCAGTTCTACAGCTGCTGTGCTGAGTGCTCTGCCTTTTCTTTATCTGAAATTCACCCTCTCTGCACTGTCCAGCATGTGCTGCCTCTCCTTGGCTTGCAGGCTCTCTGGGCTGTGATTCACTCATAGCTCTGTGTTGGGGCAGCATCTTACACAGTTGATTCAGGACATATATAGCCTGTAGGGCTGCCAGCACTGCAAAGATCTGATGGAAGTCTATGAAGTAAGTAGCAATGTGTGCTTCTGCAATGCAATGTCCCTGACACTACTATCTGAATCATCTTAAGGTTTAATAAGCTGTCTAAGCACCTTGTGACAGCTACTTTTAGCAAGAACAAAAATTCTTTAGTGCCCTGTGTTAGGGATGAAAACCAGAGAAGGGGATGTTCAACAGCTACTGCTACTACCTTCTTTTACATTGGTTTTGTTCTCTTACCAGAGAAATCCTGAAGTCCTGGAAGAACTGAGGACACAACCATGCAGGTTCGTGTGAGGTTTCTGACTGTGCTGTGCATGATATTTCTTCTGTAACCATGCCATTGCTTGCTGATATAGAATTTTGGATATCCCTGTCTGCACAGAGATTTCATGGTCAAATTACCCCAGGAGACAGAAATATGTGTAAAAGGGAATGTGATCTCCAAAGTTTTTGCAACTGAAGTTTATGGATGGTCTTCAGATCTTTAATAATTAATTTTGTAAGGAAGGAAGCAGAAAGCATTTTTCTCGCTCTAGTCGGAAATGTGCCAGATTGATGTTTATCTGTGATCTTCCCAGCAATCTATGAAATTTGAAGGCTGGATTGATGCATATTTAGGTCTTGGAATCAGAAATTTCAGTTTGATGCCACTTTCTCATCAAGTGTAGAGTATGGTGTACATCTCCAGATGGCCTATACAAATGCTCTGCCGTACTTCACTCACTTTTTGAATGTCAAGCATCTCTGGGATTCAGCACATCACCAATTAGCATCTTATATCCATTTGACAGAAATGATTCCTCATTATTTCATACATTTCTTCTTTGATAATATTTGCACTCTGAATTCCCCTTCTGATAAGAGAAAGGAAGATAACTCTAAGGTCAGGGACTGTTTTTGAAACATTTTTCTTCTGTGTTGTCCTGACTTTTCACCTGTTTAAGCTGGTGTCCATCCCTGTGTTGAAGCTCTCTTAGTGAAGGACAGTCATACTTTGGTCTTACACAGCACCGAGCAAACACTCAGCACTTTTAAACTTTATTATTAACATAGGACATTATTAACAGTATTCTACACCCAGATCCTCTCACCCAAGAAGCAAAGAAGTGCAAGGTACAAGAAACTGCCTTTCCTCTTAAAACTGCCCCAAACCCCCAACTGTCGCTGATTGCTCCTCTGAAATCCACATTTACCCAGTCTCTGAAACACAGAGCTGCTGTTGCTATCCAGGCTGTTCTGAAATACACTTTTGTACGTGTTTGAAGAGATGCCTTTACCAGCCTGCTTTGCCCACAGTATACACTTGGCTTCCACATGTCCCTTAAAGTATGCACTTGCACCCCTCCGCATGATGCCTGATAAAAAACCACAACTACAGACACAACTAAGCAGATCTGACTGTTAATACTGCAGTGCCAGAGCCTCTCAGCTACATGTTTTCAAACCACAGATGCATGTGACAGAAACCAGCTTTTGTTTAGAAGCCCAAACTGCTCACATCACCACCCAAATCCAGGAATGAATGCTTTCAGGGAAAATCTATGAGAGAGATTTGCCACAGAGCTGGCAACGTTGATGACACTGCAGTCCAAATCCTGGCTATGTGGGCAAGCAAGTAGCCTCCAAACTACATCCATCTCCATGGATGAATAGGGGTAATTAATGAGGTATGCTCCTCTATGGATTGCACTACTTAGTTCTTTCATGCACGTATATGTGAATGCCAAAGCTCTGTAAAGGTGTCAAGGAGGAAGCCAAAGAGGGCTTCAAGGGTGAGAGGGAGGAACGCTTCCTGGGGACAAAGAGTGCCTGCAAGTCCCCAGGAATTCTCAGAGTTAAGTCAGTCACGTTCTGCATTGGTCTGGTGAGAGTATGGGGATACCTCTGCATGCAGATACAGGTGGGAAAGGGAATGAGGCTGCTAGCTTGTATTTTTAATATGTAAATATTTGCATGGTAGTGATAAAAGCAAAGGTCACTTTTCAAAAATATAAGTACCTAGGTGTCTTTTCTCTGTACCCCTTCCTTCCACTCGGTGTCTCATGGTGCGGTTGGCTTGACTTGTGTGTCTTCTGCTCCCAAAACAAAAATCAGGTCAGACAGGCCAGCAGGTGCAGGGAGGAAATGCAGCATGTTCAGTGCCTTCCACAAGCAATGTCTGCAAAACTGAGGGGAAACCTCCAGTGGCCCTGTGCTCAAGCCCAGACCCCAGCCTAGGCTGATGCTTGTGGCATCCTAAAATCAGCTCCCCAGATCAAGCTGCCCGTGTGCTGTGAATGCGGAGCCACGGCAGCATTTGCTCTGTCTGCAAAACTGTGGGGTATGATCTCATTCAAGAGAGGGGTGTATCCACCAGGATTTTACAGCCGAGGTCCGCTCCCTCTCACCCCTCTCCCTGTGCAGCTCAGGTGCCCTGTGAGTGCTGGTGGCTTCTCAGCTCCCTCTGCTTTCAGTGGATGTGGATGTGGGTGCATGCAGTGCAGGCAGCTCTCCCTGGGCGTGTGCGGCTGGTGGCACAGCCCTCAGCTGCAGTGGTGTAAAACAGCAGAGGCTCAGTGATGCTCTGCCAAGAGGCTCACTCCTCACACCTGCTCAAACAGCAAATGTACAAACAGGGACACGGAGCAAAAGCTGCGGGAGAGAGGTGCAAAGGGAATGGGGATGCTGGAGGTGGCACTATGAGGTAACAAAGCCCAGTCTTCATCAGCTTTTCCATTCATTTTTGTTTTGTTTTGAAACAAACATGTCATGGGCAGACACAGAGAATAAAATACGTCCCTGCGTTCAGCTTCTCAGGTAAAAACGTAAAATGTATGCAAGCAGTTTTTTAAAATGCATATTATGTTTCTGATAGACCAGAACTGCTGGAGCAGATCAGATCTCTCAGTTAAATATGCATTCATACATTTTTAAAAAATGTATAATATTGACTACATCAGATGTAATGGCTCCTGTAGAGTCATTACGGTGCACAGTGCAGGCTCTTTATTTGGTATTGTATCAATTTGTAGGGTGGACTGTCATGGTGTTAATACAGATGTATGTTAATAACGGTATGGAAGCAGAGAAAATGCTGCATGCCAGCCGCTGGATTTTAATTCCAGCATTTTAGCCTGTTAAAAATATATCCAAGCTTAAATCCTCCCTTTCCCTCTGCCCAGTGAGCAGGGGCTGAAGCATGGTCCTGTGCTGGTGTTACGTGTGGGTCACCAGCTCACAGCTGGAGGCAGGTACACACTGGATGTGCAACAGGGAGCTGCAATGCAGGGTGGAAGAGAGGGAATTTGGCCTGAAAGATCAGATGGTTCATGTCTTCATTGGCAGATGAAGGCTACAACATAGGATGTGTGAAAAGATCAGAAAATGGTTTGATTTGTGTTTGCTTTGACATGAGATAAAAATGTCTAATGTAATTTCAGTTAAAGTATGAAAGGAAAAATACATTTACTGAGCTCAGATACAATATGGCATGTCTTGAGCACATGAACAATTTTTACAACCGATTTATAAATACTTAAAAGAACTGGTTTTCTGTAGAAAAACAAACAGCTAAAGAGAAATAAACAGCATCCCTGCAATAATTCTGTAACTTCATACTGATGTAACCCAACAGCTCACAGAAGAAGCCCTCCATGTAAAGGAAACCAGAGAAACTATAATGATTTTCAGATACAGTTGACAAGAGACCATTTAGTAAACTTTTATTTTTTTTAACTAACAGTATGCAGGGATGTTGTATTCTAGGCTGCTACTAATAATCTCATCAGAATGCAAAAGCAGTGACTGTGTTATAAAATCAATGATCTGTTATATTCTGCAAGAATTTACAAAAGCCTAATGTCATTTACTACACCATGAGAACCATACTTGGATTAAAAAAACAAAAAACCCCAACAAAAAACAGAATTAAAAAAAATTATTACAGCTTATGAAAAAAACCCCCTGTTTGCTAATGCCAAGTTTTAAACATATGGTGCATCTTAGGGTTAAAAAAGCCTATATTCTGAGTGCAGGAAAGGGAAAGGCATTTATGTTTGGGAAAGTGTCAGACAACAAGTCCATCTGAACCACACTCACATCACAGCTTTGCTGTGGCTGGTCAGTCTCCATCGCCCTGCGGTGGCAACTGGCTTTGTGCCATAGGCTTAGGCTCTGGGGAACTTTGCACAAGAAGTTTAGGGGGGGAAGGTGTCCCCTAACACTTCTGACAGAAGAATGAATGCACCATTGCTAGAAATAGGTTTTCAAATAATTGCAAAGGAAGGACTTTTTTTTAATTTTATTTTTTTATTTTATACAGAATAAATGAAGCAAAACCTAGACAGACCCAAGACCTTGCCATGCACTGAACACATCATCATCATCATAATGGTTATTTCTTTTCACCAGCAATAAGATGTGTTTTGCAAACATAAACTAATTAAGCCCCACAACCTTGGAAATGAGTCTGTAATTTCCTATAAAAGGGGAAAGTTAAGCGAAGGCCAGATTGTGACACACTTACTAAGTACAAGCGCTCCACAAGTAGCTCCATTGACTTCCTCGAGCCCCTTTTTGGTGTAATGTGTAGTGCAATGAGAGGTATCACAGCCTGGTGTTAAATGTCTTGCCTGGAGGCGCACAGCGAGTCAGAGTGGGGCGGCACCGGGCTCCAGGACCCAATTCCATCACTCCCAGGGTTGTAAATTGTACCAAAGCTGATTGGAGCTGCGTGCCTACACCCAACGGGACCGAGAGGCCTCTCACCACTCCTACCTGTGAGCCTCGGTCTCAATCCCTCTGTCCAGGCTGGGGAAGAAATTAAACTGCAAAGAGCTGATTGGAAACAGCCTGTGATGAGTTGTGCCACTTTGGAAAAATTGGAGGCACCTCTCACCCTGGTGACTGTGTTAAAGGTGAAAATCAGCCATGCCATAAAAATCAAGGCCTTATTTTGGGAAATGGGAAAGAAGAGGATATTTACCTGGAAAAGGATTGCAGAGGGGAGGCAGCCAGGCTGCTCAGGGGGACTCAGCCTGAGAGCAGCTGGGGCCAGGGCTCTGGGCTGGCACCCAGCAGGTGATGGGGTGACCCTCCTGCACAGTCCCCGGGTGCCATGGGGGAAGCCATCTCCACTCGGGCACAGGCTGCAGGTGCTGCAAATAGTGCAAGGCTGGGACAAAGAGTGTCTGTAAAAGGGAGATTGCACTCCCCATGACAAAGAGACAGGTTCTGACATGTCCTGCAATTACAGGACATAGAAAAACGAGAAATGAATGGCTTATCTGTTTCTGAATCATGGTGTGAATCATGTGCTTTGGAAATAGGAAGGACAGGCCGACGTAGCACAGTAAGGACTTAATATCACACTAAGCAATTGCTCCTTGGGAGCAGTAAACACTGACTGCCACAGGTCTCCTCTTAGAAATAGCTCCCAAGCAAGACATTGGAGGCTGCAGCAATGCAGTCACGCAAAGGAAAGGTAGGTCAAGGAAAGGAAAGCAGTCCTGGAATTCCCAAGCTTCTGTGTTTGACGTCGGTCCTTCAAGACTCTTCTCCTAAGCATCATTTTCCATGTAGCAATATACAGAGGTTGATATTTCAGGTGAGGCATCTCTGGAGAGCAGACAGCCTATGATATAAAGATGAAATAAAGCTTTTACACTTTCAGACTTGCACCTTTTGGACATGCCGAGGTGCTGTACACCTCTGCCAGCAGCGGCAGCTCGTCCTTTGAGGTCCTCATTAATTTTGCTAAATTTCATTTGGATTCTTAAAACCAAGCCAAGAAAGGAATATTTATTTATTATCCTAAGCTTTCAATGCAACCATGTCATGTGAAAGGGGATGCATCTAATATTGGTTAAATTCTCTTTGATGGTAATAAGCAGAGAATAGACTCAGACTTCCTGCAAGTGGACTAACAAAAACAAGGGAAAAAAATCAAAGGGAGAAGTCCACATACATTATTTTAGAGGTCTTATTTCAGTCTAGAATTTTGGGTTAATTTTGAGTTTTCTTTTACAGAACAGTGTGCAAGTTTGGTTTGCATTTCTTTCCACATTGGAGGCCGAGATGACAATAAATGAAAAGATCAGAGCAGCAGCAGCTCTGAAAGGCTGCATTTTCTCCAAGCCTTCTGAGACATGCTTGTCCTAATGTCCCTTTTCTCCCTCCTCCGCTATTGCTATTTTCATTTGCTGACAAGCCCAACATTAAACATTTGCCGGAGTTTTCATATCGATAGTACGTTATATTGCCATTACTGAACAGTTTGGGGCTTTGTGGCTAGCTACCATGACAATAGATGCACAGCCTGGAACCAGTTTTAGTTAATTAGAGTCAATCAATCCAAACTTTGCTAACTTACTCATGTGAAACAATAGTATAATGAACCAAAGTCTGCAAGATGATTGGGAAACACAAATTATTGCACCCTGATAAATTAAATGTGACTATTGCAAAATCTTCCTTCTAAATGAATACTCAGAGAGAGAATGTATGGGTGAATAAGCATAATTTAAAATAAAGAAAAAAAATTAAAGAAGCTGTTATAACCCCACTTCAATGTTTTCATTTTTCTTTAAAAGAAATGGAAAACCAGATTGCCGTATATACAAGACCAAATGGGTATAACATTTTTAAGATTAAAATTTTTACACCAAGTAGTCCTCTAAAATTGACTCCTCATCATTTGCATGCTGAATTTCACAACACACGTGGTGTCTGAAGAAGTGCAATCATTCTGTTTCTTGTGTCCTTCACAATTGCTTGTTTTTCAAAGCCATTTGCTAAATGTTTATCTGACCTTGACAAGGCAAAGCCCTGAACCTTTACAAGCTGGGATACTGCTGTCAGACAGCCTTTCCTCATAGACAAAAAGACTTTTTGCTCCTCTTTTAGGGTGATAAATATTTCCCCAATGCTCAGAATTCAACTTATATTGAACTCAATACCCAGTTTCCCCAGCTGTTTTCTCTTGATTATCTAAAAGCTGTGTTTTTAGGATAAAAGGATCCAGTTGATAAAAAGTGTACCAGGATGGCATTTAAGCTTTTGCGTTAAAATGGAATTTTGGGTCATGAGCTGGCCTATAATAAGCTACTCAAATGGTTTATGGCTTTCAGAGGGTTTTGATTTTGTCCAGTATGCTCCTTACATTTTTTATTTGCAATATGTCCTTCACACATGCTACAGTGTACAAAAGGAGCCCTATGGCAAAGGACTGAGGCCCTGTCCTGAAGAGATCAGTGTGTAGACGTGCAGTAGATGATATATGATGCACACATGGACCAAATGAGCCCCAAAGGATCCTCAAAATTAAGGCTCATGGGTGGTTAGGTGAAAAGGAGAGGAACTCTTGTATCATGGTTTCACAAACCAGCATGAGATTTGAAAAGCTGAATACATCAACCAACCTGTTTTCTCTAAATGTTTCAAATTATTTGTTTGATCAAACAGCAGTTTCCAGAAGGAGCGAAGTGTTTCTTTATGTTGATGTGGTGACACAGGTTTGGGGGGAGACGTTTACGTAGGGCATAATTTTATCTGTTCTAAAGAAAAATTTAAGATCTTTGAGCTTACAGGATGGGAAAATTTGTGCTTGAGACAGCAATTCTTTCCCAGATGCCACCCAAACAGTCAGTGCTGTGGGTTATGAACATGTGTATTGCTCAGTCACAGGTGTGTTAGGTAAGAAAGCTGGGACCTTTTCTGTCCCCTTAGAGAAGTAATCACATTTTGCCTGCCATGTGTATTTGTGTATTATTTTCCATGAACTATGCTAAAGTTGCATGTTGTTTCAACCATACAAGGGTGTATTAGGAGCTGTTACAGAGTAATAAAGCTGGTGGATGTTTCCCCTCCTACCTAACATTTCAATGTTACATGGATTCTGCTGTCCATTCAGAGGCTAATATGAATTTGGTTTTGAAAGAAGATAAAAATCTTGGTGTCATGTACACATTGCTCATGTCCAGGCTGCACTTATACCAGCAGTTCTAGATAGGTTTGGGGGAAAAAAAAAAAAAAGGAACTGAATCATTTAGGACTTTGCAAACTGGGCATTTGGCTAAAAGAAAAATTCTGATACCACTTTTACATATCACAGTTGGATTCCTGAAGCTAAGGCTGTGAGCTGTTAACAACAAATTCAATCAAAACCATCTGACAGGCATTGCTAAAGCAGTTCAAAAGATCTGAAATGATAGCTTTCTCTGCCATGCAGTGAAGGGGTCAAGAAGACTAGTAAAATAAAAATGTGAAGGGTAATAGGGAAAATTTGTTACCACCTGAAAAAATTTACAGTACAGATTTTTCAGAAGTTTTCCTAGAAGAACTTTTCTACAGTAATTGCACTCTCCTTCATCTGTCTCTTCCACGTTCTGAATTTTCCTTCCCACATTTGATTGCAAAAACACCTGAAATATAGCTGTTTTAAATAAAGGAATTAAAGAAATCACTTATCTAATATGTTTGGTAGATGCGTAGGCCTGGTGACTACTTTTTGTGTTTGTTCTACTGTGACTATGTGTGAGCCATGGGAATTTTATAAAGCAAACTTCTGCTATTAAAAGTATTGGTGGACAATTTAAAAAAGAAATAAAGGGATAAAGTACATGGAAGTCATAGCAAATGAAATACAGTGTTATCACATTAAGTAAATCTGGGAAGGTGGATCTCAGAGCTCAGGTCAGACTGCTTGTTAAAGGCCTAAAATAAGGTCCTCTAACTCCTGGAATTCAAGGTTTGATTTAATATGCAACATGAGTCTAG
This sequence comes from Oriolus oriolus, assembly GCA_013400235.1. Taxonomy (NCBI): domain Eukaryota; kingdom Metazoa; phylum Chordata; class Aves; order Passeriformes; family Corvidae; genus Oriolus; species Oriolus oriolus. The sequence goes on along the minus strand of VXBT01004131.1, from coordinate 534,300 downwards.
ACAACGCTGTTTTGTACATATATTTAGGGAACTCACTTTAAGTATCTCTTGGATGGGAACTCATCTGAATCCAGTTACCTTCACTGATATGCCTCTGACTGAATAAGCATGACCTTGCAAATTTAATTCTTCAGTAGAATAATGATGAGAAATTAAACCATCCATTTTGTTCTAACTTTTCTGTATTCTTCATCCTCAAAGTACTGCTTGGCATTCAGATTCCTTTTCCTTCCCTCTACAACCCTTTCTGTTTTGTTTTAAAACACAGAAATCATGATACAGAGAGAGAATTATTGCAGTTTTCCCAGAAGGGGACAACCACAAGTGCCTATCAATATCCTAACACTGCTGTGCTCTTTATATACAGCTTTTTCCTTACCCATCATTGACCTGACCATGTCCTTTCGCAGTTACTTAATAACTGTGAAGTCTTCGCTGATAGCATGCTGTTCACAAAATAGGTTTCTCAACCTTAAATATACAATAGAAATACCCTTTGTTTACTTTACACTAGTCATACCAGTGAACACAATTCATATTTGCATCTAAATTTCTATGCAGATGTGAAGTTTAGTTAGCCTCTAGCAATGTACACTAGGAATGGGACCAATGATTATGCACAATTATACCACTGTTAATGACCGTAACTAGGAAATGGGTGAACCTGTTTTATTTTCTATAAATCACACTGGTTCCTCTCTTACTTTCTTCTCTTCCCTGTCAAAAGTCCCCATATAACGCAGTTTAGATCCAAATTACTGCAACAGGGAGTTAAACTGGTAAGAAACTCTTCCATCATGTGATAACTATGTCCTTTCCTAAATAATTATTACTCAGTGAAATAAAGGGGGATTACTGTATTTCCTAAAGTTCACTGAGGGGTCTGATCTATATTCATTTAAATTAATAGTCTTTGTCTGAGGATACCTATCATCTTGGTAACTTCAACCAAAAAATTACTCCATTGAAAATTCTGCCATAGGCTTCTCAGAAATTCATGGAGAATTCAGACAATCTTTTTCATATTTGAAATTAACCTTTGGGAGTAAGGTGTGCCCATTTTTGTTTGGTCTTTCCCTAATAAAGATTGGAAATTTTATAAAAATTACAACCAGCATTCTTGCATTGATGAACTGTTGTATCAAAGGAAAAATGCTCTGCATTTTCAAAGCTCTTGTTTTTCTTCAGTATTTGCCAGAAGTTTTCTAGCATGAACATGGCAGTTCAGATTAGCAGTATTCATAGCCAGAATGAGGAAGAAGCTGGGTGATGAAACTACAGCTCCTTTCACAGGTCCTGGTATGCTACATTAGCTGGGAATCTGTCCACGTGAATCACTGCACTAAATTCCCACTGATACTGCTGGAAACCTGTGGGAACCCTGTGGTTCTTTCACCCCTGGCAATGACTCCGGGTTTTTCCAGGGTTTATTTCTTACAGGGCAGCTTTTAACTTCATCCTCACCAGGGCTGAGGTTGTGCTCACCTGCTTGGTGTATAAAGCCCTACTCACAAGCCATGCCACTGGGTTTCCTCAGACTGATAATATGCAGGACCTAGAGAGGAGGGCTCCAAAAATGTTCAGGTCAGAGCACTGCCCAGGGGCTGGACAGACCATATCCTCACCTCCTTTCAAAGGAGGGAACATGAGTATGTTCATGGATACCATGGTATGTTGTAGTGGGAAACCCTGAGGGCTGAACGCACCCTGATGGGGCATTAGGAAAAACCAGCACGAGGAGAGAAAGTTATTTATAGTCTCTCAATGCTTCTTTACTGATTTTCACACATCTCCAGTGCCAAAGTTCCCAAATTTTCTAGCTGTTAACTAATAAATTTATCATATACATAAATATCTGTAAGAAATTTTTGTATATGATAAACAGCCCTAAGAAAGGATGTATACTGAATAAAACTCAGAACATTTTAGTTACTTATTTACATAGCTAACCAAAAAGTATTTTAGTGTACATGTTGTATCCCTGAAGAATTGCAGCTATCCTATATTTTCAGAAGTTAGGGAGCCTTTTTTTCCAGAATATTGTTACAATATATCACAAAATATAAAGAATATTTGCAAAAGCATTGAACCAAAAACTGTCAGATGAGTATCCATTGATATAAGAGCACGAAGTAATAATTTCATACTCTAAAATTGATTACTTTTACAAAAATGAGACCACAGTATCAAATGGAAAAGAAAAAAGAAAGTCACTGATTGGTAAAGTTTCAATATAATTTATTAGAAGTTATAATATACATAGGTGTACATACATGAAATTAATTGCTAAAATTGTTATACACACTTATATAATGGATTTTCAGTAAGACAATCTAATTTTTTTCATTGAAGGTAAGAGCATGCTTTTGGAAAGGGAAATGGCAGGATCATAGTCATGATCCACTGACTATTGACAGCAAAAGGAGTTAACTTCAATGTCTATTGAGTCAGCCAGTCATTTATGATTATTATTTATTCTTTTTGCTAAATGGATTCATTACTCAGGTTGAATATGCAGGACTTGGCCCTGTGTCTCACAGAAAACCTTGCTGTCCTGTACATGATGACCATTCTATTTCTGCTGTGCAACAGAAATAAATTTAAAGATAAATTCAGAAGGTAAATATCAGAAAAATGTACAGGGAATTTCAAAGTACAGGTGCAGAAGAAATAAAATGATATTTTCCTCCTGAATACTGTCTCCTATTAAATTCAGCTTTCAGACCCAAGAGTAATTGGGTCTCAACATTTTGTTTCCACAGAAAGTTATGCACTGTTTTAAATATCATATAACTATGTAGCTACACTGCTGCATTGCTAGAAAGCCTCTCCCACTGCACTCAGCACATAACAACAGATGGGGCTAAATGCCTCGCTCTCACACCTGCAGGCTTTGATGCATATATGCCCTTTCCAGGTTATTCTGTTGTCTGGTACGTGATAAAACTGATGTTCAATATTTGATGGAGAGTTGCAGAGCACAGTAACTCCACTGCGTTAACATATTTTAGTGTATTTTTAAGGTTAGATACCTGTAATACCTTTAATACCTGTAATACCTTTAAGAACATTGGCATTCCAGAAATCTTGATTTTAGAAGAAGATAAACTTCCACATTTTCTGTATACTTACTGCCACTGAAATCCATGGGTTTCAGTTGAACCATCAGCAAGGAGATGTGGTTGTGAGATTGAGTTTATAGGCGTCTCCCACCTTATTTCAACTTTGAAACCAGTTTTTAGAGGAAACACTGTTGTTTGTGCTAAGACCTTCTCAAAACAGTCAGATGATGGTGACAGATACAATCTGTTAGTTGCTGGTAGTGGGAATCAGTTCTCTTGATTAGTGACTGTTTGTAAGAGTCTGGGGTTTTTGAGGGTGATTTAATTTCCCACGTCGACTCTTTCTCAGAGTGACATAATAACATTGCATTTGTGACAATACAATTTCTGGCTTGACTGAAGTGGTCAGATACTACAGACAGCTATAATGTTAGACATCATTGGTGATGATATATAAGATGATATGGGTACAAAAGCAAAGTTAAAATTCTACTACAACAGAATGCTGTTGCTCAAATCTTTTGCGACACAATAATTGATAAAAAGTTCTGTCTGAAAAGGAGTTAAATATTGTCCTGTTAGACAGAATTGTCAAATTACATATAAACATGGTTCTCTAAACCTCTGAGCTGCACAACTGCTTGTGCAGTATTTTGTCTCATGAAATGTTTGCTTGCCCCACACTTATGGTTGACTCTGTGTTGACTCCTCTATTGCAATGAAACACCTGAGTATCTTTCTAAGCAAGTTCCTGCAAATAATTACTGCAACAACTCCCCCCACCATTTTCCTGTTATATGCTCTCCAGTTTGATTTGCCATCATAGTAATCTAGGACCAAAAATGGGATTCAGATTTTCTAGAGGTTCCTTTATAGGCCACAACTTGTTCACTCACCATGGCTCTTTTTTTTTTTTTTT
>VXBT01004131.1:458559-528559 GCA_013400235.1 Oriolus oriolus | reverse complement strand
TCAACAAGAAAAATACTCCACTGTAAGGAAATTATAAGAAGGCCTCCTCAGAGGAAATTTCCAGGTCCAAGGCCGCTTGTTATGTCTCTGACTCTTTCCCAACTTCTCAGAAGAAGCTTGAATGGATAAATCTTCATAATATCTCACCGAGGCAGCCCAAAACTGCTGTTACTTTAAAGAAAATGGAGTTGTTTAGGAAAACATCTATTCTTTCTACACTGAAGTAAAGGAATGCATAACTGGCTTTTCTCAAGGTAATTTTTGTGTTACCGTTATCCACCCTTTATTCATTTCTTGTTGCTTACGCAGTCATATTCTAATGTTCAAAAGCTAAACCAAGTTGTCTGTCTCTGTGAGGACTGGACTTATTTAGACAATCTTCTTAAAAATACAAAAAAAATTTCCCAGGATTGGAAAAACATTCCAAATAGTTTGTCTTATCAGCGAGCCACAAAGGTGAGTTCATGAGATGCCACTTATGTTCTTCCTCTCTTTTTTTTAGTATCAGCATAGCTAAATATTAATTTCTGAGCTTAATGGTATGATTTAGAGAACTGAACTTCAGTATCTAGAGATTCTCCATAGAGGCAGGCTCAGAAGCACAAATATAAATTCTGTGGGTTGAGCAGGGAGGTATTTCAGTTCAGTCAATATGAAGTGCTAAATATGTGTACATTTCTGTTCTGTTCCTCTCTAGAACCTGTCTGTGTGAAGAAGGACCACGCACTGAGCACTGCACAGATCGCTGCAGCTGGTGTCCTCTTCTGAGGCTAGACATCTGCCTGAGTAGGACATATCCACCACTCTTCTTCAGATAATTTCTCTTGAGCACCCAAAGATGACCAGTTTGATACACAGACAAAGCAACCACAAAACAGTGCAGATGCTTAAATTAGTACCTTCTGCATTGAGTCCTACGTGGGTCATAACAAAAAATAAATATGTAATTGGGAAAGAGGTCCAATGGATTCATAGGCATTTAAAGATATATTTTAATATAAATGGATGTCTCACACAAGAACTGCAACAACTGAAAAAAGCCTGGCAATAGCCTTTTTTCTATAAAAGGCATGTTAAGCACTTGACAGTTGCTCTTCAAGGGCTTACTTCACTCCTTCCTTCATCATATCTTGTTTTTCTGCAGAATAATCCTTACGTGGTTTCCTCACATTTGTTTTCAGAAGGGGCAGTTGATAGTCAGCAAGAATTCAAACTCAAAGGGAGAAAACCACAACATGTATCATCCACACATTAAGGTTTGTGTGCATACTCCATAGGTTTCTGTTGTTCCTATTCCTGTGACAATATAAAGTCTAAACAGGTGTTTTGGCAAACATCAGCAACGTTATTCCTGATAAACAAACCAGGGCCAGAGAATTTTTCCTGATCCTGAGATCAACTAGCACAAGGATGGGCTTTTCTGGGCCTCTTCTCCATAGTCTAATACAGAATTAATTGTTTGTGTGTGTTTCTCATTCAGTGTATGTGGGGTAACCTGGGTATGAAGTGCAGCCCATTAGACAGATGCTCTCAAGGGTCTAAAAACGGGAGAATGTGCATTATACATGTGGATGTGGGGAGAGACACCTAAATATGAACTAGAAGTAAATACACTGGGCCACTGTCCCTGAGAAGGGCACAAATGTGATGGTGCTGTGGCCAAACACAGGACTCGTGAGATTTGGGGTGAAACATCTAAATGGGTGAAAATCCTAAGAAAAGTGACAGAAAAGGAAGAGAGAGTGGCAAGATTATTTCATTGACTTACTGATCTGATTTTCCAAGATTTTTTTTGTTATACACTCAGTAAAGTAGCTACTGATGGAATCAGTGCCCCTTTTCTTGGTGTTCTGGTTTCTAAAAATGCTCTGGAATTGAGTCTAATTCAACAACTCAGATGTTTGTGGTTTTTTAGTAAATAAAACAACCACCATCAGTGCAATCTGGTCTGGAGAATCAGTACCTTTTATTTGGAACAGACTTTTAGTAATAAAATAAAAGTCATATTAACATATATTGTAAATGTAGTTAAATGTAATTTTTATTAACTAAAGATTACAAGTGGGAAAACTACTCATCAAATCATAGTTTATTAATGACACTGACTTGATTTCAAAATAGATTTAATAAAACATTTAAGATCACATTGTCTTAAAGGAAAATTTTATGTGCTGGTTCATTGGAAAAATGATACTGATATGTGTGTTTAGGGCCAAGTTTCAGCATGCATGTGGATTCCCATTAACTGAAAACTGAGAGCTGTGGATGTGTTGTGTTTATCCTGAAATAAAAATCCCCAAACCACAAAGCCAAAAACTCCACACCAACAACAACCTGTACATTTTACCTCTGAACTCATTTGCATGAATTATTTAAATAAATGGATTACAGTCATGTAAAATGAATTTTCAAATTAAGCTGTAGACTTCAGTGGGAGTAACTTGATTCTCAGCATAGCTGTTACTGAGGAAGAGCTTGATTTTTTTCTGTTCGCCATTTTGATAAAGTGTTTATGAAGCCTTGGGTTATGGAAAAATTTCCAATTCTTTCCCTAAAGAAGTTCAACTTGTAAGAAAGAAAGAAGCCTATATTTTACAATGTACTAAGGAAATTAAGTTTATGAAAATCTTATGCTTTATTAGTGTTTCAATGAAAAATAAAATTTAAATTTAGAAACTATAAACCATTTATTTTAAATATACAATGACATTAAATATGGTCACTTATCTTCAATTTGCTCCATTAGTTTGACAGCATCATATGCTAATAGCTCTCAAATCAAAAGAAAGAAATACTAAAAATAAAAGGCAATCTTAATGCTTGATTTTCACACAGACCTAAATTAGGTGTAATTGTAATGAAAGTAATGGATTTAAAACAAGTAAACTGTGAAAATCAGGCCCCCTGTCCCTAACAGTGCTTACTGACATTTCATTTGTCAGCTGTTCTACCTAACACCTTGCAAGCATAGCAAGGTGTGAGGATATTTGAGCCAGACTGCAAAACTTTAAAACAGGTGAGTAACTTCATTCTTTTCCTTATGAAACTAATTTTATAACAATACTCCTTTTTGGAGACCTAGAAAGGCTCATTTGCTGGAGGGGGGAAAAAAGATGAAAACAGGGAATGAACTTTGGCCATGTAAATTCCTTTCTTGAAACATGATGCCCATAGTCAAATAGCAACTGCCCAGACAGCCTCTGAATCTCAAATTCGCCTAAGACTTATCCTCAAGCCTTTTAGTTTAGATGTGCAAAATATTGTTTGATGAGTATTGTAACTTGGAAGTATTGTAAAATGAACTCCTGGAGAATCGGCTTCTTCCTAGATGTGTTACGGATGCAGTTATGATTCCCATTTAGTGGTGCAAACTTGTTCTCTCATATACTACAGTTTAAAGTTACTTAGAAAAGAGTTCCTCAGAAGTAAATAATTTAATGTGCTGCCTGAGGGGAGAAAGGATTAACTGCTGCAAACCCTCTTTTGATGCAGATGCAGAATGTCTGAAATATGGGAAAATACAGTAAATCAACAAGATAAGCAGAAAAGTATGCAAAACCCCCACAGGAATAATCATAAAGAGAAATAAAATGCGAATATAGTGCTGGAAAATGTTTATACTGCCTAGGAAACCAGCAATCGTAACAGCATCACATACACTGCAATGTGGAGTCAAGCCGGTCGTCCATCTAACCCACCCAGCGATGGTCGTGATGAGAGGCCATGTACAGAAGTGTATAAGGGCAGAATAAACACATGCAATATTTCTTCCTAACATTTTCCTGTCCCAGAGCAGACAGATGTGATCAGACTGAAGACATTTTTTGCCTTAATTCCCCATGTTCTGTAAGTATTCCTAAATTTCAGAACGCCTCCCTGTAACCACAAAGTCACGCTTCTGAGTTTCCACAGCATCAGATATTCCTGTTGTCCCTGTAGCACACATGGAAACTCAAGAAAGGAAAGCTCTGCATTAACCTAGAAACAAATTCATTCAGTCTCTGAAAATAGATATTAAATGCTCTGTAGGACTGAGCAGCTGTAAAGACAGCTTGTACTAATCACAGCTAAGGAGTGTTGCAGGAAGGGTAAAGTCACAGAGTGGCTTGCTCTGGTTTCTCTCAATCATGTCCCCGAGGACATTACTGTCCAAGACAGCAGTTGCTCCACCATCCAGGAGGGACAGAAAACTGCAAAGGTTGCTTCAGAGGGATCCACGACAGCTGTGACAATCTGGCACGTTAACGCGACTCATGACACTGCTGTGACCCATCACAGTTTTGGAGGAGTTAAGCGCAAGAAAGAAACTGTTTTCCTGAGTCTTCAGCTCTCAGTGCCAGTAGATGCAGCAAAAATGATGCTAAGTGCTGATACTATACAGACTCTGTATCCATGTGGCAATACTGAATATTATAGGAATGAGAAATACAGCACTACTAAAAGAGAAATGCTTCAGTTTTCATTTTCTTCAAAATCATCCTTGGCAAATGAGTAGTTCTCTAAGGTGCAGCTCTTTTCAACCCACTCTCACCTCAAGAAACAGAGAAAAATTTCAAGAAGAGGTTTCTTTGTGCAAAGCTCCTCAGACCCCTGAACAAGCTGAGAGTAGCATCTTTTAATTTGTTTCAAAACCACATTTCTGCTCTGCTACCACAAGCATGCTCAGTTCCCACAGTGCTTGGGCTCAGAAGATTATCCCATTCATTTTGGAAAAAACCACTTCTTAAGAGAACACTTGAAAGCGAGGACCTAAATTTGGTCCCTTACTCCTCAGCCTGGAGTATCACAAAAATGTATTTATAAGAGCCTGTGAGCACAAAGACTGTAACAGAATTTACATGGAACATCACTCAGAGGAGAAGTGGTTCTTGTCTCTCCAGCACAAAGTTTGAGAAAAGAATAAGGATGGGGATATTTTATAGAGAAACCATATGCATTTGATTTAGGTAGATAGAAAGGGGATAGAAAGGGGATAGAAAGGGTAGATAGAGTAAGGGGAATTGGACAGCAATGTGGTGGCTTGACCGAACCTGTCTTGTAACATTTTTATTTGCTTTCTGCTTCTGTCCTTAATTGGTTCCTTCCAGCTAGCAGCAGCCCTCCAGAGTGCACAGTCAGATGACAGTCATGTTATGTCAATCCTGTGACAGATGTTTACTGATTTATCCTTAGGAAGGATTTGGTTTCCAGAGCTGTCTTCCCAAGCATAAGCAAAAGACATAACATAAGAGGCTTTTATTTAATTCATAACTTTGTCCTCTCATGGTACAGGTACCTAGGTAATTAAAAAAAAAAAAAAAAGAAAAAATGCTTACATCCAAGTTGCATTACAATAACAAAAAAAGAAAGGACTGAAGTTTAGAAAATGAATCCAGTACTCTGGTAAGAAAGAATAGGTAGCAAGGAAAAGGGCCAGAGAAGCAACAAGCTGAGGCAGCACATCTGAATCCTGAATATTTTTGAAGGATACATTTGGAGAAGATAGTTACTGGATTTAAAGAAGGTGGTCCTAGTAAAATAATGTAAAGCATTTAATTCCTCAAATGCAACTTGTGAAGATTATATTGCCTGTTGCAAGAAGTTTCTTGTAAGGAATTTTCTGTGTGAAATGCTTGATTGAGTCAATCAAAAGATGGGATATTACACATTTGATAATTTTGCACATGACAGACAGTTTTTCGTACCGGTAGGTCATTTGATTCTCTGCAGGTGGCTCTGTTGGTTTCTGGAATATTATACTGTGAATTACATGTTACACAAATGAAAGGCTGTTATAATTCTGGATAACATTGTATTTGATTCTATAAACATCTTTAGGCCTAATGCAAAGATCCCTTTGAATAATTTATCCAGCTAAGTGTCTGTGGTCCCAAACTTCTAATTTAAAAATGTTGATAAATGAAGTATCTCTTTAGCTAATAAATGAAGTATCTCTTTAGTTATCCTTTGTCAGCAACATTCATTTTAATGGAAAGTGAGTTTACAGGGTTACATGATTGAACTACTGAGCCAAGTCAGTGTTGGCAAATGATGGGCTAAATTATTGATGTTACACACTAATGAATTCTGATGAGAAATAAAATACAGACATTACATTTCAAGTGGTTCATAATTATTTTTGCACTTTAAAAGCAATTTTATTCTTTTTTCAAATCATACTTGTTCTGTAAAACAAAAACATAGTTAGTGATTATAAGCAAAATTATTGAGTTTGAGGCAAAAATGCTTCTGTAAGTTTTCTTATGCAAGTATAATGCTATTCACACTAGGATTCTGATTTCTTCTTATACTTCTGGGAGAGGATAATTAAATTAAATGTCTAAATTTTTAAACTGCTGTCTTTAAACAAAATAATCTACTTTGCAACCATAGTTAAGAGTTCAGTAGACGAGTTTATAATCTATGATATATCATCATGTTTGCTAGAGATGTTCTGAGCTACCATAATTAATTCAGGTGACGACAAAAACAGAAGAGCTGCCAAGAAGGAGCTTTCAACATGTAAACAGTTTATCATTAAACCTGTGTTTTGATATATGTTTAAAATGGGTAGAAGGAGGTTACTAAACTTCAAATAACCCAAAGTGATGTTGTAAGGTTGAATCATTAATTTAAAATGTCATTTCTCTGAGCCTTTACTCACTGTACTGGATAAAGAAATTAAATTCCGTAGTTTTTACTTATAAAACCAGAGCTAAGCATTTGCTCATTTGGCAACAGAAGAACTTCATAAATCCTATTCTTAATCTTGTCTTCCTAAAAATGGGCTTTATTTAGCTTTTCTTAATTATACACTGAAAGTTTATGTCAATTGCTGGAGAAGCAAAACTATGAAGTGTTGCTTCATTTTCTTAACGACTGAATAACCACCTTACTTGTCGGATCATTGTTGTATTTTCTTGTCAATCAAAACAACCACTGGTGTTCTTGAAGGAGCAAGTACATGTGAAACCACTGAGGTTTTACCTGAGAAGGGAATTTTGTGAACCAAATTATTGATCTTTGAGAGGTTGTCATATTTGGCCAAGGTCTCAAAAGAGAGATTCATGAGCTAGAGAATCATCACATAAACCTCAGTGTTACCTACAATTTAGCCTTAAACTTTTCACTGAACTGTAATAAAATACTTTTAGATATTTTGATCGTGTATCTGCTTTCCCATACTGTCCCAGATAGTTATAGCACACCTACTCAAACCAAGACAGCTAAGCTCTGCACAGAGGTTCAAGGATACCTATGCAGTTTGCTAGGAAGAACTTTAACTAATTATTTCTGGGTTTTGAAACACTGGTCTTTAAATCACTCCAACTAATTTTCCTCTAATAGGAAGGACTTCCCCTGAACTGTAGGTAGGGCTGGGAGCATTGCATAAAGTGGAAGTTGTCAAGCATTTGCTTTTATAATATCCATTCTAAGGTCTTCCTTTTCTTTTTTAATTACAACATATCAAAAACTTAGGCATTGAGCTCTGAAAACACAGTTTGCCCATGATTACTAAATGTGAGCTTGAGCTCAGTAGCTCTGAAAACCACATTCTTGCAAACTTGAGCCTGGTGATTGGTGATGCTTCTCCTGCAGTAGTATCTCAGGACTGCTGTGGTTTGAGCTGGGTCTAGGGGCTTTAGACTAGAGGTGTCCTGCCTGTGCTCCTATTTTGCCCAGTAGGTGCTGGAGGAGGAGGAAGTGGCTTGATTTGAATGTGACAGAGAAAGAGCCAAAATGGAGCAACAGCTAGATTTGGAGAAGGCTTATGAGGTTATAAAATTGAGCTGCAGGGAAGGAAAGCTGTCAGTGGTCTGTCAGATCAGGATAAACTCGGAACTGACAGGTCTCAGAGGCTGAGAGGTGGAAGAAGGCAAACCATTGGTTGGGAAAAAAAGATGGAGGCTGGGACTTGAGAGAGCAACAAGGGAACAGAGGAAAATGGAAACAGGCAGTGCCAGACACTAGGTCTAGAAAAGAAGCATGAGGGGAGAGAAGAAATGGCTGGGCCAGCAGTCTGGGAATGAGTCAGGTGCAGGAAAGAGGTCTGACAATAGTCTGGGATGAGATGCAGCACAGACACTGAGTTGGGAAAAAACCCAGATGCTATGAGCTGGAGGGGCTTTGATGAGACAAAAAGGTTGAGCAGTAGATTAATGAATGGGAGACAGACAGCATTCTACTACAGTTGCTTTTACTCCATTAGTTAAAGGGGCAGATTGAGTTTATTGTCACTAACTCTGCTGATGATCAAGGTAAAAGCCAATAGAATGGTTTATATTCTTGCAGATTTGAGAGTTTAAAAAAAGATCTTGCAAGAAAATGATTAAGATCACAAAAACCCAGTACTCAATTTAGAAATGTTAGGATTGCAATTAGTTATATAAACTTTTTTCTGAGTATTTTGTGTAAACATTTCAACACAGATTTTAGTTACTTATATAAAAAAAATAAAATTTATGCTACTTCAAGAAATAGAAATCCAATTGTCTTCAGATTCTGGAAAAGGCATGAAGCAAGACAACTTTAACATTTTTTCTCAATTCATTGTAAGTGTTTCAGCACATTTTTATTGCATTGAGCTTTAAAATGTGAGTCTCTCAGGAAACACAGGGAATAATCTGAGGTTTAAAGACTGCTGTAGAGGTGACATGACTCAATTTTTAAGAATCTGGAAGTCATGTGGTTCCTCTCTTTAAGACCTACAGGTCTGAGCAGTCTTGCTGGCAGCAAGAGTAGCAGAGAGAATATGCCTGCCAGTTCCTCAGATTTGACTGGAGTTTTGAGTGTTTGGCCCACAATTATGAGTAATCAGGCCTACAGGTAGAAAGAACAAGAATTCATAGACAGAATTTCTGGCTTATGTATCTCTTTAGGGGGAGAATAAATTTTGCTGAATGAAAAAGGAAGTTTGTCTAGTAATTTCATCATCCTTTAAAGTCAGATGTATAGTAATAAACTCTTAATTCTGTAAATTTATGTTTCGCCATTGAAAAAAATTATCTACACATTTCTATTAGTCAGCACTGTTTAAATTATTAAGACATTTCTGTGTGTACATGATATAAAGTGTAAGAAAGTAGACATTTAGGCCTATTCTGGTAATATACAAAGCTGGATTCCAGTAAGTGGTGCTGAATAGTGAAAAAATGTAACTCTTAGGAAATCTTCTTTCAGAGGAAATTTAAAAATAAATCTCTTAGATTAGCTGTCATCCTTCCATTTTATGTTAGGTCACAATTTTTAGTACTCAAAATACTGATACATACTTCTACACAAATATTCTCTATTGAAAAGGTACACCTGCAGTTAAACTAAATTATTCATCTCCAAAGCAAAACCAATTGGGTTAATCTTAAAAACATGAAAATAATTTGTTTCTCTGCAGAGACCATTTTCTAGCCTGCATCATGGACAGGTAACTAGGAGAACTGTTTGTCTTCCTACTGTACACCAGAGCTTTCAGGTGGCAAGCACATTTCTGAACTCTTTGATTCATATCATATTTACTTCATGTAGTAAACTTCATAGTGAACTTTTAAGTGAAGCCATAGAAGAATTGAACAGTTATGCATGCCAGGAAATGGTTGTGGTTATATAAGCCTTTTGGTATGAAGCTTGTAAAAAGAAAGGGTTTATGAGAAGTTTAAGAAGCTTGGTGCGTAAAGGCACAAGTGGCGTAAAAATCTGAACGGAGCTGAGTTGTGCCAAGTTGTATGTACATTTCACTTAAAAAGTGGTAAAGGAAATTATGTCAGAATAAAGATATTGGGGTTTTGCCATGTGATAAGCAAAATCACAGACTGTGAAAATGAGGCAAAAAAATCAAGCAAGTTCTAATTTCTTCTATGAGTTTAGCTTATTTTGAGGCTACTTTCCGTTCTCACACTGGAAAGGTCACTTTCATCATGCAGCAACAAAACAAATGGTCATGAACTTTTACTGTCCATGCCATGGCAGCTCTATTTGCCACTTAGCCTACAGAATACAAAATCAAAGATTTTGGTGAATATTTGTCAGGATCAGCAATACCATATAGAAAAATCTAGAGAAAAGAATTGCTTTAAGAATATAAACAAAATATGAGATCATATTTTTAAGAAATCCAGATGTTATTATGCAAAATTCATAAGCATTTGAGAGGAAAGCCATGTATTCTTAGGAACTATACACTGGATGCTGATTTCCATGTTTCTTTAGGACATGATTAACTAAGTAACACATTTTTCAACTCTTAAGAATCACCCCCATGAGCAGACGTAAAAATAGCTTGCCTCAATTCCCCTGCACAATGCAAAATAAATATTTTATAAATGAATAATAAACCCAGAAAAATGTAACTTCAACATTTTAAATGGTTATGATGAATAAATGTGACTAAACACAAAGGTTTAGAACTAATTAAAAGGTGTGCAGCTATGTCCCCTTAAGAAACATTATCTGTCATCCAACCCCATATGTCTCCAAGACAAGACAGAAACAGCAAGACTGCTAAAGTGAAATCAGCAGGCAAAAAAGACACAACTGAGTGCAATCAGCATAAATGGTGATAACTCAACCCATAACAGAGAAAAATAAAAGAGAAGGCGTACAGACTTGGAAGAGCGTCAGCCCTGAGGGACACCATAACACACCTGTGTTAATAAGTTAGAGAACAAAAGATGTGCTTAAACTGGCTACAACCTGACAGCCAAGAAGCAAGTTCAGAATGTGTGGTTTTCAGAGAGCAAAAGGGTAAAATTGTGACTCTAGCATGCAGGGTTCCAGTTGCTCCTGGCCTTAGTGGAACTGTACTGAATTTCTTGTAAGGAGGTAGAACAGGGTGGTGTGAAATGCACAGTTCTACACAGTCAGTAAAATATTTCCTCCATTAAGAATTAGTATCCACTGAGGTGACTGTGGCAGATTCACCGAAAATTCAAAGCCTTGGTAAAGAAGAGTCAATCCTTACTCTGGTGGCCTCTTGCAAAATTGCTCGAATAAAGACAAAACAAACTCCAAAACTCTTCTGGTGTAAACTGGTGTAATTCAGTACAGTGGAGTTATTTTGAACTACAATAGCTTTGCCAAAAATTTTAAAGATTTCAGGCTAATCAAGCAACTTGATTAAAGCTGCAGAAAATATATAAATAACCCCAGCAATCTTCACTGAGTGACAGATTTTGGGTTGACTGGTGCCTTATTCCTTGGTGCCTTTGGTAGCTAAGTCCACCTGATGAAAATGGATAAACCTGCTACCAACTGAGCGATTGCTAAACTCTAAATTCTGATGATCTATTTTTGTATCACTTTGTGCTGGTGTGAATGGTTATCAAATCTGCTGATCCATTAAAGATTAAACCAATAATCTTGCATTTAATAAAATGTACCTTTGTCTTGCCACCATCAGAAAAGGTATATGTGAAATCCTTTGAAGTTACAATGAGAATAGCAATGATGTTACCTTTTTCTGTAGAACTTTGACCACCAAAATGATTCTGATATAACTATAGTCAAGATAAATCATCTAAAAGGATGGTCTAAATTGAAGACTGTCAGGATTAAAGCACAGGCACAGTCCCAACTAAAGCTACATCTGCCATCATATATCATTTTTGCAATTAGATAGCTAATTGAACTTACTCAAGAGCCAAGTTATTGAAACTCCAAAACATTATTGGAAAAGTAAAAGTAATTAACATAATAAATACCTTGCCTATACACTAGGTACAAAAGGTTTTACGTATTTTCAGGTTTTTTCAAAATTAAAGAGATTACTTCTATTATTGTCTGCTGGACTAAAAATTTATTTAGTAATTAGTTGAAGGATTTTTGAAGGCTGAAATCCTCCAGCAAGCCATAGGATATGGACTGTGCTGACAGTGATGGTAAAACACGTGAAAGTACATCTCTAATGGAATGCGTAGAATTTTCTTTGACTGCTGCAACAAAAACAAAGTATCTTTTAGAGCTGTTGTGCATGTATGCAAACTTCCCAGAATAAAAAGAGCAGAGCACTGCTTATGCTCTTCTAAGGCACTTCTAGTACATTCTCTCAAATAAAAAATATCTCTAGATTGTAATCTCTCAAATTCCGTTACTGGCTGCAGTCAGAAGCAGTAAAGACATTTTTTAAAAATTAAGAAATTTTGAAAGAAGGTAAAGTATCACAAGATTAAATCTCACAGCAATCAGTTTTGCCACACACTTCTCAGTGCAGCGTGTTCTCATCTCATTAAAAGTCTCACTCAAGAAAAAGCCCTGCACTTTGCTCTAAAGGAAAGTGAAATAGATGAAGAACCAAAATTGGAAGTATAAATCATTTCAGTCATTGATCTCTGTTCTAGCAATTGATTTGATTGCAAAAATATTTATTCTTTGCTATTAATATGAAAGAATATCTTATCCCTTTTTTAAGATCACAATTGAAATGCTCAATCTTAAAATTTCATTTTCTGCCAGAAGTGCATTCAGAAAACATACAGACACTAAGTAATCAGTTAGTTATTCCTGTTTCCAATGCAAATATGAAATATTGAAAAAGCAAAATGGCTACAAAAATCACGATAAAACCTAGGAAATGTGTATTTAAAAGTCTGATTGAAATAAATTAAAATCACATTTTGTTTTTTAAGAAAAATCTTTTCATGTCACTAAACAGTACTAGTGTTGGCAAATAATGACAAAACCTCTGGTCAAATCTGTCTTCATTTCTGAGGCAGCTCTTTATTTTCACATCACAATTCTCTCAAAACTCTTATGCTGGGTATAATTGGAGGGTGTTGGTAGTCAAAAAGCACCTGGTGAAAAGGCCGAAACCTCCTCCAGTATCTACTTTTAAGTCTCTTTTTGGATCTCACCCAGGTCACGGCTTCTGTAAAATATTAGAAAACACTTAGGTAGCCAATGTACTGTATCTGCTGCCTCTCCTAATGCACTCTTCCTCTGTCATTCACCTGCTCCACTTGCTCTGGTCAAGGAAATGCTGGGACAGAAGCTCTGATGAGCAGCAATCACTGTTTTGCCACACACTTCTCAGTGCAGCGTGTTCTCATCCTCATACTTTAATGTAAGAGGGTCACTAGGAACAACAAACTCAGTGTATTTCTGGCTGAGAGAAAAGGAAGGGAGAGGAACAACTCCCAGATTTTATTTTGGATGTGTGTGCCACTATGTTAATGTCAGCAGTGAGAGAACTTAATTGGCAGAAGAATGGATTGATCTGATGACAACACACTTACAAAGACACCAGCCCATATATAATTAAACAACTTCCAAGTCCTCCAAAATATAAAACCAGCACACTGCTGAAGGGAAGTCCTCTCTTCTGCACACCTTGGTAATTGCTCTTACCTGAACTACTTCCATTTTAATTTTATATTTTTTCCTTGTTCATTATTTTAATTTTATTATCAGTCAAACTGTATAAAAACATAGAAAGAATATCAGAATACAAGAAAAGGATCAGAATACCAGAAAAGGATCAGAATATCAGACAACTAAGTAATGGATAATGAAAGCAGAGAAGGAACAGAATGTTTTCCACACTTTGAACAAGACATTGTCACTGGTAGGTCTGAGCTACTCAGATCTGAACAACCCCAAAGGATGCTGAGTCTCATACCCAAAAGCTCAGCTTAGGCCTGGTTCCAGCTAGCTGAGTTATTCAGGTTGACAAGATTTACTGACACAGGTTCTCAGCAGGGATAGCATGCATGGAAAAATGTGTGCTAAGGTGAAGGTTTTCTGCCACACTCATCCATTGTTGCAAGGATTGGTTGCTGGCAGCGGAGCTCCAACGCAGATGAGGTTTGCAGTACAGCTACTAAAATATTGCAGAACATTAGATTAATGTACAGATTTGTGTGTGAGGAAACCATCTGCCACCTGTGGCTTCTATGTCACCCCTAATTTTATTCATGAGCTTTGCGCTGCCCACAGATCACCTCTGTTCTCCTACTCACTACTGGAGTAATTGAACACAGGAGAGAACAGAAATCATCTAAGAAATCCCCCCCTGAAAAAATAAAAAAAGTTTTTCCAGTTTTCAAATGCTAAATGAGGAATTTGAATGAAAAAAGTGTTTTCACTGGCACAGAGGCCAGTGCAATATTTAGCATATGTAACAACCCAAAAATTCCATATAATTCCATAAAAGAGTATTACAACCCATTATTAAAGTATACAATCTGATTATATTTTTATCTTAATTATTTGTATTGAATTTCTGATTTTGATATGATTGGGATTTTGTAAATCTCTGACATAAGTAGAACATACGTAGTAGAACATACATGATTTCCTACGACAAATATGGAATTTGGAATTTTAAAATAAAAATCCTCTTAGTAAGATACTGAAAACAGATCTTCATGCTGATGCAACTTAATGGAATTCTACATCTTATTCAAGTTAGATTTTACTTTAATGCATAGGATAATAAGTGTGAAGTGTAATTACATAATATTAAAATGTAGTAAAATTGTTTCCCCTATCATACAACAAAGCTTGGCTGTTAAAAATTAGACAACAGAGATTGCAAGAATATGCTGCGCTAAAGCTGCACCAGCAATGTAACTTCTTTTGCAAGGAATAAGTCAGATAAATATTTCACTTAAACCTTTAAAAAACCCTTCACAAATGCCATCTGGTTATGGCCATTAACTATGGGAAGAGATTCAAAGGAGTGGCTTTACAGAAATATGAATAAGATACCACAGAACAAGACAAAAATAACAAGAACATTCAAACTGTACTGCATAGTAGTTATTTTCCCTGATAAATATGTTTATCTGAGGAACAAGACATAAAACGAAAACCCATACATTGTTGGAAACCATTTTTAAATCTCATATACCCACAATGTTGCTTTTTTACAAATAAGGGAAAATTATTGCATAACTGAGTTAGGAAAGTGCAATACTTCTTAGAAACAGTCCCCTTCTAAAGATATTAAATACGAATACAGTGGAAATGACAATAGTGTTTACTATGGAAATAATATTTGCACAAAACAGGACAAAACAACATCTTCTAAAACAACTGAGCAGCAATAGCAATGCTGCTCTGTGTTTCAAATACTTATACTCAATGTATTTATAATAATCTTCTCAAAGGTTTGTGAGAAATAAATCTAATCTCCCCCTCTTTTTTCAATCTATGCATGGTATATGTGCTAACTTACTGAATTCATCCTTCATGCAATTCCAGTTTATTAAAGAGGTTAAAAATTTATAAAACTCTGATGGGATATGGTTTTAATGCTTCATCACACTACCCATCATTTGCTTTTCAATCTAGATCAGAATGATCTTTCCGACTTCCCTGCAATCACCTACCTGCACAGCTAATATTTTCTGAGCGTTCTCCTGAGAGGCTGCCTGGATCCTCGCCAGCCCAGCCTGGCTGGAGAGGCTGAGCGGGAGAGGGTCCACCACTCGGCCAGCGTGGCCCCGCTCCATCGCCCCTGCAGCGCCTGCAGCTGGGATGGCCACGCCAGCGGCCACACCAGCAGCGCCAATGCCGATGGCCACGGACACGGCAGCAATGGGGGTCAGGGTGGGGGGAGGAAGGAGGAAAAAAAAAAAAAAACCAACAGGAAAAAAAAAATTAAATTCCCAAGTCAGAGCAGGAGAGGAAATTAATGGCAGCATTCAAGAAGAATGATGGAGGGAAATATAGAAAGCAGTCAATAGCCCATTCTGCGCTGTACGGACCTGACAGGAATTTCACAGTCTCTTGGTTTTTCAGCCCACTCATGTGCATTCATCAGAAACCAGTCACATCTGGCTGCCAGGATGGGGGGTTAATTTTCTCTAAATGCCTCAGCAGTTTTGTTCTAGCTGAGGCAAACTCTGTGACTGCAAAGCTGATGAGTAAAATATTTCTACTTCACCCAGTTTAACTCAAAACCGATAGCCTCGGGACATATTGAACCTTTCTTAAAAAAATAATCTTTTGAAGCTTTTTGAATGGCACATCAGGTCAGGCCAAAGTTTAAAATGCAAGTTTAAGACTTTGATGGACATAAGGGCTTTTTTTTGTCCCTGTGTAAAGCTTATCATAGCTTGGCAATGTGTGCTTTAGTGCATGACAAAACTAAAGAGAATTAACTTAGCCATCAACTGCTCAGGGAGAACAATAACAGGAAAGAAATTTCCATATAGAAGTTCCTATTAATCTACCCAGCTATAACCACATGACATGAAAGCATCTAACAGCACTAAATTGCACCAAATGTGGTGGCTGAGAGTGACACTACCTAAAAAAAGGATTTTATATCAACATATAGAAAAGATAACACTTATCCTAGGAATCGCATTCAGTTCAAAGGATCCTAAGTGAAGTGATTCCAAGTGGGAGTACTTACCTGAAGGCTTTCACTTTTAGCTAACAGTAGTTATTGTTACAATCCACAGTTAAGACTAGAATCAGTTCTTCCTTAATCTGCAAGTATTTGGAACTCATAAACAGAGTGTGCTGGGTCTCAGTCTAGAACAAAAATGTTTTAAACGGATCTGAAAATCTAGCAAAAGAGAATGGTTTTGAAAACAGCTGCGGGTTTTGGCAAACTCTGCAAATGTTGCTGCATACTCTAGACTAGCTCTAATTTAGAAAATGGACATCTAAACCATGTAATTCATTGCTTAGTGGAAATACACGGGTTTGCGTTTCATCAAGTTAATTATTTCAATAAATTCCATAGCTACTGTTATCATGAAGCCTTCAAGAGTGTGCCTGTCAACCAGATTAACACAATGGATTGTACCATTCCTTTGGAAATATTACATTTCATTAAGGTCAATGCCACAGGTCAATAATTGGATCAGTTATAAAGAAGCTTTTACATGATAAGATATGACTGCTCTTTAGGAGCAAGCGCGGTATACCAGGTGAAAAATACACTTTTTCAAAAGAATGTAGATTATAGCAATATCAAGTGAGCTATTGCAGCCTAGAGAGTAATTAATGCACATTTTCAAAATTAATGGCCTGATTTTTGGAGATACCAGGTTTCCACAAGTCCCATTAGATTCCATGGAAGCTCTGAGTATGCTGCATCTTTCTAAATGAGGCTGTAAAATATTAAAGAAGATCTTTGTACATAATATTTTGTGTTCTGCCTGTGCATATTAAAAACAACATGAGGGAAAGTAGACAAACTCTCTCTTTTCCAGTGGAAAAACAGAAAAAACCCCAACCTGAATCACAGCCAAAACCTTAACCCAAATAGTATATTTTCCAGTTTGAAGAACCTTTTCTAAGTACTGAAGCTCCTTCCCCTCTATTTTAAGAATTATTTTGTTTCCTGAAATCTGTCTCTTCTTACTTGTCCGCTGTTACTTAAACTATTTTCAAATCTCACCTTTTCTGATACCATTCTGAAGTCTGAAAAAGAATGCAGACGAGAGAGGGGCAAAACAAAACAACTTAAGACATTTTAATAAAACAATCTTCTTCAGGTCTAGAAAAACAAATTAAGTAGAAAACTATTTCTGGATTACCAAAATCCTGATTTTGTAAAAACTTAAAATAATTCCAAGATTTGTTACGCTGCTAAATGATAAGGAGAATGGTGGCTGGGGGAGCATACGAAAGGATTTGACAGTAAGCAGTGAAAGGGATTGGTGGTTATCCAGTTCAGAGGTTATCCAATTTCTTGTCTTGAGAGAATTAAAAGACATTCAAAAGTTTTGAGGTTTAACTACATGAAAATTGCTATATTTATTGAGAAACTGACAGCTTATAATGGTTGGTGTCCAATACAACTTTTGCTAGTGTTTCTCATTCCAAAATTACAAGTCCATAATAGCTGATGCTATTACGTACCATATTTCGAAATGCATCTCATATTTCAAAAACATTTTATTGCGCCTAACATAATGGAGCCAAACCCAAATATTTATTCTTTTTACAATATTAATTGCAACATAAATAACATTTATGCATGTGGTCAGTAATACAGGTTTGTGAGAAAGTAACAACTTGATCACATAATGTTGCCTGCAAGCTTAGAATAAACTGATGAACCCACTAACCTAGGAGGGGCCAAGTGAATTCCTAAGTCAATAGCAGAGCTCTAGCTGAGGGAGTGATTAAAAAAATAAAAATCTCAAGTAACTTAGCTAAAGAGAACTTCTAACCCAAAATCAGATTTCATAGGCTTTGTTATGATCTCCCTGTCCCTACAGGCACCAATACTGTTCTGGCAGATGCTCGTCTTGACCATATAACAGACATTTGGTAATTAGCTTTTCCTGATCTTTTTTATTTTTTGTCAGATGTAGAGACTTAAAGAGGCATGGCATACATGAGTTAAATACATGGCATTGTCACTGGCTCCTTTAGTTTTCAGTGCTGTGTTTCTTAAGTATTCTGAGCACATCGAGCCAAATGCTGGCAGAGGAGGTAACAGCATCCATCTCCAGTGGTCAAGGTGTAGCAATATGTACAATAGCCAGATATTATATGAGATTCACTTTGGTTTTGATGTTTGCTTTGCTGTGAGAGCAGGACTGAAGGAAAAAGGAAAGAGACAAGCAAGCTCCAGATTCCTGTTTCTGTTATTCTTGAATCTGCCATGGCTGCAGCTGATACAGGTGGACGGGAGGACAATTTTTCAGCAAGCAGTCCTCTCCTAGTCTTCATCCTGAAAACAAGGAAACAGTGAGCCAATGGCTTTGCTGGAGCGATACCTTTGGGAGCTTCTAGGGAGGATAAATGATGTTCTCAAGGAGTTACCCTTGCCATTCTTCTGCTTTGGGGCTTCACTATCATTCTTCTGGTGTTGTGGCTCCCATCTGTGACTCACAGCAGAGGGCACCATGTGACTCAATAATTATTTAATTGCTTTTTTACACATGGCACTAATATAATCGATAATATCAGCATAAGTTTGGGAGAAGGATGTGTGAACTACCTGACAATACTGTCTTACTAGAGAGCAACCTTATGATTTGGTGTACCTAAGTCTGTTCTCAGCTTTAAGTTTTTTGTTATGATAAATCTAGATACTTCATTAAATTCATACCTGACTTGCAGTAATATGAATGAAATCAAACTTATATTTTAACCTGTAATTTCTTATCTGAGGAATCAAATTGGATTAAAAGTTATATGATACTATTTGAAGCTCAGGCCTCTTCAAGCCTAATTCATTATTCCAGTGGCATTGTTTCTAGGTCCTTATTTATTAATGTTGCCACTATATTTGAATTCTCTATATTGCAAACAAAAGTTAAACTGAAAGAAAATCCCAAACAGAAAGAAGTAACTGCATCTTATTTAGACCAGAACATTTTTTACTTTTGTTGCCTGGCAGTTCACAGGAAACCAAAATTTTCACCTGCTTTTTTTTTATTATGGTCTAGCTGCATAGCACTAGAACAGCACTGAGATATTTGACAATGAACCCAAAGCTAGGGGTGTTTACTTGTTTAAACACCAAAAGGCACACAGCCCCAGTAAAAACAAAGTGAACATCACCGGGAACTCAGTCCTGATGCTTCTCCTCAGCTTCAATTGCCAGTTCTGGACAGTGATAACATGCTAGCATCACGTTGGATTACAATTACAAACCTGTTTCTCCTCTTAGCTGTTTTTAAATAGTGAGATTCAGTTGATGTGAATACAACTGTTTGTTTTTTACCCCTGAGAATGAAAAGACCCTCTATGAATAAAATGTTATTTTATGTTACAAAATTATTCATAATATAAATTCATTCTGCATTTAGAGTGCATACTTACATCTAAAGTGTCTGATCCATTAAAATGGCCAGATTCTGGGTCACACAGAAGATAGTAGATATTAATATAGGCAAAGCTATTATTCTGAAGAAAGAGGTTTGTCTCACAATAAGATTCTCCTTAGATTTTGCCAAACTTTAAACATTTGATCTAAAAATGTGCATGGCAGGTGTTTGCCTCAGGCTGAATTTGTTTGGATAGCCCAAGCAGTTTGCTTTTCTTTTTTTGAGGAATTCTAAGCAAAATACATTATTGTGCTTCTGTTACCAAATTATACTGATATTTCCTTTACTAGATGCACTTTGCAAAGGGGACTCACATTTCAGAGGGGACAGCATTTCTCTGTGTGATATGACTTTTTCATAAAAATATTCTGGTAGAAGCTGTAAGTCTTTGGAAAATTATTGTCTGCATATAGTCATTAGCAAATGTTTCCATTTTTATCATTTTTTTAAACATATTGTCCTCCATAAGCCTTCTTGACCTTCTCAGTGGTCCTACAGCTGTTCAGATGATGTACCAATATTTCTAAGCAAGTAAGAATACTTATTGATGTGTAGCTCTACCCTGTGCATAAACCATCCTCACAGAGTGGTTTGTCACACACTAGATTAGGAATACAGCACTGAAACTTGGTTGTTGTCTATGTCTGTTATTGTGGTCTAGGATGGAATTCATTACTGACAGCAATGTTTACCAGCATATCTGTTTACCAGCATAAACCCCCATCTACTGGTGCTCAGAAAACCTGGACAAACAAATTTTTGCACAATCAAAATTCATTTATTTGGATCAAACTGTGAAGTCTGTGCTAAGGATGCCAATTTGTGATTAAGAAATCCAACTGTTAATCAAAACTGGTGTAATTCTAACCATTATCGAGGTTTTCCATAGCTATGCTAGAATAGTTTAATCGAGGTTTTCCATAGCTATGCTAGAATACAATGACACCAAACAAGGAGATCCAGACCTAGACCATAAGATGGAATATCCTTTCCCAGTGCAATAATATTTTACCAGAAGAAAAACTAGTTTTGTGTTTTCTTTCAAGTACTAACCGAAATTTCCCTTTCCTTTCCTGTATTTTCTTTCAGAATCAGCCTGAAAAGTAGGAACCAAACTCAGCCACATGGCTCAAGAAATGAGAATTTCTCTGATTACAGAGACTTTGAGACATAACTGTGATGTAAAAAGGGTGATTCTCGACTAAAAAAGAAATCCAAGCAAATGCAAATTGAAACGTTTAAAAGAACGAGTAGCTGAGAATGATGCAGTTACAGTAGGTATATAGAGCTTCTTACCAAGAGATTAAAACCATTTGTGGATATTAAAATGAAGAAATGGACTAAGCATCAGCAAGAATGGGAAAATACATGTAGCTGAGGCAGATGAGAGAAACAGACGGGCAGAGCACTTCCAAGAAGTCTCACTAGACTCAGCCCACTATCTATACAATATTTTGATGAAATTTTATGAACCTAAGCCATTTAACACTAACAATAACTGATTGAGATGTCATCAATAAACACAGCAATCCAGAAGCTAAAAAAATGTCAAAGCAGAGAGCAAAGATCATTATCACAGAGAATAATGTTATCCAGTAGGATATATCCAGGATACAATATTTAAACTCATAGGATTATTCACCAAAAAAAAAGCTTTCGTGTCCCTCCTGCAAGAGAAATCATTTGCAAAGCAATATTATACAGGATGTAAGATGATGTTGGGCAGAAATCTTAGTAAACAATAGGCTGGATTCAGGTGAGGTGACCATGAGTGAACCAGAGGTAGAGAGGTAGTCATGGTAAGTACCATAACAAAAGTACATCATCAGTTCTCAAAAAGAGTTGGAAAGCTTATGTACATGTGCAGTCATATACTGAGCATGAATCAGGTTCATTCTTTGAAGAAGACATAGAATGGAAGACAAAGTACAGTTTAATATCAAGGATCTTTGATATAACCCTGTGGAAATCTATTATGTTCATGTCTCTGCCACACCGTACCCCTGGCATGTCAACTAAATAATTTAAACTCAACTTTCCAGAGATAACTGGGAATTTTGTCCTCTTTTGTTGTTGTTGGTTTTGGGAACCTGATTTAAATCTTTAATTTTTATAGATAATTGGCAGTGCCAGGTTCAGCTGAAAGTAGCAGGGAGATTTGGAATCATAGTGTGTCATGAAGAAGGTTTGTTGCTGACATTAATGTTTCCAGGGATAGGTCTTTAGGCAACTGATTGCTATGTTAAGCAGCTAAACCCATAGTTATTTTATGGTATTGACAGTACAGGAAACCAGGATAATTCTGCTGAATTGTTCCATTAAAGCACAACTCTGTTTTGCATTCAGTGACTATAACCCTTTTAATTCCACTCCTGACTGACACTGATATAACTGACCTTCTGGATTCTACATAACAGCATTCTGTACTTCTGCAGTAGTCCCTCTTGAGACGTCAGTTTATTACAGAACGTAGCAGACCAAAATGCAACTAACAGAACAAGCACTACCTACTGCTCACTGCTATCAGTAGTAGCGTACCATGATTTTCAGATCTGAGCAAATCAGCGTTACATGTTGAACAGAGACTAATATGTCACTTCTAAATCTACACATTCTCTATCTCCTACGATGCTAATCTGATATCAGAGGATCCAGTGTGTGTGTGTGTGTCATATTAATTCAACAGTGCACTATGAATGCTAAGTTCTATGTAAATGACATAAGCCTTATCAGTTCCATTCATTGTTACAACTCAAACAACGGCAATTACAACAACTCTCCTGGTTTTGGCACTGCAAGAATGGCAGATTTATTAGCAAAATCCGGTTAATATTTATCTTTTTATACTATTCCACTACCAAGTTACACCTGTACAATATACAAAGCTCCTAGGTAATGAGATATTTCTTTATTGTCAAATCTGCTCCACAGACTGCTGGTAAAGATTACATAGTTCATTTAAATAAAGCTCTTTTGTCAACAGGCTGGATATACTTTAAAAATGAGTAAAAGCCTCATGAAAAAAAC
Source organism: Oriolus oriolus (assembly GCA_013400235.1). Taxonomy (NCBI): domain Eukaryota; kingdom Metazoa; phylum Chordata; class Aves; order Passeriformes; family Corvidae; genus Oriolus; species Oriolus oriolus. The sequence continues at coordinate 505,820 of VXBT01004131.1, read as the reverse complement.
AAATCTCAGCTGATGTGCAAGTATACATGAAAAGATGCACTTGTTTTTTTGACCTTATTCCAGCTGTTAATGCTTTAGTAAGCAGATTAGCAGTATTACATTTTAAAAAAGGAAAATTGTATTTCAAGATCCACTGAAAAACAAACTAAGAAAAGTCTGAAAAATCAGAGCACAATCTTTGACTAAAAATATTGGTGAACGCAGACAAAGACATCCACTAATGGAGGAAGAAAAAAATGAAAGAGTGGTGCTATGATATTTAACTGCTGTTGAGAAAAATGAAGTAAATAGACAACAGAGTAAGATCAGGGTTTCTCTCTGTTTATTGCGGCTACTACTGAAATACCAATATGAAGATTGAAAGTGTGCTCTCTATAAAAGATTCCTAAAAATGTAGCCTAGAGTTTGATACTGAGTAGGTACAGAAAATGTGTGATGTTATTCTTCCCTCAAAGATTTCTCTACTTGCCAGTTTGTACTGCTAGAGAAGGAAAATATATCTGTACTTACCATCTCTTTATATCATTTAGTAACGCTTAGAACCAAATACTGTTATTTCACCCCCAGGACCCTGAAGCAATGAACGGAAACATCTCAAAAAATGCAGATAATTGCACTTACTCCAAACCAAAAGTTATTTCCTAGAATTCTTTATGTTTTTTTTTATTTTTGCCTCCTAAACTCTGATCTGCAGAAGCCTACAACTTTTTCCAACTTTTGTTTGGTATTTGCACAAAGCCATTAGAGGAACATGTCAGACAGCACAAGCTGAAGTGTCAAAACACTGCAAGTAAAGGAAATTGCTCCAAAGAAATTTCTGACCTTGCCATTAATTTCTTCTGTTGAAGCAGCCATAATCCCTAGTCATTCCTTTTACAGATTCTGCTGCTTACTCTGCAGAAATTGCACAATAAAATACCATATCTCATCCTCTGTCCCCTCCTAAAGGATTTCTGGAGTATAATTGTTAACACATTTCTCAAAAAGTAAACTAGGGCTCTTTTGGCATGCAGTGTTGTTGAAAAATTTTTGTCATGAGCTCATTTATCATTTAAAAACGAAATATAATTTTAAAACTAAAACTAATAAACAAACTTTAATAGGAATACATTACACGACTTCCCCAAACAATTTGATGGTGAGGTATAAGATCAGCTTCATCTTTGTGGAGGGAGAATTTTTGCCTTCTTTGCTACCTTTGAAACACACTAAGATTAATTATCAAAATGTACTTCATTTGTATATCTAGCAGAATAGAGAGATAGCACACTGCCTGTCTTGACGAAGGCACAGCAAATATTATGATGATAAATATTTATATTCAACTGTTGCTTCCAATTCATATAAAGTTTCTCCTGATCATTGCAGAACAGTCAAATGAAATTCAAAAAGAGACGTTATCTTTTTCTGGTTGACAGATATATTTATTAGTTATCCCTTATAAGTTCATGGAAAGTCAAGGATGACAAATCGAGCCCATCTTGCTCTCTGGCCAGAAGTGAGCCTGTTGTCACTAGAGAGTACTGCCATTCCATTTGTGTTTCCGGGCCTTCAGCACCCGGCAGTGATGTCAGTCACCAGCCTATCACTGGGTTTTGTGCAGCAGGACCATGCATTGAAATAACCAGAAAATACAGCAGGCCACTCTGCAGTTGCACGTGCCCCTGGATGCTTGCCTAAATCCCCACCAGCATCCCTTCATCCATGACAGAAAATCAACTCATGGTTAACCATTTCAGGAATGACATGGCCTTCAGTTGCACAGGGATCTCCCATGTGTGTCTGCACAATACACTGCCCAGACAGCAAAAGCATCCCAGGGCCTGGGGATTCTGTAGGGCCAACTTGAGCACGGAGAGGTAAGTGTGCTTCCTGCAAAGCAATGAATCAATCAGGAGAACAGCTGGCCAATTAAGATGTGCATAACTTCTTGCCAGATGTTACCTTTGTGCTGATGGCTGACTGCATCTTAGAGATGCACATTGTCTCTCAGCCCCTGGGGCTACTTTCACTTCGTTAAATAAACAGAGCCAGGAACCACTCTGTGGCAGTAAGGCTGAGAGGTGCAGGCAGGTTTTGTCCACACTATGTAGTCCACTGCCACCTGTCAGCCTTGTGTGATGACCTCACTGCCCAGAGACACACACAGTATTTTAAGGGCAGAGGGGTTAACAGCTGAATGACTGAATTAATGAGCTTCAGCCCGTGAAGACAAAACACAGACCAGGTGTTTTATACCCTTGGACATGGCAAAGCCTCTTGGGATGGTGGTGGAGTACTGTATTGTGTTGAGGGAACTAAAGCTGGTGCTGTCCTGTGCACATTCTCTGCTTGAAGCAGAGCCTGATCCGTGTTGTTCCTCACACTCTGTTAGGTTTTCTCTTGGAAAGTGCTGACTAGCACAAGTCAAAACAGCACCATGTGGTACCATAAATATGCAGCATGGAGTGCTACATCAAGCTAGACCCCTAATCCTCTCTTATTTTGCAGACTAGATATAGCCTTCACAGCCAAGAGTATACTGAGTTTCCTTTTGAAATTGTCTTGCAAAGAGCCAGATAAACACATGCTCTTCATAAACAATAAGCATTGAATTAATAAATAAGAATTAATGGGCAGGAAGGGATTAGGAAGAGATTCTGAAGGTTGAAGGGGGTCTAACTTCAACAAGAAGGGGAATAATAGGGAAAAAGTATGTGGCTACGAGGTCTTACAGTGGGTCAGGTTAGGACCTATGCTGTGAAGGGAAAAAAGGAAATTACTCTTGAGAGTCATAAACTGAAGTCTTTAAGTGATCAGCTAACTTGAATTTGACATCATTTGTTTAACCAAACACCCTTTTTTGTCGTATCTGGAAGCAGAGATTATATTTCATTAATCTTATGAAAACTCTTCAACCTAGTCACCCCCTTCCTGACTTTGACTCTATTCATAATTTACATCTTTAGGCTAAACAGTTGTTTTCCTTCTTGCTTGCCTCATGAAGTGACAGAACATCCTTTCTTGCTCACTAAACATAAGAACCTTTTGAGGTTTACAAAGACTCAGATTCAAATACCCACCACATCTACACATCAGCTTCTTGGCACAGTCATTTACGCCGTGTGATTCTTGGTTGTATTCTCACAGAGACCTCTAAAGAGTTACTTAATTCCCTGACCTGAGAACATAGCACTCAGACAGGCAGTCCTGTATTTTCCTGCCCCCATTATCAGCCTGTCTTCAGAAAGGATGGATATTGTATTGCAAAAATTAATATTACAGGGAAGGCAGAAATTAAAATGGTGTTCATAGAACATAGTTTACAATTAGTTAGATACTTAGCTTCAGTCTGTCATAATATGTATTATATTAACAAGCCATCAAGATAATTGGAATAAAATATTTCAGGCCTTGCCAGAACCCTTTGTCCTCAGAAGGGCTTAGGCATTCAGCCACATTTCTGCAGGATGCCCAATGTGAGCAGAAGGAAAAGCCTAAATGAAGTCATACACTGTCAGTAATTAAATCCCTCAGTAGCTACTCCAAGTCGTTCACACAAAAGGATTACATTATAAGAAACACCACAGGTGCAATGTAGGTTAGGACCTCCTTCTAAAGGAGAAGTTTGAATAGTATTCCAAAAGCATTGTTCTATTGTACATCCTTCTTAATGTTCTGAGAAGAAGAAAGATGAAGGAAGATGAAGAAAATTAAGAACAAGAAGCAGAAGGACAAGAAATAAGAAAGCATGTGTCTAAGAAGGCAGGAATTAGAATTCTTCACCTTGCAGGTCTATTGCAATCTACAATATTCCCACCTTAATATTTCATAAAAAACCCCAAACTAGGTATGGAAAAAATACTGTTGGAAAAACTACCAACTACATTATTTGTGGTAGGTTTTTGAAGGGTTTGAGCAAACAAACAAACAAAAGGTTTCTCAACTAGGGTTGTTCTATCTGCTCTTCTGTACTCCACAATACCTTCCAGCCTTCAAATTTAGAAAGCTCAGTCAGGTAAGCAAGTTTGCTATTGCATTTGCAGTCTGAATTTCAAAGCGTAGTCTGTGTCTCTTCTAGTGTGTGCTTATTGTATTGGGTTTGCATGGCCACGTTTTGGTAGCAAGTTTTGGTAGGAGTGGCTTCTACAAGAAGCTTCTCCATGTCCAGCAGAATTGCCAGAGAAGAGAGGAGTGAGTATATGAGAGAAGAACAGCCCTGCATACACCAGGGTCAGTGCAGAAGGAGTGGGAGGAAGTGCTCCAGAAGGTGGAGCTGGGGCTCCCCTTCGGCCCATGGTGCAGCTCATGGTGAAGCAGCTGTGCCCCTGCAGCCCATGGACATCCAGGGGGATGCAGAAATCCACCTACAGCTCCTGGAGGAGCCCACACCAGAGCAGGTGGGTGCCTGAGAGGAAGCTGTGAACCTGCAGGAGGCCAATGGTGGAGCAGGGTCCTGGCAGGGGTCTGCAGACCCACGGAGAGAGGAGCCCATGCTGGAGGGGGATTTCCTGGCAGGATTTGTGACTCTGTGGGGGACCCACACTGGAGGAGGCTGTGCCTGAATGACTGCACTCATGGAAAAAAATGACCCATGCTGGACCAGTTCATGGAGAACTCTTGCCCTTGGGATGGACTCATGCTGGAGAAGTTCTTGGGGAACTTTCTCCTGTGTGAAGGGTCTCACACTAGAGCAGGGGAAGGGTTCGTCTCCCTGAGCAGTGACAAACTGACTGCAACCCCCATTTCCTGTCTGTGCTGCTGGTGCAGAGGAGGAGCTGTGAAAGAGGGAGGGATGGGGGGAAGGTTTTTTTGCTTCTCATTGTCCTGCTCCATTCAAATGGACATGGACCATACAAGATGGCTAATAATGATATATTGTGCTGGTAACTAGCACTGAGTCAACTGCAGCAGTGTAGGTTTCAACAGTGCCAAGGAGAGACTAATTTGTGTATTTCACTATTTTCTCTTTATTTAGTCTTCTCATTGCTCAAAATGTTCTTTAACAGTACTCAGTGATTTTAGTTCTTAACGTTTAATCAAGCTGAATTCTGTTGTTTCCATGTGTGTATCGTATTTCCCTCACTTTTCCTCCTCAACAACATGCAGAGACTGGCAGCCATCAATTAGATTGCAGAGCCATTGTAAATTATTTATTGTATTTCATAACGATAAAGCAGCACTTGATCTTGCAGTAAGATAAGGTCTCTGGTATAGTCCCTGATAAAAACTTCAATCACAGGACCATATTCTCCTTGTCACTGAAAAAATTCAATGCAAAAGCTAAATAAGTCTTCATTTCCTGATACATTAAGAAGTTTCCAGTTACTTCACCCATTTCTTAAGATAAAAAAAAGTATTAGCTGTTGGCATTCCTGTTTCTTGTGTGTGGAAATAGTAAGATTCACCTGCTCATTTTTCAATTTCAGGCTATCCATGCTGTGTGGCACTCCCTGGTCCCCTCATCTAGAGGACTCATAGAAACCCAAGACGTTTTCCTCCCCTTCTTAATGCAGCCATTTCAAGCACAGTGAGATCAGGGCCCTCATACAGGTGATGTGCATGTGGGTCTTGGCCTGCTGCTGCGTAGGGAAATAGCCAGGACATGCACCCACAGATGAGAGCTGGGCGTGTCCTCGTTCCAGAGGACAGACAAAGCGCGAGACAAGCACAGCTCAATCTTCTATTTTACACTCCGCTTTGAGGGGCAAAGAGCCACAGACTGACATCAAAGACAACAGCCATATTTTCAATTTATGAGAAAAGTAAGAATCCAAAAGCAACAATGTTAGTAGAATTAACAGCAATTAAAGTCAAATTTGCTCAGCATCTGCAATGGCCCCTAGGATTTGTCATTTTTATACTGCAGCAAGAAAACTGAAAGTCCTAGGAGGCCAGGCTCCAGCCCTGATAGATGCATGCCTCATCCCTGAGCCCCACAACAGGGAGCCTATTAACACTGACAAGGCTGACTGCCCTGAAATTGCAGACTTTTAAAACACTGACATTCTTGGCCCCGGTGGCACAAGGGCCCAGGACCTGTGCCCCAGTTTTTGGGCAACACCTCAGGACCTCTGGGTGTCAAGTGTCTGGTTCTGCTGTCAGCCACCAGACTCCCTGCTGCAGAACTGAGACCACAGCCTCTGTTTTGGGGGACCACACAGGCACAGTCATGCTGCTGAGACCGATGGCACTCTGTCTGGAGGAACCGTGCTGGGGACACAGACTCCAGACTAGCAAGACCCCAGGCATCTCTTTCCAGCTCTGAGCAGGGTAGCACTGAAAACTCAGTTTCTGTCATTGAGAAATTAATTGAACACGAGTTGTTAAATAGTCACCTCGGTTTTTGTTTCATTAATGTTGCCGACAGATTTTCACTTATTTGCTATTATTACTTAGGTGTGTTTGCTAAAATTGTCCTTTTTTCTCATCAAAAGGGCTTTATATATGCACCAATATCAGCCTTTAATTGACAGGTATTATATTTACAAGGTGAATATGTTAAATATAAGGCATTAAAACAAACACATCCGAGAAAAACAATTGAACACTGCCTTCAAAGATGCATGTATTTCATGGACTTCATCTTAAAATTGGTGTCTCTGTTCCTTCTTCTTCTTAGTAAGGAGTATGACTGTATAGTGAGCTTTTCCTAACTCATGGAAAATTCTCCAGAACTGAATGAAAATTCAAGTGCATATGAAAATAAAGAAGTCTTTTCTAGCGTGTTAGCTTCAGACTGAGTTTCACTATGTTTATCAACAACTTTGGGTTTTATAATCCTTCTTTGAAATGTAATTTCTATAAATCCTTTCAAACAACAGTTTTCCTAGGTAAAAGCTGGTGGCAGTAATAAACAACAGAAACCACATCTTTGGTTAAACTATTTTAATGAGGAGACATTTAAACCACTAATGACCTGAGTCAGTGACTTTAGTAACCGTGAGTTAGTTGGCAGGTTCCACCTACCTTGATTTCCAAGATTTTTAACAGCCACAATTACACAAATAGATTCAGTATTATGTTCCTGATTACCAGATAAATGAAAGATGCAAAAAGGAATCCATTTAATGCCTTTATAATCACACACAATTACCTTAAAAGGATAATAAAAAGGAAAGAAAAATGTTCAGAAGTTAGGAAATGCCAGACTTACAAGTTGCTTCTGCAATGTTAATTTAAGACCCTATGCATTATGACACAGACTCTTTTATATGGTTCATAGTCCTTTTCATATCTCTTTCAAAGCCATGAGTGGAATCACATAGTGAATAGATCAACATGTGGAGTGAAACAGAGTATTTCTGGGGGAGACTATTTCTGCACAGTGCAACAATACTCCATGTGAGACAGAGCTAAAACAGTACCCCAAAGATTTTCATAGATGTTGTTGAGAACACATGACAGCTGATATTTAGGCATCTTTAATTCCTTCTCAGCCTCTGAAAGCAGAGTGGGCCTAATAGCTTTCCATGTTCTTCCATGTTTTTCCATTTCTCCATAGACTGACTCAGGCTTAATGAAGAACTTCAGCTTCTCCCTGGACTTGTGCCACATCTCATGGTATATGATGCATACCTCCACCTTCTCTAAAAATCTAGTCTGGTGGATCTGTGTGAAACTGAAATAAAGTCATATGTAGTATTAACCACCAGTTAAGCCCAGAAGGCCCCTGATGAGATCCAGAGGACAGAAATCCATGGTCAAGTGCTGTACAGGGTGGGCAAGCCAGTGGAACTGACAAAGTCACCTTGGCATGGTAGAAACCAAGAGAGAGCACTGCTTGGGCTTGAGCCCAAGGACCTCTCCACAGCCTTATTTTTTAGCCTTTTTTATTGTATCTCGTGCCTTAAAAGCAGTGCTGTCAGTCTTTGTTGCAACCAATGCTGAAAAATGGAAAGCACAAATGTCAGAAGCTGAATTTTCTGGTTTTGGTGATTTCTTTTCTATGTCTGTTTTTCTTCTACTTTTCAGGACACAGGTTCAGCTTCTAGCAGCCAAAGTAACAATAATTATAGTTCATCTTAATCAGTTTTCTCTTTCTGCAAAAAGGCAAAGAAAGCAAAGACCTGCACACATGACATGCACCTTGCTTTGTTTTGGAAGAAAATTTGGGCACACAAGGAAGGAGATAAACATTGTGCTTCAAAAGCTTCCCAGTTTGGAAGACCAGGAAAGCAAGACTGCAGACCACACAACAAGTACATTTAATGTCACCAGAGACAGAGTTACCATATCCTAGATAAAACAATTGTTATTTCTTTTTCAAGTTAAAGACTTGGCTGACTAGCACACCAACAGTTTTGCACTCCTCTAACACAACAAGCTGCTTATTTGGATGCTTTATACTATTCCAGAGTTTGGAAAAGCAATGAAGAGTATATCAATATATTTAGCTTTACAAGCTGATTTTTTAAAAAAATCAGCACATAAAACCACACTGGAATCACTTATCTTTAGCATATCTTTAAGTATTTAATTCAAAAGTTTAAAGGCTCCTTAACCCTAATCCTTTCTGAGGCCAATCACATGTGCTATATAGAATAAAATATTACTATTTCTTTTTCTGTTTTTAGAAATTTACATAAAATAAATCCACCATAAGTCCAAATCAAGAAGAAAATTGCCTGTTCCATGCCAAAACTATCTCACATAAGGCAACCACTTTTAAATAAAGTCTTATCTCAAGTGGAGGCTAGGCAACATGAAATAAAATTTAACTGCAAAGTCAGTTATCTTGCTATAGATAATAAAGAAATACAGAAATTTAAAATGCATACTGAAAACCCATATAGGTACAGCGCTTTGAACTTGGTCAACAGTCTAGGAAAGCCAGGTTTTGGCAATTACACAATATCTAAAGGGTTGGTAACAAAAAACTGCATGTCGTTGGACACTGAAAGATTTATAATACAGAACTCACCGAAATACAGTCACTGGGGATGTAGAAGAAGCATTTAATTTTATTATATAATCTGATAAATATTTATTGTATAGTTCAAGAATGCATCTTAATAAGAGTTTAAGACTCTCCTAGTTCACATTCCCCAAGAGAGTAGGCATGTTTGTTACCGGTGGCTGCTCACTGCAGGGCATAGCTTTTCAGGTAAAAAAAAAAAGAAAGAAAACCCCAACAATACTTTTTCTCCCCAAAACTGAAAAAGGAGAGCTTCACAGCTATTAACATAGCTAAAATAATAAAATAAAAGGTAGGATTGTACAATGATTTTTATTTTGGCTAAATATAAGACTATAAATAAGGCTGTAAATACAATAACTGGTAGTTAACATCTGTTTGCAGTACTAGTACATCTAATCTGATTATCATGCTGCCTGTAGGAAATGAAACTATTCTATTTGCACGCCTACAGCTCAAGTCTGTTCGATTTCCTGTGGATCATCTATGTATACCTAGACAGGTGTGTTGCCTTCAGGTTGTTTTTACTACAAAACATCTGAAATCACAACTGTGAACCGGTTCTGCAGGTGAGAATTTTCCCAAAAGAATATTACATTTGAATTTGAAAAGTTCTGTGCAGCTTTAAGGAAGAATAAAGTACTTACTGAACAACCACGGCCACTGGTTATAGAATTGCCTTCTTTACTGGGACCAATGTTAATAATCCAGTCTTTCAGAAAGGCTTATTTTTACAAGGGAACAATTTGGGCTACTGTTATCTAGGTACTTAAATATAAAGGTTTAGGTACCTTGCATGAGGCACTGGAGTTCAAAAGCTCAGCACAAGATCTCAATTAAATAGCATTTTGCAACAAACATGTAAGAACAGGAATGGCAATGTCTCAAAAGAAAAACTGCACCCACACTGCCTGGGGCTGCACTTACTCAGAGCTTAACTTCAGAACTCCCCTTGCACCTTTAAGAAATTACTGCTTGAGGGACAGCGTGAAGTTCCTATGCGCACAAAAATTAATTTCAATTCGGTATCATTTTCTTATCTGTCAGAATTTTTAACTATTCCTTTTCATAGCTTCAGAAAAAAAAAAAAAAGGAAAACCCAACGTTTTTCTAATGGGCCACTGATCAGAACTGTTATTCTGATGGCGAAATCCCAAAGGGAAACATGTTTCAAATATGAAGTATTCCCTCCAGAGTCCCTGGCAGTCATAGAAAGAAGAACTTCTTGATGTATAAAGACGGTGTCACCACTGTCAGAGAATACTACAGCAGGAAATGAACCACAAATAAAAGCAATGTCTTTCTGCCTAGGAATCAAAATAGTTGTTTTTTAACCTACAATAATTTTAGAGAATAAAATCCTAATGAATGCTTGCACACATTATGAGAAAAATCCACTTGTCTGTAGTGTTTTTTGAATGTGCATATACTTGGCCTAATACTCAAGCTGATAATTTAAAGAGGACAAGGTTGTACACAACATATAGAGAAGGTCCCCATCAAGAAATCAAAATATCATTTTATAGAAGGTGAAATAATGTACAGTTCACAGCCAACCTCACTTTTCCAACAAATGGAGCCATAAATGCAATTTTCTGTCCTTTGCTCTGAAGAATTAATTTTAAGGTATTCATATTTTTCTTCAAGTACATCTTAAGTCTCAATTAAACCCCAAAAAGCTACAATAAAGTAACATTAAGAGGCAACTTAAACCCATCATAGCAAGGAAATTCAGTCTTAGGCTAAAAATTTTGTCTCACTCTTCATCTTTAAATCACTCTGTTTTGGTTAGGAATTGTACGGCCTGGAGAAGTGTGTGATTTTTCATACTGCACAGTACATATGTTCCATCACTTAGGTTAAAGGAAAGTCAGAATTTTTAGCCTTAGCTCTGAATTTCTTTACCTTTGAAGTCTTAACTGAAGCATCTATAATTAGTTGAACACTAGTTTTTAACATTTAAATCTTTTCACCTTGGAATAGAAAGTGGAATTTCAAAAGCTCCTATTTTTCTGTGTACTTCAGTGGTGCTTTCTAAATTTAAGGGATTGAGCACCGCTTACTACATGAGACTGAATATATGCATTTTTAAATGGCACTTAGACATGAGTGGCTTAAATGTGGTAAAAAAGGCTCACACATTGCCAATGTAAGTTACAAATTCAAACATTCGGGCATGAAAATCCTTTCCCTAAGTTGTTTTCAAGCTTCATCCTTTTTTTTCTGTAATAACTAAAGCAAAGCCACAGTAGCTGCAGCCATTTGCATCTAAGGAAGAGATGTTTTGCTTTGGTGATATAGTTAATGAGTCTAAAAATATTCAGTATAATAATTCTGTCAAAGCCCCCACAGTCTCCTCAATGAGCAGAAGCCTGCAGGATTCCAATGGGGAGCCAAGTAATGAGCTCTCAGCATTCGCTCCCACACCGTCCAGACGAAATATACTCGGGCCTCCACGGTTCCACATCATTAGCAACATGAAACAAAGACACATGCTTGACTTTAATAAGCGACTAAAGTTGCTGGCTTATTAGGCTGTCACTGCACATAAACTCTATTTCAGTGTGACAAAACAGTTCCCTGCAAAAACAACAACAAAACATAAAAAACCTAAAACAAAACAAAACAACAACCAAAAAAAAAAAAAAAAGAACCCAGAAGAAAAAAAAAAAAGGAAGGGAACGCTTTTCCAAGCAGAGATTGGTATAATTTAGTGTAGTAAGTGATTGAACAGAGTTGAAGAGAGGCACACAGGAAGTGATGGGTTTCTGACACCGACTCTCACGGGCCTGCCGCAGACTGTGGTTTCACTGCTGGAGACGGCGGATACGGTGGGCTGCAGTGATCAGGCTATGGGCATATGTGACTGAGTTTTAGTTGATATTCCTGCAAGACAGGAAGTGTAGAAGCTTATTTCCCACTGGGAAAAGGTTCAGGCATGATTAACTTGGGCATGACCAAATAGGTCAATGATATGACAATGTGTCTAGCACAATAATTAAGTGGAAAAATGTGTGTAATTTGTTTCTTCTTGTTCTTCACATACCAATAATACATTAGCAAGGATTCATTTAATCTCTTTCATTATATAAAAATTGATAGCAACACAGTATGATAGCCTTCAGTCGAATATATTCCTTTAAATTATATTTATTACCTCAGCAAAATAGTTGCACCGATGAATACTCTTCAGCATTTAAACTTTAATGTTTGACTTGCAGAGCTACTGAGGAGCTTTCTAAATGTCAATTTTAGCTAAAAGTATACTGACAGAGGAGGAAAAAATCATAGTGTTTACATTTTAAAAATGATGGCCTTTGATCTTAAGTAAAACTCAGCATTAGGGATTTGCAGTGTAGAACCCTTGTGTGCTACATGCTTATTCCCATTTTCAGACATTCTCCTGTTTCATATCAAGGTGACACATGTGAAAAACTAGAGATTGAGGTTAACAGAAGGGTTCACTTGTGCCATAAGTCAACCAGCAGTCGGCTATGGCACTCATCTGAAGGGTGAAGATCAAAGCTTAGGTTCTCTCTTCTGCATTAATTCAGAGCAGGAATTGATATTTTCATGCACTACAAAGTCACCAGCAGAGCTTCAAGGGAAGACAGTGATAAAAATCTAGCCACACACATTCAATAGCGTGGCCTTAGAAAACCTAGATTTTTTGAGACAGATGCTGATGTCCCAGTTCCAAACTGGGTTTAACCAACTCAAGATGAGTAGAAATACTCTCCCTAGGCTCAAAGAGCGTGTGCCTGTCAAAGCTTCTAAATAAAGTCCTATGAAGAGTTCAGTTCTGCAACCCCACCATTTTTCAAAGGATAAGATTTCTTATGTGGGTGTACTCACCTTCTTTAAATATTTATTTCATTCAGAATACTTTTTACAGATGTACTTTTCTTTCTGAGCTCATTCTCAGACCCTTTTGATAATAGCAACACATTTTCAGGAGACAGCCATCTTAATATTACTGGCATGTTTATACATAGATTGGTGGGCATGTTTTGGAGAATAATACAGTGATTAAAGGGCAAGGTAAAGATCCATATTTGGGGGGCAGTTCTGTAGCGTTTGGTTTGTTTGGAAAATATTGAAGAAGAAAGGGTTTTTTAGGCATTGGAATAGCTGCTTTATAATTTCAGTGGAAGTGACACAATTTAAAAAGATCACAGAACAAAAGAGACAGAACCTCACTGTTGGCTTAGCAGGCTGATCCATCAGAATTTCCAAGGGAAAAAAAATATGTTCTCTTTTGACAATTTTAAAACAAAAGCAGTGGTTAATCACAGCTTTTATAAACTAGGACTTGCAAGGATCAAAAGCCCAGAAAAAGAAAAGAAGCCATCAGCTGCTCTTTTATAAGTTTCTGACAAAACCCAGATAACAGATAAATAACAATGAAGGGTACATGATAGCAAAAAGTATAATCAGTTGCTAATTTCAGATGTAATCTCAGGGTAGTTTGGCAGCCAGCAGTATGAGCAGGAAGCTACCTTCACCATGAAGACCAGGAACAAAGTCTGGAACAGCCAGGCCCAAATCTGCACCACAACATGACTATAGGAACATAAACCTGGAATGCTGCAGCAAGCATAGCAAGGAGGACATACACTGAGCACTCCATCACCGTATGCAACAATCACAACCAGCTGCCTTGCCCCAAAAGGATGGGAAACACGTAAAATTCACCTAGAGCTTCCCCAGAGACTTGTCAAAAGAAGGGCTCAAGTGTATAGGTCCTGAAACACTGAAAAGTCCTCAGTTATGCAAGCAGCCAGCCCTAGCTATAGCTATTCCACAAGCAACATAGCACTTTGTAGTCAGACACAAAGGACATGGCAGATACAGCACATGCAAGTAAAGCTAATAAATTTTGGAGATATTTTGAAACTCTGTGGGCAATATTGCCTATCAAAGAAAACACCATTATGGAAATTGTGCATCTATGTAGATTTTATCTAGATCCAGCTAGTAAATGCTAAATACCAAAATACTGTCAGAGTTACCTTCACAAGTTCGATAAGCACAAAGCTGACCTGTGCAGGCTAGATAGGCTCATGTGTTTTTCTTAATAATCTCTGACATTTTTTCTAATGATATAATTAATTTTGAACAGTTGAAAAGCTTCTGTAATTTATATTAAATGGTAAATAAATACATGAAACAAAAATAAACCCCCCAAAATTTTCCTTCAGCAATAATACACTCACAATCCATAACTAACAGGAAGACAAACAATCCATATTTGGCACAAAATACTGAAACTCTATTTATACCCTGGTTCCCAGTTGATTTAAACCTTCATTAGAAAATATACAACTGTTAGTGCAGAAAAATAGAAAAATCTCGTGTAATAAGAGTAAATTATATATGAATGAGAGCCAGGCACCCTTTGACACACTGCTGATAAAACCCCTGGCTTCAGGCATACTACTGAATTGGAAACTCTGTTGGGGTAGCACCCCATACAGAATAATGTGAGAATAAAATTATACTCTAATAAATTCATCCTAGTGACAATTTAATGCACCATTCACTACTGTTAATTTAATAAAATACCCTTGCAGGGTAGCTGCCCCAGTGTCCCAGAGTGCATGTTCCAATACCAGACTCAAAGCAGCAGCTGGACTTCACTGAACTGATTGCCAGTCACTATTCAGTGGCTGAGAGTACTTTCAGTGATCATAGACAATACTTCAGAAAATTACAGCATTCTAGCTATAATTCTGTACTAGAACTGTCTCTCATTTAACTCTGGAAGGAAATTATGGCTGCAGGAATCTGGGTTCCCCATAGAGGTTTGGAGTAGCTAAAGATCTTTCAAGTACTATAGAAATTCTCTTAATGGCTTGTTTGCCATTAAGATCACCTTGCATCTAAATAGAAGAAAATGTATGAGGAAGGAAAGAGGAACATATTTAATCTTATGTACATTGATTTAGTATCTTTTGTTAACTCCCTTTCATGCTCCTATGTGTTCCTGTATAGGTATGTCAGAAGTTTAACAGATTAAATAATTTTGCAAGGAGATACAGTCTTATATCATTCTTTGTGGTCACCGTTCTTCACAGCATCTCCTTTCTGGGCAGAAAATACGTTCACAAAATATTGACTAAGGAAACCAAAGATAATCCCTTTCACAGGATGCTCCACACGGCAGTAGGGAGAAATCAATTACCCAAAGCCTTTGTTCCTTCCCACAAAAGAAAAAATGCAATTTGAAATATCTGGTGGGCATAGCATTTTCCAAATGGTAGAAAGGAATGTCAAGCGTCTTGATGAATGTCAAAATGTTAACATGAATAAAAGCTGGTTTTCTGCATTCCACCTGCGTGTCTCTCAGACCTGCTGTCTGACCCAAAGGCTGTCATTGCCACCTGCCTTCCCAGCACGCTGGGGTAAATGCACCCATCCTGGTACCCATATATTTGGGTACATACACATTGGCACTGGGGAGTGTGTGCACCGTGAGTGCTTCAGAGACCTAAAAAGGGTGTGGCTGCCTTAGTTACTCCGGCATTTCTGACCACAGACAAACCCTGGTAGTACTAAACCAGCTGGGAGGGAAGTAAACTATGTTTGAAGAGTTAAGAAAGCATACATATATAGATCTTCAGGTTGCTCTAGGAACCTATTAAAACAGACCAAACTCTTGTTGCATGAGCAATTGTTTTCAAAAATGCATGTGTGATTGGCATCATGAGCATTCAACCCAATGCAAAGCGGCACTTAGCTAGTGATTCCTCATGATAGAACAACTCGAACTTAAATCCTTTCCCCAGACTTATAAAAATCTAAGAAACTCTCAGAAATGTCCGTTCTTGCCCAAATAAAGCAAAAATAGTCTCTGATCATTCAGCAGCATAATTTTTTGCTTGGTAACAACATTGGCAGATGGATGATTTAGTGTTAAAAATCCAAAAGCATATGTAAAACTCAAGTTGTCAGAGGGCTTTGACACATGAAAAGGTTACCATGCATCAGCTGCTCTATCATTTAGTCGCTGTGCATTCTTTTACTCTGTAACGAGTGTTCAGTGTGAGGTAATTTAAGGCAGGCACAGAAATATGGCGGAGCTTAGAAGACTATATAGACTTACAAACAGCACAAGACATGGCATTTACTCCTCTAGTTAAATGGTTTGCATATCTGCATAAATTCTCTCAATCTATCCATGGTGCAGGTGCATCCACACCTGACTGGGAAATCATATATCTCTCACTCACTGCAGGATAATTTACCAGAACTGCACACAGACATCACCATTCTGCAGCTGATGGACAACAATGTGTTTGTGTGTGAAAAATCAGGACTACTCTATCCTTGACAAAACAAGTGTTTGGTGGTTTGGCATTAAAACTCGTAATTTTATGCTGATCCTGGTGAGACAGAGATGAAATATTTTCTGAAAATGTTGTTCTGGAGTTGATAAAGAAGGGAGTGCCTGAAGTTTCCAAAATATTTTGCTATTTATATTTTTCACCATGAAATCAACATTTATTAAAAGCAACAAAAATAGGTATTTGGCAGTTATGAAACAGAGATGAAAGAACATTTATAATTTCAGTTTTCCACTAAAGGAATAGTCCTCCAAGTTTTCACTGTCTTATACTTTTGGGGTTTTTTTAAAATATGAAAATATTTCCAAAAGATATTTCTGCTTTCTCATTAAATTTTGATAATTTCTGAAACTTTCATTGTCTCTATTCTTTACTGAATTGCTTGTGACTTAGTACAGTGCATGAAAACACTGACATGAACATAAAGCATGTAATACATACATAATATATAGAATATAGAATGTATTCTATATACATCATTGCAATATATTGTCTATGTCAAAATATGTTTTTCATATCATGAAAAATATCAGTTTCAAAGTCAATGGCTCAAAAAATTTTCTTTCATAGAAAATTTAGAGATTTTTTCTTTTAACTATAATGTCAAGTATTTTTAAATTATTGCAAATTCCCGCTTCTAACCAAGTTTAGCAGATGATAATTTACACTTTCATGGTCCAATAACATATACTTTCATGGAAAATAAGGTGCACCAGGCAAAACTGCCAGCTACAACAAACTCAGCCATACAGTCCTGTACAAGAGGCTGCAATTTTCACTCCCAACCAAGTAGCTTAAAAAAATACAGACTACTGACGGACCTCGTGTCCAGAATAAAAGCTTAAGGACACAACACTAATGTGGCAGATTGAAATCTTCCTTCACTGAGTCTAGATAATGAAAAAATTACTGCCATCCACTGTAAGAGAGGGAAAACTCTGATTCCAAACCAAGGAGAAGAGATATTTCTTTGCCTTGACAGCTCTGCTGTGTGTAGCAGGAAAGATCCAAATTTATCCCTAGAATGACATGAAGGTATCGAGCAGCTCCAGCACTTTTCTCCTGTCAGAACTGTTCCTTGTGGCCAGCACTATGCTGAGCTGGAAATTGCAGAGTAAAACAAATGGGGAGCTGGGAGGAGAAGAGAGCCAGTGAGGGCTGTGAAACTCAGTATTGTTTGGCTGTTTGGGAGCCCATCCAGCCACCTTAACCTGAGCTGTCCTGAAGAGCAGAGTCGGGAACCCACATGTTCTGAGGCTTGCAGACATACCTTTGCACAAGGGCTGCTATGGTGAGAAAGACTGGACATCTCTGAGCTAGGAGGAGGATCTCCTCAAGGAAAGAAAAGATTAAAATACATACAGTCTGCCATCTCCTTTGTAAAAGCATGGCAAACAGAAATCCACGAACACTTATTGCAACATCTTCGTCTAGATCAAAATTAAAGAGTCACACTGAAGACAGTGAAGGTAGAGGACAGTGAGATAACTATCGACAACACTTATTTTTATCAACTGAAGAATAAATACAATGAATTCTCTGGCTCCTCTTCCCTTCATTCTGTTTTCATGGCAGTTCTTTTTAGGCAAGGTGTTTAAAATATGTAAATAAAAGTAGTGCAATTACTGCTTAATTGCTCTTTCTAGAAATAACAAGCAACTCGTAAAGATGTTAAGGTTTTCTGTCTAAAATTAAAGTTGTCCTGAATTTACGCAAATCTCGCCGCTCAAATAAATGCTTGTAGAGATGTGAAGATTCAGAAAATGCTTCAACAGCAATAACTGGGATGGACGCTGTGTTGTAATAATTTGGATACACTTGACTAATGCAGTTATTCGCAATGAGGTTGGCACAGTGCCCAAAGCACCGAGCAAACAAATACGGCAAGACATTCAGTTTAACATCTCCCAACCCTGAGCTGAGATCTTTGTCCGGTCCAGGGGTGTTGTGGACACTATAGCACACTCTGCCATCAAAAATTGCCAAAATATATTTATATTTCTTTGTTAAATTCACTAGTGTGTTTTATGCAAAAAATGCTGGTGAGGCACAGGCATTTTTAATCAAATTAGTATGCAACATAAGGCAGCTGTGTATTCAAATGGGTTTTTAAGCAATTTGGTTGTTTTCTTTATAATAACAGGAAAGAACATTTTGATTTTGAAGGTGACAGAGGCAATATTACCAGAATTAAACAATCTGAATTAGCTTTTTCATGAAATGTAATATGTTTTATGCTTTTAGATGGGATGCTCCACTGCTTTCAGATGAGCCTTTCACTGTCACAGTCAATGGCCAGGAACAGAATAAGCTCTGGAGGTAGGATTATCCTCAAATTTAATTTTTTTTTAGAAGAAGCTAATGGCAAATGTTTCTAGCGAACTTTAGGTGCATCTATGTTATAACTAGAGAACCAAAACAGGATATTAAAAGAAAAGATAAGTATGAAATTAGTAAACAAAGTTTGACATTTTGCTTAACCTGAATTTGATGTATGAAATGAATATAATCTCTAAAAGGCTCATATATATATATATATATATATATATGAATGATATGATACAGCATATACTTTTATTTTCAGATACACCAAGGAAAAACATAATAGAAATAATTTCTATGTATAATATGCTGCCAAAGAAACATGCCTTCCAAAAATTGACATATTAGCTTGTGTAGCATGATAGAGATTTCCTCAAGGAGTGGGTGTGAATTTGTTTTTGTTACATCTCAAGATGAGGAAGTTTTTCTCAGTTCTACAAAACTGCGGTTTTAAGCAGACTCATGAAGGACACTAGTTGACTAATACTGCAAATAGTAATTCTGTGGAAAAATAATGTAACAAGTAAGTATTTTATATCATTCACTGACCTTGAGGTCAAATGTACTCAGCATAAATTGAAAAGTAACTTATACCATCAAGGGTTGTTCAGCAAATCGGTCTTGATTCCTTCTATCTGGCACTTCATCACAACACTCCCAGGTATCCAGAGGGTTTTCCAGTTGCACATGTGCAAATCCACTTCTTCAGAGAAGCCCTCACAGAGGTATCTGTGTGTGCTGTATGTTAGGCTCATGTACTGAGCCAGCCTAAGGAAAGCACAGCAGGGATATGGGGAGGGACAGAGCATATTTGGTGTGCCCAAGACCTTGGTGTTGCGACCTACCAGAGCAACATAAGTCTGTACAGTTCTTGAGATATGCCTTGCAATAGACTGAAAACTTGGGGACAGAATAATCAGCAGAATGGGGTCTCCATCCACGGCAGGGGGTTGGAATCAGATGATCTTGTAGGTCCCTTCCAACCCAAACCATTGTATGATTCTGTGATTTACAGCACTGTTTTAAGGTAACTAGTCTGGACTTTACACTGAAATCAAGAGGTGTTCACAGTCACTTAAGGCCAAGAGATTAAAAATTCTACTCCTTGGTTTAGGGCCCTCTTCTAGAAAACTCCTCTGGCCTGAGTTTTCACCAGGCTGTGTGCCCTCTGAGGGTTGTATATAGGACACAAGCACCCAGGAAGGTGGTTCCTTTGTGGAGTGGGCGTTGGGAAGAATTTCCAGATTTTGCTGAGAGTACTGGCAAAGCTCATGGATCTAAAAGCATGTTTTGCAAATTATGCAGCTCTAATGGAGTCAGCACATTAATGGTTACAGATTAATCCTTTGTATAAATCTTATTTTTGACTATGTAATCTTGAGATTTCAATTCACAGTTTGTTTCAGTTAAAGCGGATAACTGCCTTCTATGCCTGCCACAGAATGAGGTAGATAGTGAAAGAGTTTTTACCTGGCTGTGTCAGTTTATTCCTAGAACAACCCAGAGAGGAGTATTGCTAGGATCCCACCATGCAGAAGAAACACAAGGGTCATAGGGTAATATGAGGAGTGCTGGGAAAGGAGTCTGCTTGGGTGGATGACGAAAAGTAGTCATTACTTCAGTGGATCTGAAAGAAGATGTACATCTAATATGACATTTCAAGAAAGAGAAATATTTCTTGGGGTCTTTGTTGCTGTCTCCGTAAAACCTTTTTGGGCACCTTAAAAATGGAGAAACACACATTTGGAATCAATTAAAACAAACACATATAATTGTAGAGGGATCAACACTGGATTTCTCAAAAGAAGATCAAGGAGAAACCCTTATGTTATCTGCTAGTTCACCAATGCAGAAATCAGACTGCTATTGCTTAAAATGATGTTTGGGTTTCTTTCTGATATGTTACTTCAGCCAATTTGCTCTCATTGGCTGAAGGAAGCTGGGCATGCAGCCCTGACATCAGAAAGGTAATTACCAGCCCTATCCCCATGTGCACAACTACCAAGAAAATTCCTGAAGGCAATCTTTGAAATAAAAGAAAAAAAGTTTCATAAGGGAAAGCAACAGGCCAAAATTAGATATATATACTCTTATACTCTCCAAGAACTGAGATAAATAGTCTGGCAATATAAGACCTGTATTCACCTAGGCATGCACGTAGAACATTCTACAATATTTCAGGAGAAAAAGAATTATTCAGAAAACTTTAGGCCATTAGAGTTAGCCAGAATTCTTTTGCAAGAATATTACTAAAATAATGGTATGGGACAAGATTACAAGACATTTAGAAATGGGTGATTTATTTAGGGGCAGACAGCATATATTCACACTAAAGGAAAATTGTGTTTGACAAACTAGCTTGAATCTGATTATTTTAATGTTTTGTTGTTGAAGGGATGAATTTGTGTCTGCAATTTATTTGATTTTCAAAACTATGTTTGATATTTGCCATGAAAGAGACCTAGTTTACAATGGGGGAACTTCAAGCAGTTTAATCCAAATAGAGTAAAAATTATCTCAGGAAAATGAAAGAGCATGTCAATTAACAATAACACTTCAGGTGGAAAAACATATACAATCAGCAGTCAATAAGCACCACTTTACTTGACCTATTACACGAATTGCATTGAAATCAATGTCAAGAGTGGCTAGATTTAGTAGTAAAACATATTAGGACTAACAAAATTACATTGGGTTACTGGGAAATGGATAGTAAAGCTGCATCAACACAGTTTATCTCTGGAAATTGCATCAGTTCTGGTGCTCTTTCATACCATAATTCCTCATTCCCACCCTCTTTTTTGCATTCAGTCATTCTCTCTTCATTCAGCAAATCCTTTTCAGAAACTGTGAATACCTTTTCTCATTAAAAGGGCTAGATAACTTTAAGATATTTATATTATGCATTTATTCCAACAAATCCCAAAGCCTGGGTTTACCTATAGTGATTTGCAGCGATTCATACCCAAGATCACGAATCAATGTGCTGCAACTGCTCCCTAGAGAAGTGAATTTCTAGCCTAGATCATTGTTTCATATCTGTCTTTGTCTTGTGGCAGGGACACATCACAGTCCTGTCCTAAAGACCTCTTCCATCAGGGCATTAGATAGAATGCCTTCAGACAAGCAAGGAAAAGCAGTTTGCCCTATATTCTTTCAGTTTAACTTTTAATAAAATATTTCCCTTAATGCAAGCCTAAAATTCTTCAGGAAGCCCTTAGTCTCACCTCTAAGTTATTTGTTTTAAGATAGCTGGATATATATTTCATGTCACATTAACTTTATAGCCAAGACATTTAACATTTTCTTTCATAATTGGTAGCATTTTTGAGTGTACATGGTAGGTTAGATAGAAAATTTCTACCAACACTGCTCTACAGAAAGGGCTATGTAAGTACTACTGAAAAAAGAGGTATGAGAGA
The DNA here is from genome assembly GCA_013400235.1 of Oriolus oriolus. Classification (NCBI taxonomy): domain Eukaryota; kingdom Metazoa; phylum Chordata; class Aves; order Passeriformes; family Corvidae; genus Oriolus; species Oriolus oriolus. Next base: position 483,834 of record VXBT01004131.1, on the reverse strand, counting down.
AGTCAGTGTGAAGGAGCTGGGGATCCCTCACTCTGAAACCACTGCCCCAGCAGACTGGCTCACTGCAATCAATGTCTGATTGCAACCAAGAAGCAGCAATAGGCTACAAATAACTTAACTGTTTACATGTCAGCGTGGTTTTTTTTTGTTTGAAGGTTGACATGGCCTCTCAGGTTGACTGAAAGGTATATCCTTGCTGTAAAATATCAAACAGCCACAAAAGGGAGGTGCTGGAATTTCACACCTCATTGAAGGAAAGGGCTGTTTACCAAACAGTTAAGTATACAAGGGAACTTCTGGGTATAGAACAAACCTTTATTCTAATAAAGCTTCACTTATTCACCTGGATCATATTTTCTGCTAGTTTCACGGAAAATACTTAATCTATCTATCCCTCCTGGAAGTTTTGAAAGATGAGAGTGACTCTAGCAAGTAAGGTGTAACACTTAGAGAAAGGAACATTTGCAAAATCTGAAACATTAACAACCACCTTATTGAGAGGGAAGATGGGAATTGGTCTCTATTTCAGTGTAAATAGAATAAATGTAGTTTTTCTTCTACTCTTAGTCCACATTATTTGTATCTGTGTTGTCACTTTTTAATATTCTGACTAAGTGCTGTTACTTACAATTTCAGTCTAATTCCAGACAAAAAAAAAAAATTAAAGGAGCTGGGCAAAGTGACTCTTCACTGACAGGAGCATGACACTAGAAACCAAGCCTCTGGGACACCTTAAAAAGTGTTCTAATATCCCACCACACCCTTGCTGTATCCAAAGAGCAAGGAAAACCTTCCACCTAAACAGGCCAGGTAGAAGCAGCAGTACAGACACTGTGAGCAGCCTTGGAAGCTCCTTGACACGTAGTAATAATCTGAAGGGGTAAAAGCTTGAACCCTGAACATCAAGGGAGGATCAAAATCCCAGGGTTAAGGGTTTTCAAGAAGTGGAAGACTCAAATTCATATTCCTACTGTCTCATTTAGAGCAGAGATTTGAAAGAAGATGTCGAACCTTTCAGTAACATGCCCTGATTTGAGACCTACATTATTCTGGAAGTTCTTCCTCCAGCATTACTGATGAAACTACTTTTTTAGTATAATTTACTTAAAATTTCTTTCAGGCTGGGATTCTACTGTTAGATGAACATCTTAATGACTAGTTCATCCTTTTTGTCTCCTTCAAAAGTAATTATTCACAGTGTGTGAAAATACACTGAGAAACCAAGATAGACTTAGCCAAGGATAATTTGTAACCTGGTCATTCAGGCAGGTGTTCTTGGGAAACGAGAGAATTTTTATTTCCAACAATATTAACAGGATACTTGAACCTGGGAGGATACTGAGCATTTAAATTATTCACATTTAAATGGGGAAGTAATCCATATCCCCTTGCTGAAAAATATCAAGTGCTCTCTCTAGATCTACCCATTGGTTTGTGAGCATCTCATTTCTAATTAAAAAAAAACGTAATTTTCAGAAGCTGAACTTTTGTTTACCCCAACCTACTAGATTGTTTTTTTCCTTTGTCTCAAATTCTGAAAGTCTTAGTTTTAGATTAGCAAAAAGAGATTTGAAGAATTCTTGGTATTTGTTTCTAACTAAAAATTGACTTGCACAACTCTGCTATACCCATTAGTGGTGCAGCAGGATTACAAAAGAAAGCCCATTTTTTTCTCTAGCATAATCTATTATTCCCACCTTTTAATCATTTGTAAATAATTACAGCTAATGTATTGTAGTAGTGCAGCTGACTCACTAATGCTTCAGTCCAGACACTGTAACCTCAGAGATACCCTCATTAGATACTGCTTTTACATTTTCCAAGGGAAACTTAGTTTAAAGCCCTCTCAATCAGCCCTGCCAACTCATGGGCTAGAATCCTTTTGCTCTTGCTAGATAGATGGAGCCCAACTGACCCTAGCAGGCTTGGTGCAGTAAAAATTGCCCCATGATCAAAACCCCCAAAATTCTGCTGATGGCACCAATCCTTAAGCCACTTGGTGATAACATGAGTTTTCGTGTTCCTTTTGTCATTCATCCCTGCTACGGAAGGAATTGAGCAGGACACCACCAGTGCCCCTGTCCCATCAACCAATTGACTCAGAGCCTTGAAGTCCCTTTTAGTTACCGGTGGCCTTCTCAGCCTCGTCACTGCCAACCTGGCCAACCAGCAGTGGATAACAGTCAGAGGGCTGAATTAGTTCAGGGAGTGTCCTGGTAATATCCTGCTGCGGTGTCCACTCGGCTGTCCCGGCAGCCAAGGGGCGGCAGTGATCGTTAGGAGCGCGCCTTAGTCCTCCTGCTCTTAAAGAGCCCACAGCAGTCGATGGCAATCGTGGCCAGGCGGAGATAAAGGACGGGAAGGACTCTTTGGCAGCAACAGAAATCCAAGCTTTATTCCCTCAGGGTGGAGACAGCAGGGGAACAAGCTGAAGGGAAAGTGCTACCAGAAGAGCAACGGATTTCGGTGGCAGGGGGTTTTATACCCCTGCCAGCAAGGGGAGGAGAAATGGGGGTGCAGGGAAACAACCAGTGAGGGGATGACAAGAGGTGACAGGTAACAAATCAAAAGGTCTCAGGGGAGGGTACATTTCAAATAAACCAATAGGCTAGCTAACAGAAAAGAACTTTCTAGCTGATATTAACATATTCAACAGGGGTAATGAATAAACATAAGAGAATTAACCAATGGGGAACTTGGGGCTCTGGGCTTTTCTGGAACATGGGCGGCTGCAACGCTGAGTGGCAGGAGGAGGGCTGAGCCTCCTAGGCAAGGGTGTATCCCTCGGCCTCTCTGTCTTCCCTGCCCTCATAGTCGCTCTCTTGGGCGGGGAAATCAATCCAATTAATATCATCAATCTTCATAGAGCATTCAGCATTGCAGACCACCACAATATCCCATACCCAAGCCCCAAGGAGGCACCAGACGTCTCTGTGGGATGAGTTCAGTCGACATACAGGGCCCTCTGTTCCCCTCAGAAGGGAGTCACGTACTAAAACTGCCCTTCTTCCCTTCTTAATACCTGAGGTTGTGATCTCTCTGACAGACAGAGCACAACTGGGAGATTCTTCAGACAGATCTTTTACTCTAGTGTCATCTGCCTGACCCCCTCGGTCCAAGCAAGGCCTTGTACCTATTCTGTAAGGGCACCTGGAAAGGTGATGGGGGTCAGGAGGGGATTCTTTTACCTCCCTGAGCAGGGACCCATTTTCATTCCCCCTTCATTTACTCCTCCTTCTGCCTGATGGCAAGGGGTACAGGGCTCCTCTGACTCCTGCTGAGCTTCTCCATAGCCTTTCTAATTCTTCATTAAGTTCTGCCATGAGACAGAGCAGATCATTCACCTGCTCACACCACATGTGTTGTCCTTTGCACTGTCCTCTGGTACTAGCACCAGGCTCAGACACACCCTGCAGCCAGTGACCAGGACAGCTGTGTCCTTCTTGGGGGGACCCATCCCTTCTGTTTCCACTCTTTACTGTTATTGAGAGCTATCAGTATTTGGATACTCAGATATAAGTCTATCTAGCAAAGTCTTGGACTGGTTCTGCACTGGCAACAGCAGAACATGAATTCATCTTTGTTTTTCTGGAACTTTAAAATCAGGTTTTCAAACCACTTTTTTCTCTGGATATGTGCTTTCATATTTTGTTGGCTGACCATGTTTTAAAAAAATATGCTTAAAAGATCTTTGTGGTTAATCTCACACATGGTAAAAATCACTTGAATTCATGAAGACATGAATTAAAAAATTCATCACATTTTCCCAGTGATTAACTGGGAGACATGATAAACTCCTTCCTGGTTTTACATCTTCTAACTTGTTTTTTTAGGTCGAGTATCATCATCAGAAAGCTGAGGAGGTGCATAAGAATAAAAACCTTTTTTTCGTCTCTTCCTTCCAGAAAAAACTAAATGCTCTCACCATGTACCTTTCAGCTGCTAGTGTAATACTTTCCAAGAACGATTGCCTGGTCTCCTTATTATTTTCAAGAGAAACCCCTCTGCCTTCTGGTTCTTCCTGTGGAGAGGAAGATCAGTTTGAGTCTCAATATCAATAATTTCAAGACTGCAGGGACAGCAGAATGACATATCTGCTCTTAGCATTCTCCTTTCTCAATCTCATGGATGCTTGCAGTGGTGGGCAGGTCAGTATCTAATGAGGGTAAGACATTGCCTATTGGCATCATGGAGCTATTCTTGCACAGTCTATGGCCACCCTTCATTCTTATGCTTGGAAGTTAATCTGAACAACTTTTAATGGACAATAGCGATGATATTATTTCCAAAGCAGGCCATGGCTGTGATACACAATGAAGGTGTAGCACTCTGAGGTGGAGCACTGAATGCCAGAACAGGCTGATGTATGACAAACACGAAAATAGTCCAAACCATTTAGACTTTTTACTGAGATAGGTCTTTTTCATAAAATCTTGATCCTTGTTGTCGTAGTGCTAATGAGGCCTTCAACCAAATCTGCATTAGGCTATTTTCTGTGTCTTTGTGGAAATTAGTGATTTGGAAAGCTAATGTGAATCATATCATGCATCAGTTCCCTTCTCTGTTTCAAGGAATAAAGTGATTTCTTCTTTCTCACTCCAAATTTCTGTTTTGGAGTGAGCCATCTCTCATTCTTTAAGCTAATCTGTAATATTAATCATTAACATGTCTGGTAGCCTTTGTGCTGTCACTTTTCATATTATTCCTTATCCTAAATCCATGAGACAGGAATTCTACCTGCTCTTCGTAGAAGATGGGATATTATCTATGTGTACAATCTTTAACAAAAAAGTCTGCGGACAGTTTTAGTAGATTCCTTGAAATGGTTGCTTACATAGAATTACATTCTCCAGAAAGATTTGTTCTTTTATGAATTCTCTAGGAAATTATTTAGATAATATTGTAAACTATAGAGTGTGTAGTGGTATTGGAGCTGGTCAGCACATGGTTGGACTTTTTTTTTCCCATTCAAAACTGAAAGAAAAATAATTTTATGAAACAAAAACTTGCAATACCTTTCCTCCTACCCCCACTAAAATACCTACAACAGACATTCAACACAAAGAGTTGAGAATTATTTTTCAAACTACTTCCAGCTAATTGGTTTTTTTTGAACTATTTTCCAGCTAATTTTTAAACATTTTTCAAACTATTCCAGCTAAAGCTGAGAGCATTCTTGCTGATTTATGCTATTATAATCCTTTTGGATCAGAAAGGTTTAAGAAGGCACAACCCAAAGTCTCTACCAGTTTCTAGAATGACAGTTTGCATAACAAGGCATATTATTCTTATACGTTAAACTATTAAGAATTTCTTACTTTTCCAAGCAAATAAGCATGGAAAATGTAAGCCTGAAAAGACTTTAACATAAGTATCCCTACTGTAAGGCATTTGGGGTGAGTTACATTGTAGGTGTGCTTTATAAGCATGAAAGATTCTAAGAACCTGCCTTATGACCTACAAAAGAAAGCAAAAATATGATTGTTATTAATCTAGAGAATTTTGTTTGTTATTTTCTACAAGGTTTTTTTCATCAGTTATTAAGTGCTAAGTCGAGTTACTTTGACACCAAATATTTTTATAAAGCATTTGCAAGATTAAGCTGTAACTCTGTGACCTTAATGATTATCCTAATATAAGTTTGAAGTAAATCTGAATGAACGTGAATTTATGTAGCGAATAAGAATGTAAATCTTGAACTATTAATCCATGCAGTTAAAAATCACAGAATCACAGAATATTTGAGTTGGAAGGGACCCACAGGGATCATCAAGTCCCGCTGTCAAGTCAGTGGCCCTTATGGGGATCGAACCCACAACCTTGGTCTTATTAGCACCATGCTCTAACCAACAAGTAGATAAAACAAGATATGGTTATCTTTGGATATTTCTTCAGGAAGTTTTTTATTACTCTGAAACTACTAAACCTGGCTACTTTACATGTAAATAAGAGAAAGAAAGTGAAAACTTGGAAGAAAAAGAAAGGAGGGGCTGGAATTGAAACTCTTCTGCCTTCTGATTCTGACTTTTTTGATTAAATAACTCTGGGACTCAGAAATAGTTCTAACATCTCTGCAAAGTGTTACAGAAAAAACCAGTCTTATATTAGGGTCAAGTCAGCTCACATACATCGATTTCCCAGGATAAAAAATCTCACAAAACAGGAACAGGGTAAGGTTTCCTTCCTAAGGGAAGTGTGTGGCAAAACTTGCCAAAAGCTGTCTCCACCGTAACGATGTTTTCACAAACATCAAACAAGACTGATGATCACAGCCGCCAGCTGAGCAAGGATTGATCAGCCTCATACCAGGCCTTTCCTGCAATTCGTGCACACACACATATTAATATTTAGGTACATATTAGAATTGCCAGCAATGTCCATCTCTTTCTACTTTGCTTAGTACAAGAGCAATATAAGGATGTGGGGATTAAAAAAAACACCCAAACAAGCATTCTTCTTAATTAGAGGTAGAATCTGCTAGGAAATTAGAAAAAATAGGTTCATGAAATAAGGTGACAAGCTGCTGGTGGAAGAATTGAGCTCACACATGTTTCTTTGATGATTTGTTTCTAAGTGACATTACTGACATGCAGCAATTCAACACACGAAGAAACCCCTGCTGAATAAATTCTTTAATGTTTTGCAAAAGATAATCTTTGTTAATTAACTCAAAGGGTGACATCGCGATCTTCTCAGCATCAAGTCATGTCAGTATAACACTGGAGGAATATTTGATTTGCAGTCAAAATTGCTGGTTTTGTGAATCAAGGTCTAGTGCCCAATGGCATCAATCCACACACCTCCATTTAAAGAACTGGGTACTGTAAGAAATGTGAGCCTCTAAAACTAGTAATATTCCTACTCATATCATTTGTCTTAATACCACAGATATCACTGAGGTAAAAAAGGGAGTAAGTATCCTTAAAATATCTGCAGGGAAAAAAAAGCAATTTTCCATCATCTTTATTCCCCAGGCATTAGAGAACACTCAATTTTCAAACAAATGCCTAACCAAATTAGACAATTTAATGGTATTTTAGAAAAAAACCCCAAACCAAAGCAAAGAGACTTCACTCCTTCTGGGAGACACTAGGATCGAACTAACATTGAAGTCCTACAGACTTCACTGCATTCTGTGACCACAGATTTGTTGTCCTATGCATCAAAACTGAGACCTGATTAGCCACTGATATGGCTGATGCATCTGAAAAGGAGACTGACTTCTCCATAAATTAGCTCAAAAACATCCTTTTGCTATCAAACTAATAATTAGGTTTGGTTGCCTGTTGAATTAATATTCTGATTGAGTCATTTGAACTTATTGAGTTATTGATTCAAATTTAATTGTAACATTAACTTGATGTTTACATTGTTTAAATGTAATTAGCTCTAAGAAAGTTTAGGAAATTTACATAATAAAAAGCTTATTGAAGATACATCTTTTTCCCTCATGTTTTCATATGGAACTGGCTATTCTGTCAACATATTATAGTATAAAAACTCTTAAGCAAAGAGAACCTCAATTAAAAGTTCTGTAAACTACATATTTTTGCTTACTAGCTACTTTCTAGTCTTGTTATATTCTCAAAACCCAAACGTCAGCTCGGTTACCCATTTCTGTCCCTAATCAAAATAGTTACGAAAGTTGGTTAAATATTTAATATAGAAATAGATAAAAATGATTAAATTCCTCCTGTAATAATTTTCATTTCTTTCGCACAGAATCCTTGACAGTTTTTTTTTTCTGTAAGTTTTGTAAGGAATTGGGAATGGGTGGCAGTTTTTTGCCAAAATCTTAGCTATGCTTTCGCTATTAGTCTTATGAAGACATGAAGCAAACCATGATCTCCAGATTAGTGAATTAAAACCAAAGTTTAGAATCAGAAATCACGTTTTCTTTATATGAGAGCTGTATTTTTTTTTCAGTTAGGTCAATGCCTGAACTGACACGCGCCCATTGTCCGGTTTACTTTATATTTGGCCTTTCTAAACAACAGGAACATGATTTTAAAACAGTTGGATCCCAGATGGGAAATATACTAATGGCAGAAATATCCAAGAGGGCTCAGAGTCAGATACATGCATGAGAAAGACATGAAAATATGTTATCTATAAAAGCATAAAAGAACTTCACTTGACTTGCAGGACTTTTTGTATCAAGCATGCTACAGCAGTCTTTTGATTCTAATATGAAACTATAGTAAGGATCATTGCACTAATGCATGAGGATTTGTGATAATGTTGCAGAAATTTTACTGTCAAAACTGAACTGCAGTGTAATGACTTTTGTTATCATGGTTTCTAACAACTATTCAGCATGAACTGACCCTACATATGTTTTACTGCAATAATATGTCAGTTATCCAGAAAGCAAAAAAAAAAGAAAAAGGAATTAATAGACCCCCTCTCCCCAAAATATTACTATAATGTGGCCACCTGACGATACTAGGTAGTGAATATGAGAATGAATATTTTACTTAAATTTTAAAGCAACTAGAGTTTGCATTGTGGTTTTTCAATAAAATTATGTGAACAAAACCAATTGTCAATATTTTGCAAGACAATGCCTCTTGCATTGTTAAGGACAGATGCAAGTAAATAAGTTCTTAACTTACAATGACATGTCATACCTCTACATTTCAGATCTTTAACTAGAAGAACAAAAGCTGATGTCTACAATACAACCATTGGCACATTAGCACAACACATTGGAAGTATCAAATTTGGCCCATGGAATAGGTATTCTAAGATTATTCAGTACAAAAAGAAAGATATGGTAAATAACTAGGTTTGTTTTTAAAGCATAAGCCCATTCCTGGTGCTAATATGCCAGCCCGTTGAGATTTCCAGGAGAAACTGCTGCTATATATTTGCAGGCAAGAAGCTCTATTATGCAAGATTTTGTCACTTAAAGTCTACCACATAAAGATCAATCTAGAAATCTTTTACACACAGGGCTTTGCCACACCGAAATGCACATGTGAAAACTACTAACCTATCAACATTACAACATCAGCCCCCAAAATCCATTTAAAAAGCCCCAACACTTAGACTCAAAACCAAATATTTAAGGGAAATACTAGGTACTAAATAGAATGTATTTAAAGACAATACCAATATCCATCATAATTCATTCCAAAGTCATCTTGGAAAAGTGGAAATGTATGCTTCATGTTTTAATGAGGATTGCACATTCAACATGACAGACATGCCACTGACCAGTGGAAGAGATAGATATAAGGGATATAGAAAGAATGTCTTGTGGACAGCAGAGTTTTTTCTAGTGAGTAAACTACCAAGAAAAAACAAATTAAGGATAAGAGTATCTCAAGGTAAAGAACTATAGGGAAATACTTTTCTTGTTCAGAATTTGATCAAATTAAACATTAGAATCATAGAATCATAGAATGGTTTTAAGGGAACTTAAAGACCATCTAGTTCCAACTCCCCTGTTATTGGCAGGGATATCTTCTATTAGACCAGGTGGCCCCAATCCCCATCCAACCTGGCCTTGCGTGTTTCCAGTTAAAATGAAGAAAAAGAAAAGAAGAATAAAAATAAAACAAAACCAATTTGCCTTTTATACTAGTACCTGTAAAAATTGGCTTCTAACATTGAGGAATTTTGTATATATAGCAAAGAAATTTCTCAGGAATTAAGTAGGGATGAACACACTTTCTTCTTGAATGCTCATGTCATTGTAGTAGTGTACATATAATACAGAGCACCAAGAAGAATCATTACTTTGACACTCCTCCAGAATTGATTTTCTGTTGCTGCTGTAATTTGCTTATTAGCAAAATCCCAGGAAGAAAATGTATCTTCTTTTTATGAGTGATATATATCATCAGCATTTCTCTTCTTCCTACAATAACACTGCTCCACTGTCCAAATTCTAAACATTGCCATCACTGATTCCTATGACAAGCCCAGTATATGTATTTTAATGCTGATTATAATTATGCTATAGAATTGCAACATCCTCATCACCATTTTATTCATAAACAAGATCTGTAAAAGCAATTATTATATACAAAATTATTATATAGCAATGCTGATGAAACTAGATCCTGTTGGTATTGCATTTCTATTTTACTGCATTTTACTATGTTTATTTTATTGTATTCAAATTGAGAGGCAAGAAAACAATAATATATGCTCATTTGCAATTTTCTTTTGCTTCCAGACAATTTTCTTTTGCTTCAGACTACATCCAGACTACACTGAGATGCGCGATAATATCATCAATACTATGTCCAGAAGTGGTAAACTGTTGAGAGAAAAATCTGTTTCACAAATATTACCAAGAACTGCTAAATTCTGAGAATGGAGAAGCCAGATACTCTTACACTCAAAGATATAAAATGTCCAGTTGATAAAACTTACATAGACATATTTCTCTGTAGAGAGGTGTGAAGAGGGTATACCATAATTCTACATTCAGAAAAAAATACTTAAATTCCTGCTATAATCCGGTCCCTTTAAGGAAACATTTCAATACTCCTATCATTACCTCTGCTATCATATCAACAGAACGTAATTTATACTCACCCAGTGAAGAAAGATAGGTAATTGCTTCTTCTGCTTTTTTATGTTTTGAATCTCCAACTTGTTCCCCAAGTTGGGGAAGTTATTCCTAAGAATGTATGACTTAAACTCAGTTCTGTTGTGAAATACAGAAGAGCTGAATAGTTAACAAGAATATCTCGGAAGGGATTTTCTTATTTATATTTTTCAGGAGCAAACTGAATCCAGTGAATTTTAAAATGCAAGACTAACTGTAGTGGTAAGAAGAAATGAGCAATGAAAATATGGGTATAAGATATAAAAAGGGTTGCTAATAGTAAAGTACTAGCAAATTATCTGAATTCTAAATCTAATTGATTAATTTGAACACTTCTGCACCATACTTTTAGAAAATGGACTGACATATCAATACATCAGAACACAGTTCCTGTATAGGGCCTGAGTTAGTAAAGATTCCTCCCTGAAATTGTTGGTGTGAAGGTAATGTCTGTGAACATGATAACTCAAATGCATATTAATTATCAGAAATGGAGACATTGAAGGCAACAAGCAGTAACCTCACTGAAATACCTGAACAGTACATTTAACTTAGAGTTGGTAATGATAGGCTTTTATTTTGACAGCTATATATAAACACAAGAAAAAGAAACAGAAAATACTTTTTCTGTCAGTCAGCCTAACATTACCACAACAAAGTTCTGCAATATCACTTGACTTAGGTTGCACAGCACTGCTAATTTTAAAAAAAAATTATCTAATGAGTGAATAAAACACTATACTTAGCCACTACATTTCTGTCAAGGAAGATCATCAAACTAGATTTTACCATTTTTTATTTTCCCTTGACTGTTTTCTAAATTAAAAACTTACAGAGTCTGAATGTAAATGTCATAAAACTCGCAATTACCAGAAAAAGTGTTTTATGAAGAAGTTATATGTAATGGTAAGATACATTTTAGTTATTGCAGAATATATTTATATGCAAAAATAAATACATTTCAGTAGCAAAAGTGGAATTTTTGAAAAATGAATTTTGAAAACCTTAGATGAACTGCTCTGTAAAAGTAATAAAGAACTCCACCACAGCAACCGAACAAAAATGAAAATATGAAAGTGTGAAATAGCCAAGAAGAAAAGAAGGATTCAGGTGATAGGTATTACTGCAGGTATTCTATTATTAAAAAGTAGCTGCATTGAAAAAATGAATTTTAGGAAGTGATAAATGAATTGAATGAGGGATATTAGCACTCTACCTGCTGATAGCCTCTAAAAGCATCCCACCCTGGTACCATTGTCATAGAGTTCTGTGAGATCTACTTTCATGTTCAAATAGTCATTTTGAAAGATTTGATATTCTTGAGATAACCACAGGATTTCTTCAGCGATTTGATCCAGAACAGCCTGAAAAGAAATGTAATTAATTACACTTACTGGAAAATACCTTTCTAGAGAATATAATTATGGGTCACTTACACAATTTCCCTGAATCACTCTCATATGAACATCTGCAAAAAATAGAGGACAAGATTATGGTCCCGGTGAAACAAATGGAAAAACTCCAAATGAATTTCAGGCTCTTAGGATTTTTCTGAATGTATTTATAATAAAGTGCATGTTATTAATAAATGATTTGCACAGAAAACAGCAATGCAAATAATTACAGTAGGAACTACTAAAAATACATCCTCTATTTTACTACGGAAGACCTTTCTGAATAGAAATTATAGTCTTCCAGATAATATATCCAATTCACACATACATTTTACTTTTTCTAACTCTGATTTTCCAACTTGTTAATAAAGCTGACACAATGAAATACAAGTGTATTTTCTTAATAATTTTAATATTTCCAATTGGATTAACTTGATTTTAAAGACTAATATAATGTTTGAGTCTCATAGTCTGATACCAGGTGAAGCTGAAGTTGTTTGGAATGTATGCTTCTGTAAAAAGAATAACTTCCTTCCTTTAAATCTGATTTTGATTGAGCTTTCTCTGATTATAATGCATGATATTGCATGATTTTTTACACAGAATTCTATACTAGTTTTTGTTGTTTGTCCATTAAAAGCCCCTTACGGGAAAGGGAGTCTGGGTAGACTTTTACTCATAAATTAGTTGAGTATTGAAATTTCCCTGTTTGACATTCAGAACTTCTTTTAATTTCATCACTGTAAAACAACAGGATGGCTGATTTCCATACTTCAAAATATTTCTTCAAATATATTTTAAATGTACAGCTTTAAAATGCGTGTTTAAAACAACCTGGCTGGTGACAGACTGGTATTCAGCTGAGAGGAGGACAAAAACCCCCCTCAAGCAAGTGTGAAACTTATTAAATTTGTGTATTTTGTTGCCAGTTATATTTGGGAGGTGTTTCTGTTAGAAGCACGTGCACGTTATAAGGTGGAGTGGAGGAGAGTTTACAATTATCACAGCGTGTAGAAGCCTGGGCCAACTAATCAACCCCAAATGTCCATGTGATGAGTGGCTGCTATAACCTAAGGCAATATTTTAAAGTCTTCTGATGCAAAAATCTGAGTCTAAAAGCTTTTAGAGGTGGAGGATTCTGCTTAAGAGCCTGGTTTATGCAAGGGGACTCTATGCAATCCCACACTTGTACAGCAGCAATTTATCGGCGTGTTGGTGTGAACGAGACGGGGAGCCCAGGACAGACGCTCAGGAGCTATTTTATTATTTTATCAGTCTCATATACAGAGTTGAGACCCAAGAGATGTTACAGGCTCATGTCGTCAGGGCAATCCATGATTTCCTGGTTACACAGCATTCTTAAAGGCTTTTTAGCCAATTGCATATTCTTAAAAGTTACAGACAACTGTCTTAACCGATCTCTAAAAGCGCACGTACTACTGTTATAAACAATAATTGCCTGTTTATACCTTATATAACAATGCACAATATTCCATGATTAAGCTTAATCTTATCTGTCTTGCTCAGCATATTTTTGCAGCTCTAAAAGCTATCCCAGCCAAACCTAGAAGCTTTAGCCATTGTTTTAATGTCCTTGCTTTCAGTATAATTGTATCTTCTTTAAGTTTTCCCAGCCAAAGCTAAATCCTAAACTCTGCTGCTTTATTTCGGAAGCTTACTTTTTATTTCTCACACTTAAGGATCTTTCTACCTTATTTCTGTGATTCCCACACCCATTTGCAGAGCCGTGTGTGCCCTTGCAGAAAGCAGAGCTAGCAGAACCACTAGAGCAACTGGAGCAAATGTCACCATCGTCTGCTCCCCGGATGGAGCCTGTTGACCCAGCAGGGGCGAGGGCAGCCCTCTGGCTTGGCAATCTGAAACCATGAGTGAAACAGTACCACAGGCAGTGCGGTGCAGCCACCTGTCCCACTGGTTGCCTCACCAAAATCCAAACAAAGGAATTGTCTATGATTTGGGGTTTATTTTTGAGACAAGAATATTACATGTTATTCTGTTTACCTCTCTGCTGCTCTTCTCCCCTTCTACAGAAAACTCTTTAAGTGAAAAGTTACATGCCTAAGGTGGAAAAAATATATTTTAAGCATAAAGGAGTTTAGATTAATTTTACCAAATGGTTCAAACCACCATTTTATTGTGAATCCTATGAAAAGATCCTATTGCTGCTATTCAAGCCGTGTTTGGAAAGGAAACATAAATACATATTGGGAACATTTCTAAAACAACAAACATTTCAGCCGTATACTGTAGCTACAAGTTTGCCCACAACCCAGGAGGTGTAGGAGACATTGGTAAAATTCAGACTATGCTTTAGTATCTCCCACATCTCTAAAGGAAATCTTGTGAATTAGTGGACTAATAAAGTCTGAGTTCTTCTGGGGTCCCAGTGCATAATAGTGAAGAATCATGTGTTTTCTGGATCTGGGCCCAAGTGGGTAGTTTAGTGTCTCACCTTTTAAACACAAAACTATCCAAGGGAAATAGTAGCATGACTGAACAGGTCCCCAGCAATCCCTTGGAACTACTCAAATTTTGGGAGTTCCTGAGACAATTAGAATATTAAAAATGATTTTACACCTTTTACTATGAAATCTCTTAATCAAAGGCATATTCACTTTTGTTTCTGTATTTATACAAAATTTCTAAAAGCCTTGGCTAGAAGCTAGTTGTGGTTACGCAACTTAATGTAAAAATTCTTTCTGTACACTGTCACTCTCTACATCATTAAAATATTAAAATAGCATATGTCTTTTAGAAATCTCAAAATAATAAAAAGAAAGATGGATAGCTAATTGAAGAAGATGTGATTAACTTCTTGATTAATTTTTGGACAGCAGTAAAACCTGTTTTCAGGCTTCCTTAACAAATCTAGAATGCTTGATGTTAATATGTTTACATTCAATACATGAAAACAAGTAATGTTTTCAGCATGCCAGTACTTTCACATATATAAGGAATATGGGGAAATGACAGAAAAGTTTGCAATGTAGTAATTTCACCACTATGTTTGTCTTATTAAAAAATCTGTGAAGTTCTTCTATTTTGTTTGATTTTAAATGGTCCAAAAATTCTGAGGATGAATAACAACATGCCAGGGAAGACAATAGCCTTCTTCAGATGTTATGAGACTCAGTGGCTATGTCTGTATGGACAGTTATACTGGTTGTCCAGTCCCCAAAATTGCTTCATTGCATAGCTTATGTCAGCTGAGACAGACAAAGAGAGATGGTTCTTTTTCTCTAATTCAATCCTCTGAAAAAAGAGCTGAGGGTTGGAAACTGAAGAGCATACATCCTTTAAATACTGGACTGTCACTCACTGACATTTCTACAGAGGATTTCCCAGAAAGCAGGCAGGAAAAGGAGTCTTTAAGAGCATTCTGTCTTTAGGAAAGAGGTAAATGGTCAAACTGTGACCAAACTTGATGTGCAGAATATGCACTGCACCTCTTTCTACTGATCCAGGAAAACAGAGATATAAATCTCAAAACTGATTGTAAGATATTCAAGTGGATGATTCCAACATTTCTTTTTTTTCATCTGTGACACTCAAACTTCTGAATTTGTAGACTCACGCACAATTAAAAAGAACCACGGTTCATGTTCTTTTGCTCCTCAGCAAAACTTGATCAAAGACGTCTAGTACATAAAATTTTGTCTATTGGCACATTTGACTTCTTCAAACATCCTGGAATTTGCATTCAAAATATGGGAAGAAATTTTCTAGATTTGTACATTCAATTGAGTTTTTTTTTTTTTCCAGTGGAAAACAGCCAATAATTCAGAGGAATTTCCTGAAGGCTCTTACCTGAAATGAAATTTCAGTCACTCAGTAGAAAAATGAAGTTAAACGAGCCACATTAAAAGCAAATGAAGGAAGATATTTCTTTGCACTGTGTGTAGTTAAGGTGTACAAATTCTTGTGAATATCAAAAACCTTACAGATATTTAAAAGGGACATAGAATTTCTAGGAAGAAATCCAGTCACTTTGTGTTGCAAGTGATCCAAAAATTATATCATGGTTCCATGTAAAGAATTGTAGAGACAAATCTTAAGATCAATGATTTTGTCCACATAATGATATACCTATAAACATGATATAAATCCCTGTGGTTTACAGGGTCAATCATCATTTCGAATGGTCACTCTGACAGCAATGTTTTATTTGAAAGATAAGAACAATTGATTTTGACAATCAGGTGCATCAGCACAATGAACTAATTATTAAAGGATCTATATTAATTGGCTATACTACTTAAACTTGATGTTGTGAGGAATGAAATTGGTTTCCCTAGGCAGGAATGATGGTTTCTTTTGTAGGCATAAAGTATCCTGTTCGTAATATGAACACCAGACCCCAAAATAACTTACCTTAAAATTTACTGTGTTTGTATACAGCTATTCCTCACACTCCACGGAGCATCTCCAGAGTAGTTTAGCAGTGTTTTTTCAGTAGTGTCTGTTCCGTATCAAATATGTTTCTTCCAAGGGCATTTAAAGCATGGTGATGCCAAGTGCCACAAGGTCACTGTAACAGAGTTGACAAGTCTCCCAGATTTGGCAAGGAAACTTATTTTAATGCAAGCGTGAGGTGCTGGGGCTTTTCCTGTCTGAGGGTCAATTGGTCAATGAATGCTTGTTAGGAAATCGTTTGGGCTGCACAAGTCACATAAGATACAACAGAAACTGAGATTATATAATCAGTGATTCACTCTCCTTACTTCTGATCTTCTGTTGATGCTGCCACCAGCATTTGATATTTGGTAATTTATGCACCAAGGATCACACAGCTACTCAGTAAATCTCTACAACTGCAACCCTTTTAAGGTACACAGTGCAAACAGCTGAGCCCTGCTTGAACAAGCTCTAACACGAGTCAGGGGATTTATGTTGTTGATATTACATACTGATCTAATACAGATTTTGATGGTCTCTGAGCTGAGACAGGTCTTCCCCTGTATCCTGAGCCAAAGAAAAAAAAATCCACGTAGCCGAGAGTTGCTGAAACTAGCTCTTTATCTGAAAGACAATATCTTTTTACATCTGTGGCATGAATTTTTCTTTATTATGTTTGGGAGGAATTTTAGAAAATACACACAATTATATACACGGATTGACAGAGGAAATGAGAGATCGTATTTTTGAATAATTTTCTAGAGACCATTTGGAAAAAAATTAATTACTCTTGCAATAGGAATATGGTGTAAAATGTTTTCTGACAATTGCATTTTTCCTCTCTGCAAACTGAATTAACAGTAACTACAAGTAGCCTTTCACTGATAACACTTCTAATGGCAGTTCCAACAGTTCTGAAAAAAACAAGTTTCATTCTTGTAATTACTCAAATGGAGAATTAATATAGGAAATAAAACCAGATATGCATTAAATGCTTGGTAGAAAATTTATGTGGATGTCAAGTTATACAAATAATAAATGCTGGTAAAATAATAATGGAAAAATGTTACTAAAATAATGACACTATTAAAATAATATAGAGAAATATAAGCACAGACTTGTCTGCTTCAACATTACAAGTATTCAAAAATAAATAGTACATAATATTATAAAATAGTATGCAATTCTTCATGTGAGCCAAAGCTGAAAAATACTTTTGTTCATGTACAGTCTTTCCTATGTATGAAATATTCTTGGCCTCTCCAAAGCTATTTTTTGGCACATGAACTAAATTGTATTGACAATAAAAAGATTCAGTGGTTGTAGAATAATATCGGAATGCTCTATTATTTTATGTTGATGCACCCTTTAGCCATGATTACATTGGTGCAGAAGATGTGAAAAAAATAAAAGGATGCAACAATTTGAAGTACTAGAAATACTTAATTTTATCCCGCTTCAGCCTTCTTTGGAGCCCAGGAAATGACGTAAAGGCATTAATCTTGGAGAAATCAAAGGATTTACCAGTCTAGAGGCCTGAACTGGTAAAGCAGTGAACATATGCAAGACCAGGAAACAGTCTGTCCTACAGGACATATAGTGACACTAATTTTTCAGATGTGAAAGAAAAAAAATATGTACCTAGTTGGACTCTTCCCAATAAAGGTCTCTACCTCCAAATTGTAAAACAGAGAATCAGAAACATATGTGCAGTTTAGCTAATGATGATCTGCTTGCTATTGCTTACTGAATTCTGGGGACTCAACCTGTGATCAAAACATCTAAAAAAGAACCAGAAAGGGCTCTGGCTAAACAGCAGTGTATTAAATTCATCACTGTTAAAGAAAGATCATAACAGATTTTACAATTAATTATGTATTCTTAGCCCCATCTTTACCTGCAGTCAAGAAACACTGACTACAGGGGGAAACTTGCTTTGTAGAGTCTAAACTCTTTGAAAGTCAAGAAGTGTCTGTTCTGGAATTCTTCTAATGGTTTCAATGAAACTCCAGAGACTTTTGCATATGCTCCAGAATCAATAGTCTGTCAATAGCTACACGTAAAGAAGCTTTGAACTAGAAGAGCAAGCTGCCCTTCAGAACACAACACTTGAGTATCTATTGGACGTCTATCAAAGTTTTGAAATGTTTATCAATGCCCCACTGAATAGAAATGTACTTTGATAGTTCTGCTTGACAGTTAACTAATTTTGTTGTAGAGGGGAGACAAATAATTTTTTTTTCTTATTGAAAGAGTCAAGGATGGGGGAGAGCTTGGTCTAGAAATAAAATTTTGCCTCTACTTCAATTTTGTGAGCTGGCATGATAACAGATGTTCAGCAGAAGTAAAGCAATAGTCAAGATCTTTAGAAAGCAACTGGACATCTTGTGTTTTCATTTTGCAAGACCAGAACATGGCACTGTTTATACTGTTAAACATGTATACATTATGTTTAGGTGAATTCAAAGGGCATGCAGGAGACCAGGAAGTTCCTGAGTCTTGAACCAATATGAGATGAATGTCAAGGTTTCGATAATTACCTTCAATAATTCCTGAAAAAAATGTAAAATTGTGATGGGAAGAACATTAAAGAATTGGCAACATAGAAGAAGATAATGAAAATAAACTGATGTGGAGATCTCCACAATATCTGATGCCACGGTTGTGTTAGGGCTTGGTATGGGTTTGCTGACAGCAACCTGGATACGTCACTGAAGTCACAGTCCTTTTCTTTCTTGATATCATGGAAACAGATTCGTATCAAAGCACTGAACTGGAAGTACAAGCATGACGCCTTCAGGTAGTAGGGGTCACTGACTCCACCAGTTGTGTCAGGAATAAAGCTTCAGAAGGCATAGAAGTGAATTAGTGACTCCACAGAAGTGAAAAATAAGGAGGTTTTAAAGCAAGCAGAACATAAGTTACAGTTCAAAGACAAAAAGGAATTGAATAAATAATACCGCTGTCACAGAAAACATGAATGACTACAGACCAAAACAAAAAGGAAGAGGAAATACATCTTGGATTTGATGATAACTGTGGAGAAGTGATACTAACTATGGAAAAGAGTAATTTTAAGAAATTTTATAACAAGTTAGTTGTAAACAATTGTTATGATACACAGTGCCAGTAAGTCAGGGAGTGATTGAAGAGGATCTCATCCAATCCACTGGTTTTGAATGGTAATGGAAGAAAATATCAATCACACAAAAACCAGAAAAGATAAAGAGAAAATTCTTTAGAGTTATGCAGTTGATAGCAAAATGCCACTATATCACAACAGATGCTTACTTTTTTCTTTAATACATTTGCTTTAAAATCAAAATTTATCTTAATTGAGAATAAAGTGGGAAAAAAATAAATATAGAAAGGTTCCTCCAAAGTGCATTATATAAACTAACACATTAACACTGAATTTAGATTCATTGTTGCCAGCTTTTCCATGCAGAAAGTGTTTATTTCACAAAAAGCAAAAGCTACTTCTTTGGACTAAAGTCAATCTAGAAATATAATGGAATGTAATTCAGTATTAAAACTCAAGTTAAAGTTGATATGAATATAAAACATATTTTGAAATTACATAGAATTAAGACATTCTCCAATCCTACATGCTTCTCCATACTTAGGTTTATATGCTTTGTCTGAAGAGGAAAAAAAAGAGTTTACGATTTCATTATTGTTTTCTGCATAACATAGTTTTAGACTGTTAAACACAAACTTATTTGCCTATTATTGCATCATTAATTTTTCTTCTATATCATCACAGTTTGATTATATATACCTGTCAATATTTTTAGAGCATGTTATGAAGGAGAACTTCACTTGCAATGCTATTCTGGGAAGGATGAAACTGCATGGGAACATCCATTTTTTTCTGTTGCTACGAACTGATAAAGGTTTATAAAGGCTCTCCATTCTCATATATTTAGGAATGGACAAATCTGCATCACTGGGGGAAAAGGCTAATTACTCACAGTAAGGTCATTAGATTCAGACTTTCTTTTTGCCATTACAAAGACTAAGATTTTTGCAACAATGGCACTATGCAGAGTAGATGAGGCAAATAAAAAATAAACCTTTTTATTCTGAAGCTGATGCAAAACCAAATGTTCTTTTGGTTGCACAGTTGTGAAAATTAAAGTGAGAAAGGTATCAAAAAAGCAAACATTTATATTCAACACAATATCTATTACTTACACACACCTCCCACACGACTACATTGGCTCTGAAGTGACAGAAAGGCACAAATAAAGATAGTTGTTTTAAATCTTTATTAAATTCATTGGAAATTATAGAATATTTTGTTGCTTCATTAATTGAATTGATTTTACAGAATAATATATTTTATTTTTACAAACACTGTAGTCAACCATAAAAATAATAGCATTTAATTCTGGTTTTGAAGCTCATTCTTTTAAATTTCTACACAGAGAGATCAGCTTTAAGACTTTGTATCCAGAAATTCTCATAATTCTTTGAAAAATTATTACCACTAACCAATCTCCTGATGGAAATCAACATGGCTATTTTGCTCTAATGCTATGTTCTAAATGAAATTTTGTAGAAGAGCATTTTAGCTAATGTCAGTTATGTACATCTCTACTGCTCTCTACTCCAATTAGAATAAACAGTTTTAAAATTTTGAAAAAAAGACAGTTTAGGAAACCTTCACTAATAAAAAACAAACATGTAAGGAAAAATTGAACGAAACCTATTTTTTATCAGTGGACAGTTTTAAAATTTAGAATTATTTTTCTGTCAACTCCATCACCTTTCTCAATAAAAACCTCAGAAGGATCCTGTAGCCTTAAAAATTATGGAAGTTAAATTTTAAACATAGACTATATTATAACTATAATCTAATAGAATACCAGATCTTTAGTTATTCAGTTAGAACAGGTCTGCATTCTGTGTAAAATACATCAGTAAGAGCGAGGTTCAGCTCTCTGTCAATGTGATAGTGTGGCTGTCTGTACAATAATGTTTTGCAAATATGTTGTTACATTATGCTCTCTCTACCATACTAAAACCTTACTAACAAGAAACCTGAGATATTATCTTACTCTCATTTCCCTACCCTACAGAGAGTCCTTCGCAGAAATTCCAAGAAACAGAAATTAGGAGTTTTCAGTTGTCTTCTTTAGGGTGAAATCTGTCATTTTATGCAAAACTTCTGGGTCTAAAACCTGCAACATACCTGTTAAGATGGCCCCATCATTTTTTCACTGGAGAAATAAAAAAAGCCAAGAAATACCAACATCAGAGAACAAACACTAGGAGACAGAAGGTTATAATAACTTCTGCTGGATATTCACTGTACAGCATATGTCACCATTCAAATTAAGCCTCAAAGAAGCCAAACTTCAAATCATAAACGGTCTCATAAAATCTAGTGCAGTAACTGTGTGAAATGGAAATATAATAATAGTTTATGGAAATTGCAACATTTTATGCAAACTACTTACATGGGATTGTTACAGAATTAATAGTGAGGTTTCTTTATTAAACACTCATTTTAAAAAACTGGTATAGCTCAGAAAAGAAAAATATTTTCCCACAGAATGGTAAAAGTAAATTCCCCAGGACTTTTCAAATCAGAATAGCATTTTACAGTAACACTTACAAAAAAAACTAGGACAACTATGGCAAATATTTTATACTGAATGTATCATTTTTTCCTCATTAGAATTTCACAGACTCTTACAAACTCAGCAGATGTGTGAAATCTGTAATTTTTTCTACATTTTTTTCTACATTTTTTACTTATTGCACCAAACAGCAGTTCAGAAATTATTTAAATAATGAGATATATTTTATTTTTGTTTCTAGAGGTAATGTATATTACAATTTTATTTGTATTTATATTATAGAAAATATTTGTATAATAAATAGCCTCTTCAACCTGTCACTGGACTTCAGGATATATTTGAGGTAGTAATGTAACATCCTGTTTTTTCTGAAAATGAAGTTAACAAAGTCCCTCCTTTTCTGCAGCTGTTTTGGTTTTAGCACTGCTCTTCCATTTCAGTAGTGTCATGTTTGACAATAATGGTAAAACTGTACTTGTTCTATATAAAAAGAGTAACCCAGTCTAATTTGACTTTGTAATTTCAACGTAATTAACATAACTGAAATTACAGACATGGTCACTGAGAAAGAAGCTACATTCTGTGTTTAGGATAAGCCAAAAGCGAGTTTAAGGAAGGTTAACCCAAATGCACAAACCAGCATGTTCTACAAATAATTTCAGAATCAAAACCAGGACAAAAAAAAAGGCAACTGTCAGCAAGCTTTTTGTGAAATGCCTCCTAAATGTACTTTTATCCTTGTCTATATGTGGATGTGCTGTCATAACTAAAGAAGATTTCTGTCTCAGTGTCACAAGAACATGGTCAGTTCATAAATGGGCAAAGGGAGCTACACACAATGTCATTTTGTCCTCTACTACAGAATCCCGAGGAAAAAAAGGAGATTGTTCAAGGACAGGGAAGGATGGATATAAGGATAAGAATAATTTATATGTGGATTACAAAACCTGAAGAACTTCAGTGATCAGAAAGTGGTACCTTTCTCTCTCTTTGAGTGATGTACGTATTTGTAATGTGAATGCTCCAAGCAGTAAGTTCCCATATCCACAATCATCACAGGAGCAGTTGCTGAGTTCTTGAAGCAAATAGAATCACTCTATCACATGCTGCATTAGCTTTGAGTCTTCCTCTGTATTACTGCAGTGGTTGATAAGAATATAGATAAAGCTTCAGGAGACATTAAGAATGGAGGCATTTTTAGCAAAGCCACTGATACAGCTTCAGCTCTGATGGGCACATTCCAGAGGCAGCAAAAGGCTGTATTTCAGGGGTTTGACAAGACACCTCGATAAATTTCATATTCAGTTTATGTATTCAGGCAGAGAACGCCATGCCCATATCAGCAATTAATACGAACCATTTTTCACACCACCTTAAGAGTTTAGTTTTCCTTCTACAGTAGCAAAGAATTCCCTGAATGTCAAAGTGGAAAACGCTCCCAGTTTACAGGTACGAAATATGGAAAGGTATATGGAAATACCGACTCTCTGACTAAAGCAAAACTAAGGAAGTAAGAAAAAGTGTAGGACAGCTACTTCCCATCTGGAAGGAACGTCATCTGTGGCAGCTGAGTCATAAAGGCCTGAAGGGGTTTATCCCCTCACTCCTTGTCAGGAAGCTGTCTCAGATGACTCTACTTCAGCAGGAGCTAGACTTATATGACTTTCGAAGAACTAGTTCTTCTACGTCCCAGGGGGAAAAGATTCTACTGCCATGTTCAGGAGTACTGTGATAAAAATGAGGACAGCCATTCATACAAACCCACTAACCTTCACCAAGATGCTGATCCATCTGACTGCTCCTCTTGGACATTAGTTGCTCCTGTTCTTCTCTCTGGACAAAAGGCTGATGACCAAAATATTAGGTTGTTCAGTACTACAGTGCAGCTCTTCAAAGTTTGTTGAATTAATGGCCAAAATCTCATGTCACCTCCCTCAAACAAGTGAGAGAGGATGTCTCAGTACAGTATGTTATTTATAATAATTTGGGGGTAATAGATTTATTGCATTAACAGAGTACTTATATTTGACCATGTAACAGCTGATGCCAGGGGATACGGGCATTGAATATGTCTTAGGGAATATAGTTTATATAATATGCTGTCGCTGCGCAAATGTATAAGGAAAATATTTTGTATTTTATATTGATGTCATTACAAAACAATGACATGGCAAAACTTTAATAACAAAATTATAACGTATTTGTTCATTTTTTTCCATACAGCTAAGGAATTGTCTAATGGCTTATTCCTAACATAGCATTAGAACTCTTCTGATTTATTCTAGAGCAATGGATGCTACCTAATGAAGACAGTGGGCTCAGGTTTTCTATTTCCAAACTGTTTCTTGATGTTATCTCATATTTTATTTAACTACTGAAAACACACAGAACTGGTTTTTTCTCTGCAATTCAGTGGGATCATTTCAGTTCATTCCATGTGAACTTCAGAGAAAAGACAGCAAATATTTGTCATTCACAGAATAGATTGTCTTTGAAAGTCTACACACCTGGGGCATCTCTACATGTCTGGAACTTATGAGGAACACAATGTATGACATTATTTAGTATGTTACGACATAAGAATCCTATTGTCCTCTGTTCTTTTCCAGTAACACTTGAGGAAAACAGCTACCTTTGAAGAAAGGGAGTAGGAGTGAGTAAGAAAATCTAAAAGCAATATACTCATAAAGCCTACTATAGGCAAATGACATCCTTGGCTCACAAAACTCTTTCTGCTTTTGAAAGATCAACTAGTATCAAACATCCTCTTTTTAGATGACTTTTTAGAGGATTTTAGTTCATACCTGACATCAAGATTGACCACACATAACCATGCCAGCTACTGATTTAGATTTAGACTATAAGTGCCTGTTATACACATTGAAATACACTATAAAAAACAGCCTTTATATAAAGCTCCTCATTCTACATGGGTAATGAAAAGAAATATAATGAGGACAATAAAGTAAATCAAATATTTTCTAGCCCTCAGTCAACACTGTAAGAAATATGATATGTTTCTCACAGAAGGCCTTATAAATACATAAATATTCCATAATTCCTGCATCATACATATCTTCACTTACAGTACTTTACTAACCCTTCTCACCCAGCAAATTTAAAAAAAGAAAAATAAAAATGTTAACTGGAAAATATCTTTTCTGATCTTTGTAACTGCTAATCACAAGCACAGGTCACACTGTCATATGATCACATGCCAGCTATCTTATTTCCTTTCCATCAATGCAATACATATGTACAAAACTGATGTATTCCTGTAGGAGTTTTCTTTTGGATGAGATACAAATGGAAG
>VXBT01004131.1:433559-456059 GCA_013400235.1 Oriolus oriolus | reverse complement strand
ATTGCTTGTAAGCAGACATTATTTTCCTCATCATACACCCATTTTGACTGGAACAGCATGCAGCATAATCCCCAGGAGATTTGGTGAAGAAAACAATGAGTGCAGAATTTCTGTTCCAAGATAAACATCAGCATAAGATGTCAAATCAAATAGACCAGCTCTGTGCACAGGTAAGATGAAGGAAGAATGATTTTCCATGAGCGATATTATAACTAGTTTTGCATTGTGAAAAATTACCCTGGCCTCAAGGTTGATGCTGGAAGACCTGAATCATGGAAATACAAAAGTGGTGTATGACTGAGGACAGGAAACATGTCCTTATGGAAAGACAGTGATATAAAGTTGCTTTTTATTTTTAATGAGTAAGTTTTTATATTAGAAGCAAATTATTGGCAGGAAAGTTACATATTTTTTTATAGAGCTGTGTCACTGCAAAGAATCTGTGTCATACTGACATGTATTAGGGCTAGACTTGCTCCTAAAGCAGGCTACATTTCACCTGAAAAAAATCCAGTCCTGAATATGTTATTATTTGCAGTCCAGATGAAAAACAAATTAGTTTTCCCATGAAATCTAGAAATTCTTATTAAAATGTAGTTGGGAGGTGGAGTGGGTACTTAAACATATCTGTTTTCCTAACTATTACAGCTTGGCATGAGAAATACAGGACAGAAATGGATTGGAAATCCATTTGAGTCACAATGGATGCCCGGTACCGATTTTATCAGCACACAGTCTTATCTGCAACAGATGATATTTGCTTTTACTGATCTTAATTATTCTTCTTCTGCAGTTCAAAACTTTAGTAAACAATATTAAATAAGGATATGCACACTGTAGATTTTTATATTTTTCCCAGTCTTTTTAAAGAGACGCTCCCCTTTTCTTTTGAAGGACCGTTTTATAAGGAATTTCTCTATAGAATTCCATTTGCTATAAATACACTTTTCCGTCTGTCTCAAAATGCACAATGAATAAATGAACCCTTAAGCTCCAAGGTCTTCCTGAAAAGTGTCCTTCTCCTGTCAGTAGAAAAAATCCAAAATGTTAAAAATGTGTTTAACAGAGATCTTCAAGAAAGATTTAAAGGAATGTAAAAAGTAGTTTGGATAATGTTGTTTTCTCCTGCCTTCCGTTCTTGACGTATTTACAATTTGTGAATTTAAATATGTTCAAAGATTGAGTTTGTTATGGGTGAATTTTACTGAGGAGATTATGGAATTCTGGCTGAATCCCACGAGCTGAAAACATTCCCATCACGAATGAAAAATGTCTTTTCTTAAAGTACTGACAGTCCCAGATTCACAATGATGGGCCTATGACCTGTCTATGGTGTAGACTGACACAATTTACCAACTAAGACAGGATATTTTCAACCGTGCCTTTTAAAAACAAGAAGTCTGGTGTTCTGCCAGCATCTCTTTTATCTATATGGGAAAGGATAACTCAACACTGAGACTATCAGTCACCAGGCAGAGCAAAGGCATTTACACTACCAAGCTCTCCTTACCACCTCAAGTGGTATATCTCCCTACCACATCATATTCTTCCTCAGGTAACAACTAGACAAGGATCTTGTTATTCCAGGAAAGGACATCTCTTGAGATAGCACATACAGGTGTTTGTATTCTCAGTAGTCCTGACACTCAGGCTTATATTAATACCCAGATAGGGAGAAATCCATATAAAGATCTGTACAGGTGCTGGTAATTAACTTTTCCTTTACAGTCACTGGGTGCTACAGAACCAAACATTTATGTGCCAGAAACTTTTGAGTGTCCAGCTTGAAGAACATATAAAATGGCTATTTTACTGATTTATATAAATGAAAGGTAGAATTCTTCTATGGTTTTGGTATTATGGATAATATTTTTTTGAAAGAACAAAGCTTTCATTTCAAAATTCCAAAAACATGGAATTCAGTAGATGCAAAGTGTGAATAAATTACCTCTGGACACTAAGAATTCACAGAACTCCAAAATTTGCCAAAATCCTTCCTTGCATTGCAAAAAAATCTGATCAGACCTGCAAAACAACACAGTTTGTTGTTTGGGTTTTTTCCTTCTAGATTTACTCTTCAGTATAAAAACCATCAGTTCTTAGCCTTATTTCATGTTAGGGGAATTCATTATGAGTACTTCAGGGCAATAACTCTGAGTTCAATCACTTTTACAGCTAAAAGTCACCATTATCTCAAAAGCTGCTACAGTAAACAGAACAAATTCAGATCTGCTCATGGGTTGGTCTAGAAATGGATCCATAATGATACTGACCAGAAAGTTAAAATTCTACAGAAAAATTCTAGATGCAGAGAAAAATGCTGCTCTTAAGGAAAATCAAAATAGATTAAACCTGTCTCTTGATGGCAGTTCTAGATTCCACATGTCAGTACAGATAGTGGCTATCTCAGCTACTTTAGAAGGCTGGCAAATTTAGTCTCTCCATCTTCTCCCATGATCAATGTAGCTTTAAAACTGCACTTTTCTCAATTCTTTTGTTTAAGTTGATCAACCTTCTGGACGGCATGGAAGATTTATCTTTTCCTCAGTGTGAATTTTCCATTTCCAATCTATAACACTCATTCTATTCATGGTGACAGGATCTAGTACATCATAGTAATGCCAGTGATGAAATCATTTTTTTCCTTCAAGTTTCCCGGTGAAAATGTCTAATAAGGGCTCACCACTTTTTTTTTTATTCTGTCTACAGGACTCCTCCTTATTCTGTCTAAAGATAAATGGAGAAACTCAAAAAAATGTATTTCCAAGAAACATTGATTTTTTAATAAATAAATTTGATTTATAACATTCACCTCACTTTCTCATGAAGTCCAAATATAACACAATGATGCGATACTGAGTGAAAGATTCAACCCCACCTCCTTTGTGTAGATTCTTCAAAAATTAAGCGGATTTTAGACAGTATTCAGTGCTCAGCATTTTTTAATTTTAAGAATACATCATACTGGTGTGGCTGGAAGAGTGAAACTACACTTTATGTGTAAATCTTAAACAAGCCTTTTAATGTACATGGTTAGCAGATTTCTTTTTGGAAGTACATGTTGATATTCTTATTTTGAATAATTTGTTTGACTTCAGAATTTTTTTAAAGAGCTAGACAAGCTGAAACTACCCGTAACTCATGGCTGACCTTTCCAACAACAACTATAATTTGAATTGTGTGCACAGCAACCTTCATAGGAATGGGTGACTAGAATTACTGGTGCTTCTCCACGTGGTATCCATTCTAATGAGAAAAGGAAAGGGACAGAAGGCCTACAAAGGTCTGTTTGGCAACCTGGCATCTGTTAAATTGTCTTTGAAATAAAAAAATACCTTCTAAAAACAACCCTTCTAACTCATGTGGTCAGAGAAGAGATTTATTATTTAGATCAATTGCCTCAATGCGGAAAAAATCTAGATATTCTCACTGATTTTCTACATAGAATCATATAAGTTAGGAAAGACCTTTAAGATCATTGAATCAGGCTGTTAACCTAGCACTGCCAAGCCCACCAGTTAAACCATGTCCCCAAGTGCCACATCTGCACCCCTCTTAAATAGGTCCAGGGATGGGGACTCATCCACATCTCTGAGCAATGTGTTCCAATGCTTACCAACACTTTTGGTGAAAAAAATTTACTTAATATCCCAACTAAACCTCCCCTGGGAAAACTAGAGGACATTTATTGGTTGAAAATTTTCATATTCTAAAATCTTTAGGATGCAAACTCCTTTTAAGAACATCAAGTCTTACTTTCATTTCTAAATATGGTCTGTTAAAACTCACATAGTAAGAAGAGCCCAAAACCAATGGTTTGGGTTTAAGATGGACTGAACAGTTATGTATTACAGACAATTTATTCCCTGTTTGCATCCTTGTTATGACAAGATCCCTTGGACAGTCCTTCACTTTCTATGGATATCCTGGCCTTTGCAGCTGCAATCTGCAATGATAACTACATTGAGTGATCTAGCTGTTAGAAAGAACACCTTGAAGCTGCATTCAAATGACCTGAGAATTCTCCTGAGGAGAGGTACACTTACCAAGGATTGAGGAAGAACATGTCACAGAAAGAATAATGGCAAGAAGAGAATAATGGTTGTAGATGTTAAGGTAGAAGTATCCTCAGGATACTTATTATTAAGAATAGTTATGCTAAGGGTAATTATAGAGACATTATCCTAAGTAAAAGGATGTTTTTTTAGAGTTTCACATGAATGTGAATAGTTGGATTGAATGTAGAAAAGTGAAATACAGAAACTGGAAGAGTTGATTCATCACTGAGTGGTACACATTCCTGTTTGTTTTTGTAGTCTCAAGAAGCAGCATGGCTTCAGTTATTGCAGATAGTCTATACTATCTGCACCATAATATAGACTATGGAAGAACCACAGAGTGGTTTTTGTTGAAAGGGGCTTTAGAAGATCTAGTTCCAACCCCTCTGCCATGGGCAGGGACACCTTTCATTAGACCAGGTTGATCAAAGCCCCATCCAACCTGGCGCTGAACATTCCAGGGACGGGGCATCCACAGCTGCTCAGGGCAAGCTGTTCCAGGGTCTCACTGGTATCTCAATCTTTTGCCCTAGTGTGAAGGGAAGTGGAGCTACAAAAATGCTAAACTAAACAATACTACTGCTCTCTTTTAGAAAGCCTTATCGTGCTTAAAACTGAGTGCATATTACAGGTGCTCCGCGAGGTGAGGGCTAAGTAAACAATAAAAAAAGTATTAAAATCTAGTGTGAAGTGTTTCAATAAGTGAATTATTTTCTTTTCAGTGAAAGCTTGATTAGGAATTTTTGGGTTTGTGGAGCTAAACAATCAGGAATATTTTAAAGAACTAAAATGGTATGAACTGTTGACAAATGGTTCCAAGCCCCACAGATGCGTGGGCACATGTTTAAATTAGTGGGTATGAGTAATCCTATTGAATGTGTAGAATTTAAGTGTATATTTCTAAAATACACTACAGAGATGCACTAAAGCAATATTAGTCTTGAGTATCTATGTGTACATGAACATACAAACACATGCATTTATAATATGAAGGCTTTTTTTTCTAACTGACATCAGGCAATGACAAATTGGCCTCAGTTCAAAATATATCTTTTCTGTCTCATAATAAAGACCACACAGTATCTATGTTAAAATGAAATGTTAATTCACTTATACTGTAGAATAAGTAGAATAAAGACTTACAAACCTGTCTTGTATAAAGTGTGAAGTGCCCATGTCCACTTGATACATGAGACTGCATTAGATGTTCTGTCGCTCTCCAAATACAATTTTCTTTTTCTTTTTCTTTTTCTTTTTCTTTTTCTTTTTCTTTTTTTTTTAAATGAGTCAGTCAGAAACCTCTGATAGCACCATTTCAAATGCAAATAATTCTGTTCCAACTGCCTCTTTACATTAGCTAAATGAAGTCATCAGTAAACAAAATTGGAAGAAATCTTAACACAACTGCTGTAAACAACTTTAAAAGTTTTATATCCCGAAAGATTGAAAGTGTTAGAAGACAGTTCAGATTCACTGGAGATGTTCACCACTGATAAAGTTTATAGTCAAAAAATAACTCTCTCATCTCACCCAAACTGATACTGGCCACAGCAAATTATAATCAAAGATAGATTTCTTGGAGGGTGATAATACCATTAGATTTAAGGAATTAAAAATACATGAAACTTTTGAGTTAATGAACAGGGTCCTTAACTGCTCATTTAATTCAAACAGCTGTTTGTTAATGCCCTAAGCAGTGTCATAAACTGTGAAAATACTGTTGAGTGCAAGACACTAGTTAATGCTATAAAGCAACACATGCTCTAATATTAAAAGGATTTAATGGGATTAATAGAGAATAAAACATTAACTCCCTATTATGATGTTTTTTGGACCCAAGGGCAAATTCTGGCTAAAAAGGACTCTGGTTTTAAAAGCACAAAAAGTAAACTATAGCACTGTACAGCAAATCATGGCAATTTTATGCTCCTGAAAAAAAGTGGAACCCTGATAAGATCACATCTGTTCCAATCACAGACTGGATAAAATCACTGTTTACTAAAGTCCTAAATAACTAAATATGTGGAACCCCAACAAGATCCCATCTGTTAAGACTACAATTTGGATAAGGTCCCATTACAAAAATTTCTATATAATAACATATAATGAAAATTTTTTATTTTCTTCAGTTTCATAAATTCTTTCATAGGGATACACAATATTGTAAAAATCCAACAGCATAATTAACTGGCTTGATGAACATTAATAATATATTAGAATTTGGATTCTCAATTCAAAAAAGAAATCAAAAACTAGTCTTAGTGTTTAAGCCATACAACCTCACTCAAATGTTCTTAATTCTAGTTATTTTCAACATATCTATACACTTGTCTTTTCCCCTTCCTAATACAATGACAGGTTTGATAGCATATGTAGTTCATCAGTAAACTACAAAAGCTTAGTATCTGCAAAGGTATCTACTAGTTTTTCTGATTTCCTTTTGAAAGAGTATTCTTTTAGAACAGAAAACAGAAAGGAGGCTGAATTTACCTTTATAGGTATCACGTATTTGAAAATTGTCAGTAGTAGGAGAATTTTTATTAAAAGTTCACACAAGCTTAATATATAAATAAAATCTATTTCCATGCCCGAGATTTTTTTTTTAAACAGCAATACTCTAGAAAAGGACAATTAAGAACTTGGGGTTTTTTCCTAAAAATGAAAGGCAGCAAGGTTAAACATTATATTTTCAGGTCATATTGTCCTCCAAAACATTATTAATTGCTTTATAGAGGAGTCCATAAAATGAGATGTTATTCTGTCCTTTTAAATTGAAAAAAACCCCAAACCTCCACAAAACTAGCAATATTTTAAAGTAATTTAATTGCCTTTTTTTTGTTGTTAATTCCTGTATTTAATATTATTTAAAACATTAATAATGATTTGCAACTGTACTGGAATTGCAGATATTTTCATCTGGATATATCAGATCATGACGTTTAAAAGATCACAGGATTGGACAGTGAAGATCCATCATTTATAATAAAAGTGAGGGCTGACAGCCACCAAAAAGGCAATCAAAGATGTGAATGTTCATAAATTCTGCTTAAGTTCATCAAGAATACGAATTTCCAGTGCTTGGCACCTCAAAAGGAAATTGCTTAAAACCAGTCACATATCTAGGTGATAAGAATATCTGCTTACAAAGTAGTGGTCCTCAACCAAAGCCTGTGTTTAGATTTTCCATAGGGACACAAAAGTACTTTATATAATGAGGGAGAAAGAATGAGGAGACAAATTAAGAAATAGTTTTCCACCCTCAGAAAAGCTTCGAATATTTACAATCATAGAATGATAGAATTGTTAAGATTGGAAAAGGCCTCTAAGATCAAGTCCATTTAGAAATGCTAATCAAAGTATATTGAAATACCCTGTGTGTCCCAGCAGAGATTTAATTTCAGATATGGGCTGCTGGGGTTTCTTTGTTGGTTTGTTTTAGTCTGTGAACCTAGGAAGCAAAGTAATCTTCCTGAACGTTTATACTAGATTCCACTTGCAATAACAGGCCCTATTTCCCTGAAGCCTTCTGGCAGGTAAAATCACCCTGATCTTTTTTCTTGGACACATATGTGTTCTTCCTCATAGACTTCCTTCCCAATATAAAATATAACTTTGAAAAGATCCCTCCTATGTTCTGTTCTACCTTTTTGCAACATATTTGCAAGACAGCTCCTTCATGAAAGCATTTTCCCATCTGAATTTGCTTATATGTACAGAGACATTAGAATCTGCTTCCCTAAAAAACTCGTGTGGCTGCATTTTGTGAATGAGCTCTTATGACACTGCTTCCAGTGCAGTGGTCATCCCATAAAAGTTAGCATTTTCCAAGTGTTACCACATGGTAGCATCTGCCAAGTGTTATTGCATGTTCTGAGGTCTTGCAGTGCAGACACAAAAGCTTGTACTATGGTTGTACACAGCAATTGTGTAGAAACCACCAGAAAATTCTGGGAATCTTTCCAACAGAAGTTGACTATTCTGTTACTTTCAGATTTTCTACCACTCTTAGGTTCACAAACATTTCCTACTACTTAATAAAAAGACAATATAGTCTTTTTTCTTAATCTGAATAGAAGACATATTCCACATCACAAAACTCTCAAATACGTTGTTTTCATGATACATGGCCATGCTCACTACGAGTAGCAACTTGTACTGGTTCTGGCTGGGACAGAGTAAAGTTTTTCATTGCAGCTGGTTGGTGCTGCCTTTTAGATTTGTGACCAAAGCAGTGCATAACAGTTATGTTTCAGCAAGGGCTGAACAGTGCTTGCATAACATCAAATCCTTCTCTTGTTTCTCACTCTGTCACCTGCAGTGAAGAGCAGCAGCCTTTCCCTTCCCTTCCCTTCCCTTCCCTTCCCTTCCCTTCCCTTCCCACTGTCAAAAAAGCCGTATTCATTCTGTTTGCTGGCAGTTTGTTCCAGATTTTGTGTTTCATTCTTCCTAAAATGAAGCAGACAGCAAAAGTGAGAGCAGAAAGAAGACCTACCTCTCTGCTTGGTCATGGCTGCTGCTCCATGATCAAATGGAGTCTTACTGAGGAGAAGCTGTGGACATGTCCTTTACCTGAAAGCCACTGAACACGTTCAGGAAGAAACTCACACAGTACAGTCTGAAAATCCCACAAGAACAGAAAGCCTGCAGAGTGAGCAAAGACTGGGAAACGCCTGAGAAGTATTTCTCAACTTCCACCTCAGAACATTGCACCAAAATAGAATTAGTTTTTGAGCCTTGTGGACAAGCTGAAACAAGTACTTGTCAGAGTAAGATTCTAGCAAGATTAAGGCTTTTTATTTACATCTTTTTGATTATGCAGTCAGTGAATACAAATGAACCCTAAAAGGTCGATTGGGTACCCAATGTTCCATCTTCCCTCTAGCACATTTAGAGATAGTATTGTATATGTGTTTCATTTTCTTTTCTTCCCTCACTTCTTTACTTTACAGGTAGTTCTTTTGCACTAGTGAAGATTAGCTTTAAAGGCATTTGGATTTCTGTTTTCTTTTAGCTTTTCTCTTAGGCAGCCTAATTTTGACTGTGTTTAGCAACTAGTACAAGTGCATAGGGAAAGAGTTTTCTGACAGACCTGCAACATTCACTATGTTTCTTACTCCATTATTCAAAAAAAACCCCCCCATCCTTTACTTTATAAAACATCTTCAAAAATCAAATAACTTCAGAAAAACATAAAAAAACCTTATTAACAAATAATTAATTTCCCTTGTATTCACGATAATCTCAAGGTACTTGAAATGGCACAAAATGGATATGGCATTGGAAGTGCTCAATTTAAATGGAACCTTCTTAACACTGTGGTAATTCTGATACCAATATGTAAACTCAGATTACTTGCAACACACAAAACCCCCCCAAATAGTGAAGAAAGAAGATATTTGTCCCAACATTTGATTCTGTGCTTTAATTCAAAATACTATTCTTTGTGCTGCTTAAAACTTGTGGAAGAGGGACTTCATACTTATTCTGAGAAAAAGAAGAGAAAAACAGGGGAGACCATTGATGGAAGGATAAGATAGTGGTCAAAGACTGCAGTATGTATGGATATGAATGTTGCTTACAGCATTTGAATAAGCAAGCTCTGTAGGATTTTCCCAAATGTGGGAATAGCTGTGATTTATTGCGTTTTTAAAGAGACGGCAAAAGAACACTTAGCACTTGTGAGAATATTCATAACGGTTAACATTACAGCACAGAGGTTTAGTATCTTTAAAATGCTCCCATAATCCACGAGAATAGACTCCATCATAAGACAGCTAAGTAGCGCAGTATAATTATTTACTTGGAAACACTCTTGAGACTCTTGATCAGACGAGATTGACTATCCTCTCCGCATGCCAGTGACTAAAAATTTCCCTCCACTTGCCCAGACTCCATCTAATTTTGGGTACTCACTCTACTAATTAGAATTTGTAAACAATGTACCTTCTACCATCTCTGCTAGCCACTAAAATAGCTGCAATCTAATTCTAAGAATACAAAATGACATATATTTTCTTATGTTTCCTGAAATTTTTTACAAGTCGTCTTCTTCAATTGTCACCAGATCTCTCATTTTAACACAGAGCTTACAAGTATTACAGCTGATAAGCAAAAAAAAACAAGACAAAACCAAATCAGTGAAAAGATGATGCAAAATGTGGTAAGACATTGCTTGCAAAAAATTAAATCAAAGTTCAAATTCACCATAGACTAGCAGACAACAGATAATTTTATGTTGACTGATTTAGTACAAGTTCAAAGACATCATAGCATTCATAAGAACAAAAGTAACACAAATCTTTACACATCAAAGAAACAAAAGGATTTTTAACTAAATATGGATTTTTCTTAACTGAAGTTGTACCAAGACATGCAGTCATCTTCAGGTAGATATTTAAGCCTGAAAGTGAGATTCTGAGAGGATGAAGGACCCAAACGGATATTAAGCAAGTTTGCAGAGGATATAAAATTGGGAGGAGCTGTTGAGCTCCATCAAAGGCAGAGAGGCCCTGCAGAGACATCTCAATAAACAGAGGGCTGGGCAATCACCAGCTGTATGAAGTTCAACAAGGGAAAGTGCCGCTTTCTGCACCTGTGGGGGGCAACCCTGGTTCTGCACACAGACTGGGGAATGAGAGGCTGGAAAACAGTGCCATGGAAAGGGACCTGGGGGTCCTGGTTGGTGGAAAGTTGAATGTGAGTCAGCAGTGCCCTGGCAGCCAGGAGGGCCAGCCCTGTCCTGGGGGGCATCAGGCACAGCATCGCCAGCCGGGCAAGGGAGGGGATTGTCCCGCTCTGCTCTGCTCTGGGGCGGCCTCACCTCCAGTGCTGGGGGCAGTTCTGGGTGCCACAATATAAAAAAGACATGAAGATATTAGAGAGTGTCCAAAAGAGGGCTACGAGGATGTGAAGGGCCTTGAGGAGAAGCCATTTGAGGAACAGCTGAGGACACTTGGTCTGTTCAGCTTGGAGAAGAGGAGACTGAGGAGAGACCTCACTGCAGTCTACAACTTCCTCGTGAGGGGAGGAGCTGAGGCAGACACTCCCCAGGGAACTGGTCACAGCACCAAGCCTGACAAGAGTTCAAGAAAGATTTGAACTATGGTCTCAGGCACATGGTGTGATTCTTGGGGGTGTCATAAGAGTAGGACTCGATGGTCCTTGTGGATCCCTTCCAACTCAGAATATTCTATGATTCTTGAATGGATCAATTTTACAGTTGTGTACAAATTAGAAAAAAAAAAAAAATTTTCAGGTTACTAGAAGTGAAAATGTTCATCATTCCTGATTAGTAACTATATGGATGGTGACATTATGGACTTCTGGTTATCTACAGAACTAGTGGTGTTTATAACTGTTGAAACTGAGATTGTTGAATTCTCGTCTATCACATCATGAGAGCTATGGGTGCTGTTTTTCTTTACCCACCCACCTCACATATCTTTTAGTTAATTCAAAAATAATTCAAACTAAATGTCTAGTGCATTAGAATTACAATCCAGGTCTTGTTAGAAAGTTACAACTTTCTGTCTAATATCTAATTTGTAATTTTAATTTTCAGTTCACAGTACTCAAGATGTAGATACAAATAAAGGTGAAGAGAAAGATGGATAATAATAGTCATTAATTTTGTCACTAAACAATGAGGCATAGCCTCCCAGTTTTTATCGCTGCTGTCAAGACAGAATATTAGTATTGAATCTTGCCTTCCTATGTAAAATGTTTCTATATTCATTTGTATCAAAAATAGCATCAAAATTGGTTGCAACAAAGGGAAAACTAAAGATCAATAAAATTCTTTCTGAGATAGTTTGAGCTTCATATCTAGAGCCATATGTACAAGATAAACGTTTATCTTCACTAGAAATATTTTCTACTCTTGTGGAATCCATGTCTTACAATGATTTTATGAGCATCACTGAAAGCCTGAAAATTATCTATG
Organism: Oriolus oriolus; assembly: GCA_013400235.1. Lineage (NCBI taxonomy): Eukaryota > Metazoa > Chordata > Aves > Passeriformes > Corvidae > Oriolus > Oriolus oriolus. Next base: position 444,059 of record VXBT01004131.1, on the reverse strand, counting down.
AACAACTAAAGAGACTTACATCAGTGAGTAACTAACTCTTGGACATTCCAGCATAAAAAATTCATCCCAACAGCACATACTGCACTTAAAAGTTCCTAATTGACTAAGTATCTGTGTCTCTGTGTCTGCTTAGTTACAGGAATATTTATTTGTTAGACAGGAAAGGCAGCATTAAGAGCTGATATTAAGGATGGATACGGCAGAATCTGCTGAATTAGATGCATCTCTTCCAAAATGCTGCAAAGCCAAGAGTTTGGCTCCAATGCTGTAAAGACCTTTGCTTCTCCATGTAACAGCAGGGAAATATGGATATTAAAGGTCTCTCCTGTAGCACTATTTCGAAAATAATTAAAATCCATTTCAATGGCAACACTGATATATTAAACAAAACAATTTATATATTTTTAGGTACTGGACACATAAAGAATGTAATAATATTTTGAAAGAGATGCCTGAGATACATGTATGGTAAGTGTTTCAAGACCCTTTCCTGCCAAGTATTCTAAAAGTTAAAAAGTTCTTTTCTTCTTGATGAAAGACTTAACTAAAATAAGCAGTATGAACAAATCTCCAACTGTGAACTAATTAAAGACAATTCCCCTTCATGGTTTTTGTTATTTGTGATTTTACTTTGCTTTCCCAAGTTTGTCTTACTTTACATATCTGTCGTCTATAAGGCTAATACAAAATACTAATTATTTTAAATACCAAACAATACACCCAAAAAACTCAGAAAATTAACATTACCTTTCATTAAGTCTGGAAAAAAAAATAAATTTTAGATTGTGAAAACATTTGCAGACTCATACTAGTAATACTCTTTAACTTTACCAAGCAATTCAAAACATAAACAAATAATGAAACAAACAATCAAAAAACAACGAAAAGATCAGGAACCCATTATTTTAATTTTATTTATTTAGACCTGAACACAGCATAATATGCAAGTATATAACGCTGAGGTCAGCCTTTGAAATATCAATGCTACTCTAAATGAAGTAAAGTTTTCAGCACTTCCAAATCAATCCAGCTATATGAAAAAAGTAACAAAGCCTAACCAATTCAGTCAAGGTCCTTGGGGTTTTATATTCAATGCTACCCAAGGCACACTGCCCTGTGGCACAGGCAAAAGGAAGGCTGGAGTTTTAAAGAGATTCAAATTGACATTCATAATGATGTAGAAACCTCCCCCTGCCGAAGTCCACGGAGAAGTAACTTGGCTTGAAGTGTTGACCTGTTTTGAGGAGGGGATTGGACTGTAGACTTTCTGAGTACCTTGATGAGTACATGATTTTAAGCCTGGGGAGTCTCACCCTCCTCCTTTACTGTGAAGATGTTTTAGCACTACTCTGACAACATGACACCTTTCTGACACTTGCTTCCCCTGCTCCTTAACAGTGGGGATGGAGATGACACGGAGGGACCTGATGGCCACAGCCTCACTGTCAGCCTCATAACCCATCACCAGAAATGCATCCGTGGTGGCCAAAAGTCAGAGGCCTCCTACCCCATGGCTGCTGAACATACAGTGATGCAATAGGCATTCTGTGTATTGTTCACAAATTAATATAGTTAGGGGCATAACCGGCTGGGAATGCAGTATCCTTCCCCACAATTGACTCACTCCCTCTCTTATATTGGCCATCACTGCATTAGCATAATAAAGAAATGGCGCAATTTAAAACTGAGCAATGAAGTCATAATTCAGCTTTCAAAAATTAAACACAGTTCTCATTCCCTCTTAAGCCTTCCAGGCACTTTGCTGAAGACAAAAATCAGCTTTGCTATTCCTTGTACAGCACACTGGAAGTATTTTAATTACAATTTAAAAATTGATTATTTTGTCCTAATTGCATATGCAAATCTGTAATACATGCAGTACAAAAACTCCTACCTGACCAATATCAATCACAAAAAGTATGTCAGATTTGTGCTCTGAAGTAGTTGACCACATCTGTGATAGCAAAGAGTGGTCATGCACACATATTTAAAGCAGAATTATTTAATAATTATTCCCATTGCAGCTGAAAATATCTTCTGCTGCTAGGGAGATTCATGAAACCTGAGAAATCTCTAAAATTTGCCTTTAGAGACAGCTGACAGTCTTTTCAGTTCTTCCTGATAGTGCTTCTAAGAGAAATAAATTACAGTAAATATTATCTTCAAACATCTTCTCAATGCAATTATACCAATAATTTAAAATTAGCAGAAGTTCTCATTTTCCTACACAGTGCACCAGATGAGAAAAGGGAACTGAAACAGAATAGTAAAATACAGCTTTAGAGAAACTCAACCTCTATTCAGAACATAAGCTTCCTTTCTGCCAGTGCTTTAGCTCTGAGGAGTAGTTTTATGAGCTGACAAGTTGACAGTATTTCTTTGTTATGACTGGCTAAGGACGTCCAATTGTCATACAATAATTTTCAGTAATTAGTATACATATTAGAAGTAACTAATCTTTTCACAAGAACAATGTTCTTTTGGATAAACAATAGCTTCTGCAACACTAAATTATAGAGGCCAAGCTACTAATTTATGGTGGGTTACAATTATACATGTTGTGGGCCACAAGCACTCTGTGGGCTGTGTAATGAAGGCCAATAGTTTAAAAACTGATTAGAATTACAAATAATCTGCCAGGTGTTTTCATCGCTGTTTTGGAAGACAGCATTATCCTAGCCAGAGTCTCCAAAGCCAAGATGAAAGAAAATATTATGGAAAACTCTACGGTCAATAACACTTCAAAAATACCTTTTTCAAAGTGTGTATTATTTTTATATCACTGATAAGAATAAGGGTAGCACGGTAGTGGCACTACCATATAAAACCTCATCACTCCACATCATTGTACTGGCCTTGTAAATTTGACCACTAATCTGGTCCTCTTAGACCATCTGTAGGAGATTTGTGGACATGAAATAAGGAGTAGAATAATTACAGAAGAATGGTCCAATAGATAGTTGGATTTATCTGTACTTACATCACAGGAGTTAGCTACAACTCTCTATCTCACATCATTACTTGAAAATTTGAAATATTCTTTTTAAACAAATTCAGAATAAGCCAGAAAAGAGAGGTCCTTTCATTTTCTTCCCAACAGAATTTGAATGCAGAATTTTAGGTCTAAGAAAATGTTATTGTATTAAATAAGTGATAGTTATCTGTGATTCATAGCCAATCAACAACATTGCCATAAACAAGATTACCACGAGCTCTAGATTTCAGGTGTCCGGCTATACAATATAACACCTAATAAAATAATATGAAAAATAAAATAAAGCATCTAAAAAAGTGATTTGAGTTAAAGGGTCACAAATGGTAGGATTTTTGTATTGAATCATAGAATATCCTGAATAGGAAGGGCCCCACAAGGATCATTGAGTCCAACCCCTGGCCCTGAGAAGGACATCCCGAGTCACACCATGTGCCTGAGATCCAAGAGTCTTCTTGAGCTTCTTGAGCTCTGTCAGGCTTGGGGTTGTGACCGCTTCCCTGGGAAGCCTGTTCCAGTGCCCAACCACCCACTGGGTGAAGAACCTTTTCCTGATACCCAACCTGAACCTCCCCTGACACAACTTCAGGCCATTCCCTCGGGTCCTGTCACTGGGCACCACAGAGGAGAGGTCAGTGCCTGAGTCTCCACTTGCCCTTGCGAGGAAGCTGCAGGTGGCTGTGAGCTCTCCTCTCAGTCCCCTCTTCTCCAGGCTGAACAAGTGCAGCATGGATGAGCACTCATATTTGCATTTGGGAATGGCCATGACACAAGTAATATCATTTGCTGTTTGTAACAGCTTTCAACAGTTCTAGATTAGAAGAGGTTTAAAAGAAAACAGGTGGCAACACAGGATATAAACATATACTCTGACATTCAGAATGAGAAAAAAATCACATTATTGTGGATTTAAAACATTGGCATTAAGTACTTTTCAGTGTTAAAACTAAGGGGCTTTATTTGACCATGCAGGTAGGTTCTAAAGTCTAAATGACCTGGAAATACACAGATTTTATGGATATACAAATGATAAAATCTGTTGCATTAATAAATTGCCTATGGATTATTATAATATTAAAATATTCATCCCAGATCTGATACTAGACATCTATGTGATTAAATTGCTAAGGGAAAGTATTTGTTTTGCTCAAGTGGCATCTGTAACTGCTTTTGGAAGTACTACATAAAGAACATAAAAAATATACAAATAAAACATAGATATAAAGAACATTAACTGAATTTAAAGTGTCCAAAATGGCAAAATCACACCACAATTCATTAGGTCGGGGTAAAACCATTTTTCGATCATTCAATACAGATGCAGTTTATTAAATTTCACTTACTAAGGAACACTAAGTAGACCTGGGTTACTCTACAGATTTCCTGAGAGCATATGCCAGTGCTTCCAAGGATTATGTTACAGACGAAACAACAGTAAATTCAAGTTTACATTTAATATTATGAGAAAATACTAATGTCTAATTTTGACTCAACCTTTTTTTAAAATTAGAAATTTAATTTCATTTAATTTAGTTAGGACTTGTGCAGTAAAAAATATCTTTTTTGAATGGATACTAATTTTAAATTTCTTTTTTGTACTTGTTTCATTTTATACTTATAAATCCCTTAAAAATCATCAAAGTTGAATGGCAAAGTTTTTAGACATCTGAAAATATTCTGTGATATTTAGTTTTCAGATATAAATTAAATTAATGCTAAAGATTTTGTTATTCAGGTTTTTGGTGTTCAGAATTGCATGTTCTACTCTTGTAAATTTAGAATGCAAATGTAGGTTTCCAAGGCAGTTGGTACTCTACAAGCTTATAATTCACATAGATTAAATCTTGTTACAGGCAACAGTTTAAATCACTACTGCATTTGAAATATATAACTTAATAAACATAAAACATATGTTGAGCATATGTGCTGAACTGAAGAATCCCTGAAATTTTAAAATAATGCCTTAAAAAATTCCAAATATAACATTTCCATTTATTTGTAGAAGATTTTGTAATCCAGTATATTTTTAAAAGATAGGTATCACCTTGTCCAGTGCGGAAGAAAATCACTATGCAACAGTGGTTTTCTGAACCTGATTGCACCAAAAACAATTGCATTTGTGGAAACTGAAGTGTGAAAAGCTTTTAGGAATGATAAGAAGGGAACTGAATAACAGTACATGTTTCTGCATAAGGGTAACTGCAAATGGTGATCTTTGCAATGGAGTAAAACCCTTCAGCTTCATTTTGGGAACTCATTGTGCCTTAAACTATCTCTGCAGGATAACATAAATTTAGGTTTAGATAAACACAACATGCAAAACATCAAAGAAATAGGGGGAAAGAAAATTTAAAATACTTTAAAGACAAGTTTCTGATGAAGAAAACAACACTGCATAGATTTTGAAGAGGGGAGATACAGCCTTTCTATTCTACAATAGCCAAAAGATGTTCTGAAAAAATAAAGGTAGATGAAACAATGAAATAGGTGTCATGGTCCTGACCTCCTAAGTAGTCTATAGGTGACTTTCTTTACCATTGTGATGCTTAATGTAGATCAAGTTAAAATGAACATTAAAAAATAAATGCTTATCAAGAAAATGTCTTTAGTACATATTGGTTAAACTTGGATTTTGAACTAATTTGAATGTTTATGATTATTTTCTTCGTAAAGTCCATAGGAATTTTCAGTTTATAGTGGAAAAGTACTAAAAGACTTCTAGCCAATCTTCTGGCTTCTGTATCTTCTGATCTATGAGAATAGAAGACAGTTCTTTCTGATCTCCTAAGTCTTGTTGTATGACCGAACCACTTCTACTGATATCTCTTACCAAAACCTACATCAGCCTGAGGGAGAATCTATTTATGTTTTTATGAGCATGGTATTCTAAGAGAAGGAGCTACCAGTGCTGACCTTTGTTCAAATACACTCTGACATGCAAAATCTGCATATGCAGGTCCTTTTACAAAACTAGGTTATTGCAACCACATGGGATTATGGCCCCTGAAAAAAATTGTTGTTTGTATCTATCACACAAACTCTCTTGAGACACCAATTTTTAGATTCTGTTGTGATTTTGTGCAAAAAAGGATTATTTTTTTTCTTTTCTTTAAAATATCCTCTGCTTCTTTGTCCCATTTGTTTGTTTTGTCTACTATCTATATGAAGTCTACTGTAATACCAAGTTTCCTGTAAAATACCTGTACTCCCAAACTGGCAAACTCTTTTTAATTCTTGTTTGACTGGTACCTACTGAAGACTGATGTGCCTATTAAAACACTCTTTACCAGCACTGGATCATGCCTGTGCTTGCTAACATGCAAAATAGTTTGCAAATATTTTGCTCTCTAGCATGATCAAACAATAATGATACATTTTGGCCACCATTGCTCAAAAATAAAGTACTATACATTAACAAAGAGGGGTAGTATGTTCTAGTTAAAGAGCCAAAGGGAAACAAAAAAATTGCAGTAAGATTTAAATAATGATTTCTCTTTCTATTAACAAAGCATAGGTCTGGGCAGCTATTAATGTCTAAGTAAAATGTGTATTCAAATCACACCTGTTCGGTTTCTCAAAAGTGCTATTTCAGCTAATTTAACCACTCATTCCTCTTAGGGACACATTTTCCTGGGAAATTTAAGCTACTGAAATCAACCTGAGTAAATCATGCAGTTAAATGATTTTTGATAATAGAAAAATTTGGCTGACTGAAAATGCTTAAAGACTGTGGAACTACGAAATATTGGTGGATGACTAGACAGTTTTGCATTCCATATGTCACAAGCAAAAGTCTCAACTAACAAACTTGTTATGATCTAACTACCAGCACTGGAATTGCAGTGCTAGATAATATGACAGATAAATCATTCACCTACAGAAATTATTATTTCTCAAGAATGAATATTGGCAGAATTTACTGGAGGTTTTCCCTCCTTCTTTAGAGACAGACAGGAGCATCAAGTAATAAAACTGCAGAATTGTGTTCTTTTCTTCATGTCTGCCAGTTTAATTTGGTTTGTACCGAATCCAAATGTACTGGTGTATGCCATTTATTGCATTGAAATAGCCCCTTGCATTCCTATGGGGCTTATCTGCATTGCAGAAACAGGTACACCCTAATTTCCTGAGTATGACTTAAACAAGCAACCTCTTAATAAATGTGGTCCTAAAAATCCTGTTATTCCAAGCTTCTACAATCAATACTCACATTATTTCATGTCCAAAATTGATAGAAAGAGCATAAAATGTCTGCTTTGCATTTTTTGCAAACCTCTGCTCCTCCATCGACAAGAGGGAGACAATCCTGCTGGAGCAGGCTTGCATCTCAACCACCAGGACTCTGAATATCTCCTTTCAATGTCTTGTAGACATAGCACTCTTCTTGGTAGGCTAGCAGAATCCCATTTTTGAGCTGGACTTTAGAAGAGGTTCTGAATCAGCTTCTCTCTTCTCCAGCAGAAAAAGTGAAGTGGTATGGCCGGATGTTTACTTCCATGTTGAACCCACTGCTGGCTCGCTGTAAGAAATGGCAGGGAGCAGTAAGAGATATTTCTGTATTTCCAGCTCAATAAAGAGGATCGCAGAATTCTTGTTTTATTGGATATACTAAATTTGGGGGTCATGTGCAACAAACTCCAGGTCTTAAACTAGTGATATTAATTTATTGAGATAAAATCAGAACTTCATTCCTCTTTCAGACCATCTGATAAACTAAGTCTTCAGTAGTGACCTTAGGCATGCACTGACCACAATGAAGCACTGTTGTTGCCTAGCTACTAATTTTCACTTTTAGATTCAAAGCAGGTTCTGAATGGTGACCTAATAAAGGGTGTCTTTGCTCAAAAATCCTATTTTTTTAAAAATTAATTGATGAGTCTAGTAAGAGTTAATACACACTATGAGTCTTGTAACACATAATTTAAGTACACATCCATTTGAAATTCTTTAACAGTACACTCTCATGTTTTATCAAAGGTGCATTTCTTTGGTATATCTTAAATTTTCATTATTTTAGTGATGAAATATTAGAGGAATTACTTAAACCATAATTCTTTCTCTAGTGATGCTATATATTCTTCAGTAACTCCTCTCTGAAGAGGCAACTCAATACAATTACTACAAGACTCACAACATCTCAAATTGATGGGGGGGGGAGGGGTGTAATTTCACTGTCATGAGTCCCAGTACCACAGTTTTTGGGTTGCTAGTTGGACTACTTACCAATATTTTTTGCCTCAGGCAACTGTCTATACTATCCTATAACTCTGCTGTCATCAAAATCATCTTCTACAGAATCATTGTGGCCCAGTTATTCACCTACACATTGCCAGTTCACACACTTTGAAGTCGAGACTTCAAATTGCTAATTCTCCGACCAGATATTGTAAAATAATTGAAACTACAATTGCTCCACCATATGATTGCAGGTTCAGCTTTTTTTTTTTTTTAACTTTTTAAAATACTAATTTTGGTTGCAGTATGTGAGCCACAGCTATTAGCTTTCCATAGTCCTCTTGCTGTTGATTTATGGGGTCAGAATGTAATTCATATACTAAAGAATTTTTTAGTGGTTCAAGTTATTGATGCAGTCTGTGCAACTTGCCAGACACACAGTGTTGCATTCTGGAAACAACAAATTTCCCTGCAAATCAATTGAATAATAATTTAGACAAGCCATTTAAAATACAAAGTTCTAAGCAATTGCATAAAGCTCTAGAATTAAAATTTCATAATAAAAGGGCAGATGATTCACATCTGTACTTCCTCAATTGTTATAAGACAGGATGTTATGCCTTTTTTCTGAAGATAATGCTTTTTTTAGAAGTTTTTTTATTTTCCTGAAGACAAGTGGTTGAACCACATTCAATAAATCATTACTGAGTAACACAATTGCAACTCACAGTTGTTACACAACTGTAGTCTTTATATTGAGAAAAGTGAGTAAAAAGAAGAGGTTCCAGCTCAAACTAGTGGCGCCAATGTGTCTCCTATTTTCCTAGATGCCAGCTAATCAAGATAATGGGTTGAATATCAAGGAAGATGTTTTGCTGACAGGCAATTATCATAATTTGGCAATTTGATGGTTATTTATACTTATAGTCTCCATGAAATGCTGAAAAAGCAGGCTATAATTACTTTTTTGGATCTGATTTTTTCCCCTTTGGTATATAAGCGAAGCTACTAGAATGAAATAAGGAAACAGTTTAGGTTGATTAGGTATTGGAAAATTTTGCAGTTCCTTACTGCAGTATGTACAGCACACATTTCATGTACCAATGAGTCAATGAACTACAAACATAGATGAGAAATAATTTGTCTGCTCATGAACAGATGCCCAACGTACTTTGACAAAATAAAAAAAAGCTGAATCCTTACTTCAGTACTAAAAGCCTCTGGTTCTTAATCCAAAGGTGGCATGCAGTTTTGAAGTTTGGCAGGAAAAGTTTACATTTAGGATTTAGACTGTTCTGGTGAACTTCCAGTGATTGAAGCCCTACTGACTGAACTGATTTAATGATTCAGGCTTCTGTCTATGGACTGCTACAAATTTCAATTCCAAAGCTAAAGGAACTTTCAAATGAAAAATTTTGCTTTTGCAAACTGAAGTTTATGTAGGGATAACAAGAACTGAGATACCATTGATCTGTGCTTTGCTTAGTTGTGGATCTATGTTGAGATGGGTTGATCACAGAACATGGCTTTAGCAGAACTGTCTCAGGCTGTCAGAAGTTCAAAAGCGTGTAACATCACGTGAGTCCAGGTCCCACCTCCTTCACCTTCTGTTTCAGACAATTCTTCACAACTAGACTTGGTAACAACATAGGAGCAGCTATGATTTAACTATGTAACCCTAGGATTCCTTACAGCAAGGTAGATTCATGAAGGCTGATTCTGTCAGATTTAGGGTTTGCTTTGTTGGAAAGTGGACCAAAATTAGAAGCAGGTACTCTCAAACATTCAGAATAAAGTGACTTGAATTTCACATAAGGTAGAACAGTGAGAGCACATCATACCAGTGTTTCATGTCCAGTAACCGACCTTTTAATTCACTCCAGAACAAGTTTTTTACTTTTACAGCCATAATTGGGTGAAACCTTATTTATCTGAGAAACTGTCTCCTTCTACAACTCATTACAACAAAGTCATATTTGCTCCACAATACAGTTTGGGAAAAGGGTTCTTTCGCCTAAGGTGTAAACTAGGAACTTGATTCCAGCTACACTAAATTCTAGACATCTTTGCACCTTGTGTGCACATAATTGCCTACTTTTATATGAGTTCCTAGTATCATGGAATCACAGAATGTCCTACGTTGGAAGGGACCCACAAGGATCATCAAAGTCCAGCTCCTGGCCCTGCATTGGACATCCCCAGAAATCTCACCATGTACCTGAGAACATTGTCCAAAACACTTCTGGAACTGTCAGCTTTTGTGCCATGACCACTTCCCTGTTGCAATGCCCAGTCACCCTCCGGGTGAAGAACCTTTCCCTAATATCCAAGCC
>VXBT01004131.1:351059-428559 GCA_013400235.1 Oriolus oriolus | reverse complement strand
TGGTCTCACTGCGTTGGAGACGTGGCATGCCTTGTGGGTTGCTTAAAACCAGTGTTTTATCAGCATAGAAATCCAGATTTCAGGAAAACAAAAACAGCCCAACATTTTTGAACTGAGAGGAGCTTGCATACCTAATGTTGTTTTTCAGTTACTTCAACTGAAAATTAAAAATGTAATTTTGTTAACTTTTGGCCGTATAAGTACAAATGCTTACTTCATCCTAAGAAAACAAAGCAACACATACACTTAAGACATTCTAAAACAGGTATCACCAGATGCTTATTACCATAGTCTGAAATTTGTTGTCATGAGGAAAAGAATACATAATGAAAAGTGTGAAAAGAATTCTAGGACTGGAAACTGCATCTTCACAAAATGTAATGCCTGTGTCTGAAATTTTGCATTTATTTCTTCAGTTCTCAAGCCTACACACATCATGCAGTTGCACTTTCAGATATTAATTACCATTTTTCAATATGCAAGTTTCAGACTTGCACTAGCTTTTAGACTACATGAAAACAAATTCTGGGAAACTTTGCCTGAATTCCCACATCCACCACAGATAATACAGAAAGGAATTTCTTCCAAATTAGAACAGCACCCTTAGCAAAAACCCAAAGTATTATTAAAATATTATAAGTGACAAAATTATAATCAAAACTGGTTTGCCATCTTAGAAAGAGCTTTTGTCTTTGTAGAAAGAATAATTAATTGTTTTTAAAAATTAGACCATTACAATAGTTCTCACGCTGGTTAAGATACAGTGAGGGTTAATTTGCTTTTAATTACTATGCATATGGCTTGTTTTTCAATGGAGAAATATAAAGCTATCCCTTAAAATTTCAATTAACCTTCCACTTTTACATCCTTTAGAGTTTCACTCAGAGTATTATTACTGTCATGGCACCCAACCTCTAGCTATGCATATTCCTCAGAAGGCAAGGTATGTGACTTCCCTGTGAGCCAATAAAATCAGTGGGATGGTTATTTGGGTAATTCTGCCGGCACTTCCCACAGGACAGCATGTAAGCTGATATGCAAAGACTACCCAGGAGCATGGAGTAAGATTCAAAACTCTATCTTGTAACATGGGAGTCCCACAGACCACTGTAACACACTGTTGGAAGCCACTGAGTCAACTAATTAAAGACAATTTTATAGCCAGACTATTTCTTATCTGTACCCCACACTAACATGGAATAGCCTAAAGGGAGCAATGTCTCTCTAGCTTTTAAAAAAATCCTTTATTGTCATATATCCTTAAATGTAATTCTTGTGTTTACATGGATCTGCTGTAACAAAGCTCTCCAGTAACACTAATATTGATTGACAGTATTTTTGGAAAGTAGGAGAGGGAAACTACACTGAAAGTATTAGCGCAGCAAGACTTAAAAATGACTAGAAGAAAAGATAAACTAAAAGATGAATAGTAAATGATAAAAGAGACCCAGTGGATTTTACCTAATACTACGATGACAAACAGCCCCTGGATCTAAATCAGTTCTTCCCTTTTTCTTAATTCAGCTTTCAGAAGTGTATTATCATATTTCTATAACAAACCCTTCTGAAATATGCCATTTTGTAGATTATTTCATTAGTAATACTCTCAATATCTGATGAAACAACATATCATGACTAGCTGTTAGAACCAGACATGGATTTTCTGATATATCATTCCCCAGATGGAAAATGGTTTTCTATGAAAAAGAAAGTACTCATAGGAATATGCTGATTTGATTTAAAATGAGAAAGATTTAAGTTAAGATAAAAATATTCTGATCAAACATTTACAGACTAAACAGCAGGTTTTTTAATAAAAAATGATAAAAAGCTTTTTTTATTATCTATAAAATTTAAAGTAATTTTTAAAAAGTATATTCCTTCTAAGTTTCCTGCATTGTGATAAGGAGACACTATTGTTGTTCCATTAGACGAATTTCCATATGTCCTTTTATATAGCTGAGAAATTCTCATTCAATATTAGAAGAAACACTGCTCAGCTTGGTGCAATTCTAAGATACAGTGCTATAGAAATATCAATTTATTACTGTCTTCTTTTCCAGTATCATGCAACAGTCAAATATATCACAGAAAATTTGGAAAAACTATTGGGATATTAGAGGATTCTTAGCAGAAGGCTAGTGTTAATTGATATAGTTAGGAAGTTAGTATATTGCTACTATTTCCAAGCAAAAAGAAAAGTCAGTGCACAGCATATTTGTTAAAGCTTTGTTGATATTTAATATGTTTATCAAAAGTATAAGTCTGCACATGCCTCAATTCAAAAATTTCACAAATATATTATCATATATCCAATGGCAAATACTAATGAGGACAGATGTTAACATTTCAAGAGAGTTTTGGTCATTCAAATTGTCTCGCTCAATCTCCAAAAACCACAGTAATCACTTTTACAGTTCCTTTAATTGAAAGTACAATAATCACATTAGCAGCAGAAAATAAGCACAAGCAGGCTTGTTTCAAGGTTAAGAAAACAAGGCACAACATAATCATTCTGAACATGATCCAACCCTCATTACGAATTGTTATGTCAAAGAATTCTTATCTGTGTGTTTAATACAGCACATATCAGCACTGAACCAAATGGCAATATGATAGTTTGGGGACTGTACTGTCTCTGTAGAACAGGAGGTAATGAGATGCTCTGAGAGCAGTTACAGAGAGCACAGTGATAAAATAGGCCTATAAGGTATAACTTCCTCATTATACACCGAGATTTCACCACATTCAGAAGCATGACTGCTAGTAAATCAAAAGTCACACCTTGTATTTACCTGTGACATTTGTTACATTCACATGTCATGGTCTTGTCCCTCAGCAATCCTCTCTCCTGTGAGCAGGCAGGCTCTAGAAGGTCTGCAAATCAGCAACTCAGCATTCCAGCCAAACTATACATGATGTGTGTTCCTGCAAGAGCTAGGCCCACAGATCCTTCAGTTTCACATTCTTTTCAGTCCTGATCATGAATAGATGATTTCCATCCCTTAGTGCACCACAAGAGTCACCTCAAAAATTTTCTTTCTGTCTTTATCTGCGCTGAAGTCACTAGTTTCTCATGAAGATTCTCCCACTATCAGGACCATTCTCCAATTCCACTTCCCTTCATGATGCCGACAACAAACATCCCTAGTTTTCTCACCAAGTATCTCATCTAATTTAGGGTCAGTTTGTCTCTTGACAAGAGATTGTTTAGTTTCCTTCAGGTATTTAACAGTCCCATCTAATCTCCAGGAGAGAGGGGACTTCCTGCTTGAATAAAGATGTAACTTTCTATCTCTTTCCTGTCAAGCTAATTCCAACCTTCTTGGCAAAAAGTCTTTCCATCCTTTTGCTCTTGCTTACTAGCTTTTACTCACCCTCACAAAACCTGCAAGTCACCACAAAAAGGATATTTTATTGGACCTTTTCATAGACCTCAGACTGGGATTTTCCATCTCTCTGGTCTTTCCATTTATTATTTCATCATTGTCTTCTGCATAAGCTGTAGTGGCTCATACCTGTCCATCTTAAAAATGAGATAATGAGAATGACCTGGAATTCTGACTTCCAAACTGCACTGCTAGCGATGGCCTCTATTTGTACTGTCATATACATCTGCACTTCTCCTTAAGCAGAAGGAACTGTGAACTAACTTTCCATTTTCTGAGTTAAGAGTTTGTTTTCCTGCTTAAATCTCTCCCTGAATCAACCAAAGCATCTGACAACGGTTTTCCCAGACTAAAAGATACAACTGTCACTGTTTTACCGCGGACGGAGAGAAATAACGGCACAGATTTCCAGAGTCCAAGAAGAAAATGCCATTATTTATTTATATACAGAGGGGTTTATATCCCTCAGTTCACTTGAAGTTTACTTGAGTGGCAAAGGCTATTGGACCTCTGACCAACCACCCCTTAGGGTAACTGGTCGATTCAGAAGACACCCCTTTCTAAATATTTCCCTAGGCCATATCATGACAATTTCATAACAACCTGCAGGTGCGAGACAATAGTTTTAGTTTACAAAAACCCGTTAGCTTTGTTTTTAATAGTTTGCCTGGGAACATGAGAGCTCTCACGAAACACTGGGAAAGCAGGGCTTTTACAAAATGCTGGGAAAGCTTGAAAAACCTCTCTGCTGAAAGCTTTTTAGCATCCACATACAACTTACACTGAGTTCCTTGAGGTTTTCTTTTCACCTTAGCTCTAAGTACATGTGGAATTACCACGTATATTCACAGCCTATGCAGGAAACATCCGCTTTTAGTTTTTGCAGTTCAAGATACTTGGAACAAGTATTCTATTTTTTTCAACTATCAAGACAGGCAGTTCTCATTCAGTATAATGTCTCACTAGAATTTCTAGAAGTCCTAGATGAACTCTTGAACTTCTTCCTTTAATCTGTACTCCAGAAGTTGAGGCATTATTCTACCCTCGGGCAGAAATTCTCCGTATGTTTTTTCTTCCTGCTTTAACCTTTTCTCATATTCTGCCAGCTTATCTTGGAGATTATTAAATACTATCTGAATGTTTGGCTGCTTAAACATCACACCACTAAAAGTTTTTATTTGAAAGAGAACGAAAATCAAAGAAATGATCAAAATATTCTGCTGTACTGTTTTTTAGTCTTTACTCACAAATTTCATTTTTAATTTCATTATAGATAAAAGTGTTTTCTCACAACTAATGATACCCTTAATAAAAAAAAGAAGGTATATGATAGAGCTTATCATGAATGTTTAGGCCTCCTAAAGACATTCTCCCTATCAATTCTTATCCAATTAGACTATTGAGATGCACAACTTCCACAGTTTTAAAAAACATCTTGCATTTTTAGAGAACGAACACGTTTAATATCTGCTTAAACTATGATATTCTGAGACACAGAATTAGCCCATGGCCAATGCTAACCAGAGTAACCACTGTTTTATTATTTATTGGGACTAAAAGTGGGAGTTTCACACCACTTGTGCAGTATTTCGGTTTTGTCTCTGTCCATACCTAGCATGGTTGCTTTAACCTGTACAGACTAAATATGCAAAGTTAAGCAGTTTTCAGATGTCTTCACCTGGTACTGACATGCTGCTCTCTCAGGGTCTGTGTTTCTGTTGCTTATGGACAGAAGCATATTAAAAAAAAAAAGGAAGAAAACTTTTCTAACTGATTTTCTGCAAGATAATATAAACTAAAGGAGGTAATGTAAGAGTTGGCTGCATAATAAAGACCGCATCACAACGTGCACGGAAAGAAAGAAAACTCAGAAGACACTACTTTTTCTAATGTTAAGGCATGGTTATGTAAATTCAATGTTATATTAACACTTAAACAAAATACTTTTTTTAACTTTAAAAGAAATGAACAGTCAGACAAAGGGAAGAATCTGTCACGTAATGATGAAGCTGACCGCTCAGGAGCCATTTACACCGTCAAGAAAGGAACAGCTGGGACCAATAATAAGCTGTTATCCTTCTTAGTGATTAGCTGATACTTGACAGAACAGATGTATTTAGGAGTTTTGGAACCTAGTTCTAAATTCTGGAGGTCACAAGTCTCTTACTGAGAATCTTCAGAAAAATAAATCTCTTTGCAGAAAATTAAAGCATCTAAGGCCTTCTCTGAATCTAAAGAGGGTCTTGGGAGAAATTACCAATGGTTCTTCTCACTGAAACACCCTTCCAGCCTTCCTGATCTCCACTATACCCCCATATCTTGTTTCCTGCCCTTATTTCCTTTCCTGATGGAGGTGTAGGCACAGCATACAGCAAGTGATGCATGTAAATGGTGGGGCTCAATGCAAGCAAAGATGCTTCTCACACAAACCTTGAAGTCACAGGATCTACTCATCTTCCTCCTAATTTGATTAGCACCAAACTTCACTGACATAAAGAGAATTGAGTCTTTGTCTTCCAGAAATGCAAAAAAATTTTTTCAGAAATTATGAGACAGTTTCTAGATGGGAAACCTGTGGTATGTAATTTTCTTTGGGTAGCATGTTAGGCTACATATTGCAGTGGAGCTCAGTTTGGTAGTAGATTTTATTGTGGAAAAGAATTTATTTCTAACTACTGTTAGTTTGAAACCATTGTGTCAGTGTTTCTATTTCACTCTAGTGGCTATAATTTGGTCTTCTTATTGCATTAATAGTAAGCAATAATAAGTCAGGGAGGTTTCACTCAGAGAAAGATGCTAGTAAGTACCACAAAAGGACAACAGTGAAGACTGAAAGCAGAAGTAGGGACTCATTTACTTCAAGTTTCTCTACCAGTTCAGACTGCCAAAAAAAATCAGAATAAAAGCCAAGAGTAAATGTAAAATCAGGTATTCCATTATTCCCAGGTTTTCTAAAAAGTCAGACAGGTTTTACGAAAAGAAGGAAGATCAGTTTGATTAAATAAGAATATTTGATACTGAACTACATGTGTAACACAAACTGTAACAGGGAATAACTAGCAGAGTAGACTGTGTTAAAAAAATTGATGAAATGCCATGTCATATGGCCTATAACTGAAAATATTAATAGAAGAATAGAAGAATAATAAAAGAGATTAACCTGAAAGAATTTTTTTCCGAATGTTGTCATCATTAATCTTCCCTAACAAAAAACAGTAAGCAATGAAAAAGCACCAGTAACACCAAACTCTTCCTCTCCTTCCCCCTTTACACACAGAGTCTGCTCTACGAATCAGAAGGCAGAAGCATGCTGCCAGGTTTCAGCATGCCACACGATGGAGAAATTCCTGTGTGCTGTGCCTTCTGTATTCAGAGAATGACAAAAAGTAACACTAGCCATTGGGATGTACAAGGTGGAAGTCAGAGACAGGGCTTGGGGACTTTTTTTGACCACAGAGTTCTTTCTGTTAGGTAGGATCTCTAAACGCGAGTTCTTGAGAAAAATGCCAGTTTTCTTTCTTATCTATTTTAAGCCTAGAAGTTGCAGAATTTGCAAGAATATTTCTCTTTGAAAGAGATGAACTTGTTTACTACATAGAACCAATGAATTGCTGGAATGAACTTTCAGTGCCACTTTATGTTGACATTATCCATTTCTTCTCTGAGTCTGAATGTAACATGTCACCGATATGAAAACACTGACTACTGGCTAAAAAAACTGTGAAAAATGAGAAGGAGATTTTTTTCAGTCATGGAAAGATGCCTTCAGTTCTTGAAGTTCACTAAGTTCCACTGCACATTGGGTCCCTCTGAATCATTCTGTTTGAATCAAGAGCTGGGAAAAAACATTTCCCATCTCACATATTCATCTAAAAAATGTGCATAGATTTTTTTTCCTCAAGTCAAGAATTTTAGGGAACAATCTCTCAAACATCTTTCGACATCAACAGCACACAAATGAAGGAGATCACAGAAAGAGAGCTGTAATATAATGATGTAAGAATGACTTTTTCACTATTTAGTCATCCTGTACAATTCAGCACTCTGAGCTGCTTTCTTTTGACATTGCACAGCAGGCTCACCTCTATCCTTGAAGAGTAAGCCTGCTGTGCAATCAGCATATAGAGCCCTCCAAGGCTTGCTTGGCCTAGAAGGCAGCCTGCATTACCAGTTGGATGGAGCCCTTTGGGACTACTTCCAGCAGTCATCAGTCACAGTAAGTTTAGGTCCACACTTCTCAAACCAAAGAAGATACAACGTGCACTGAATCCTCCATTAATTAAGGATGCAACTGACCATGAATATTATCAGAATTCTGAAACTGATTTCGATGCCCAAAATTCAGTTTGGTAGGCAGACAATTTCTCATTAATAACTTCGACAGACACGTTTAAACTACAAGCAGTGATCAGACAAAACTACTCTCAAATTACTGATGAAAAGTACATCTTTTCTAGAAATAATACTGTAAAATAACCATATTTCATAATAAAGGAGAATTACTAGTCTACTTTTATTAATGTCATTAATTATGCTTTAAAATTCATATGATAGATAGGTCTTACCTCAAATCAGTAAAAGATTTTTCTGTATTGTCGAGCTGTTTTTGCATCCTGTTCCATAATTCATTTAATTCTTTACATTCATTTTTTAGGTTTTCCACATTGTGATAGTTTTCAGCAATTTAACTAGGAATTTAAGAACCAACCAACCAACCAACACCACCATCACCAACAAAAATCCATACCATTAGGCAAGGCTAGATTTCCAAGTAGTGTGTTTTAAGCACGTGCATAAGACCATGTGCAAAAATTCATGAGAGTGTATACTCAAAGAAAGGGAAATTCTTTCAGAGAAGACACTGAAAGAAATGAGTGCAAATGGCAAAATTGCATTTATGTAAGAGAGCAGCTTCGCAAACCCAGTTAGAGTTCCCCAACTTGTTGCACAGTTCTTATATTACATATGCACAGATTTTATTGTGGCACCTGTATTTTTACAGTTGCCTATGCTGTGTGTGGATATATGCATATTTGTAGGCCACCGTCTTCAAAAAATACATGTCCTTTTTACTTTAGTCTCTATATATGAAATTTTTGTAAATAAGCCTTGCACAGCAAAATCATTTCTAATGACAGCAAAAAGTAACAATATTTGCATATGATCAGAGTCTGGGATTACTTATTTCAGTGTGTGCAGAGTCAGTGTCTAGCTTTTATTGCTAGACCATTCAAGTACTTAGAAAATATGAAAATATTTTAGGTAGACACATAAAAAAACTTGACTTTCAGGAAAAATCAGTGGTTTTAGTTGCCATTCCCCAGAGCATTTTTCCTTTAGTTGCCTAAATAGACAGTTGTCCTCTTTCAGATGTCAAGTTTCTCATAACATAGTTGTCCGTACTCCACAGAGAGTGGAGGGTTAAAGCCTAGAGAACGACTCCTTTCCTCAGCTGCAACTTGAAGAGATGCTGACATTAAGCTGCTGAAAACCTTTAAATTATAAAGCATTTTCACTAAACTTCCTGCTTTACAGAAGAGAGGTTAAATTGCACTGTCTTTCTTGTACCAAATGTGACAGATGGTCACAGGACCCAAAAAATGTGAGCATTCACAACACAAGCAAACTCTACTTTCAAGAGCAAGAGTATCTGGTAAACAAAGCTGCAGTTTCCCACAGTGATCAAGGTAAACATAAAGCACTGTAGCAGTTCAGCAGTAATAAACAGGTGGGAGTCTCCTATTTGGGTGATACTTGTAAAGTGGTCTTGCTGCATTAGATTTCGTAACCCAGACTAATGGGCTGTAAGCAGCTATGTAAATGGGTTAAATTAAGAGGGAGGAAAATACCCTTTGATTATCCTTATATATACACATATATACACATATAAGTGAAGTGCACACATGTATAAATACCGGATTTCAAGACCTCATAATTCAGTAGGCAAAGAATGCATCATAGTATTTTAAGATCAGTATTTTTAAACTTTCTTGTGTGGGCACTGTCCCATTTTTCTATGAAAGGACTTCTTCTGAAAGGTATACCTAAAAGGTAGCTATAAAAAAAGGTGAGGAATCAAAACTTTTGTAACAGATGTTAGCACAGATACATGAAGTTGTGCAAGGTATCGTAAGGATGTCAGATTTTCAAGACCTTCAAACTTTGTAAATGTGTAAGAAGTAAGTGTAGTAAGCATAGGATTATATGAAAAGGTCATGTTTCTTGCAGAAACATAGAATCATTGGAAAGAAAATGAAGGTATGATAATGAATGCAAATTCCTCTGTAACTGAACTGCCAATAGGGAGTCTCAAATCCCTGAGGAAAAGTTTTAGGTTCGGTACCAGGAGAGCCTATTGCTATGTGATGCCCTGTGATATACAAGATATCTGGCCTTAAATTTTGCAAGCCTGAGATGATTAATACATTGTGTCCAGATATAAATATGCACAGCAACAAACCATGACATGTTTTGTACCAAAGACTCAGGTTCGTGTTTAAGCTGTGTTGGAACAAAGCTGGCAATGAAGAAGAATTTTGCGTCTTTGGCATCCTGCCCTTTTCTCAGGAGTTTTTAACCAAGGCAAGCAAAACCTGAAAATGTTGGCTTTTGAGCATATGGAATATTAGCCATTGAGTTAGGGCAACCTAGTACAGAAGACAGAGAATTTGCCATCAGGTTTTAGAATAAACAAACAAGGATAGTGAGATACTCTACAGTCTGTGATCCAAATATCAGTTGACTGAATGTCTGCACTAAATGGCTTCCTGTAGTGGATAACAGTCACTATCCTGCCTAAGCTAAATGAGTCCCTTGGCACCTGGTCATTCAGCTGTTCGATGCACGAACAATATTCTTCATTCTTCCTTGTTGCTGAACAAGACCACTGGTGTTTTATGAGGTAGAATTCATATGCTGTTATCTGGATATTCAGCTTTTAGACATTTAAATGTCAGCTGGCCAAACTAAGTCCCTTCAAGTTCCATGGTATGATGCAAATGGTAGCCTCCACACTGTGACTCACCTTGACTGAAAATAGGCAAACTCTGAAGCACTGAGTGAATTTCTTGGTCAGTTGAAAGTTGGAGACTCTATATTACTGTTGTAAGGTGGATACTGTAGAATCATAACCACTCCTTCCATAAGATCATTTAAGCTACACACTGGCTTTAACAAGACAATGTTTAATCACAGAAGAGCAATAATATTTCTGAATACAACTTAAAAAAACTTTTTCCGAAAAACAATAGAGCCTGATTAGAGACATCATGTAATTTAATCTGCACAAATAGTGGTATGAGCTACTGTTAAAAACAAGACAGCCTCTTTTATAAACTTGAATTTCTGCAATCAAGGAACTGTACCAGGCTCTAAAAACGCAATATTTAAGGTATCCAAGAGCGGTTACCAGTTCAGAGCTCTACAAATCTCATAAAATAGGCTTTGTACATTGCTTTATTCTACTTAGCAGTCCTCTAATACTCCTCTAGAATACCAACTCAAATATTACTCAAGTAAATAACGGATGCAGTTATTTAGAGTTACTAGGAGAGGTAGCATAAAAACAACAACAACAAAAAAGTATAGGAAATAAATGCCCTGAAAATATTGTAGAATTACCGATTATCTGCATGCTGACTCATCAGTCATTTCCACATGTTTTAAGGTCTCTTGGTAAACCTGTAGTTTGTTAGAGCATCATCTTTAACAGAGAGGGATATATAAACTTCATCTTCCCTGTCAAATGTAGAAACCCATGTGAATCAGTTAATTTCCCCATGCTTAATTTAAGATTCTGTCATACATAAGAAGTCTTGGAATTTTTCTGTAGAAATTACAGGATTCCTAAAAGCTACTCTGAACAACATGAAAGCTTTTATTGTTTTATATATGTTGTACGTGATTCATCTTTGATGCTGTAATATCTAACAAGTTTATACAAGATGCAAATAAAAGAGTAATAAAAATTAACAGAATCTTAGGGGGAAAAATGGTTGTTTCTTCTAATAACATGTTTATACAAAGCACAATGTTCAGTAATGAAATTCAATAATTCACTTTCCTGGATTATACAGTTTAGTAAGTGATACAGCAGATACAAGCCATCATTTACAAGAAGATGCCATCTGCTGAGCAAACATGCAATCAGCAGGCACTTCCTATTACACTGGAATCTTTTTTGTCCTTTATTGATTTTCTCCCTTGCATTTCTAAAGCCCCTCAAGCAATCTGAGCCAGTGCAGCAAATGAAGAAAGCGAAGGACTTCTCAATGACCCCAATATCAATTCTGCTTTGTGCTTCACGCTGTCTCAAGGCTATGGACCTCATAGGTTAGTTCAAGCAAGAGACAGAAAATAGTACATAAAGTGTGTGTATGTATATAGTTCCAAGGCAGCTCTGTAGAAATGGCAGCCTATCCTTTGAGATTAAACATACTTCAAAAAGCATTACAACATTAAACATAAACGTAACGCAAGCATTAAATTACTCACCCCTACACCATTTAATTGTTGCTTCATAATACTTCTCTTTTTTTTTTCCACTTGTTGTTCAGTTTGCTTCTGCTCTTTATCTACCACATATACACTCTGATCCAAATAGGAGACCCTGAGAATTCAGGCATAAATAGATGTGTTAGTATTCAAAATGTATTGTCCTACATCTGTAGGTGTCAGGAAAAAAGCATTAGTCATTAAATACTTTCACAGATACCATTCTTAAGCTTATTTTGGTTTCCCCTTCCATAGCCATTTTTCTGTTGCGTAGGTTTATATACTCTATGCTTTGAATGATAAAGTGCACTTTTAAAATAGAAAATACCTCTGCTGCTTCATAAAATGTTTCTCATCTTGCAGAAAAAAAATCACATAAAGTTCTGAAGTCAAAATATATATTTGAAATAGCTTCCATGGAATGAGTATAAGGGGCAAAATAGAAGTTTATTAGTTATTATCACTACCTCATGCAAAACAGAGCTAAGGACAGCTAGCAAGAGGAGGAAGAAGAAAACAATATATTACAATATCTCATTTTTCTCTTTTTCATTAATCTACTATATTATTAATTGGCACCTCAAGAAAAATGGTTCTTGTCTAATATATTAATTTCATCTGCATCTTCAACATGAGCACCAAATATTAAATGAAAGGAACTATGATTAATACATGTAGTAAGGAAAATTTTGCTTTAATAAATATGTTTAAACAAATTGCATAATATTTATACTATTCAAAGTTTAAAATTCCATATAGAAGACATAAAAATATTAAAATAGATATTCATACTTCCATTCTGAAAACCTTTAATCAATGAGAAAGTTCTCTCTGGAAATTACCACTATCTTTTGAATATCATTTGCATGCAAATCTGCTTGTGCAAACTCTTTCTCCAAGCTTTTAACACAGAAACAAATACACAGGTGTAGACCATGATGTATAACTTACACCACACCTCTCTAGGTTTCCACGAAACTAATGATGTGATCTTTGTCACATTGTTTCTAGTTAGTTTCAGTTGGGGAAGGGCTAACAGCATTAGTCACTGCCATTAATGCCTTGTTTTGAAAATACTATTAGCTATTAGAAGAATCTTTTTAAAAAAAAAAAATTCAATTTGGCTTATTAAATCTGCATTAAAAATAAACTACCACGTAATCCATTATCTGAACTCAAACCATTCAACATCCCCCATCTCTCATCCAAAAGTGGGGAAGTATTGCTGCCTGCAGACTGTGCCAAGAGCCCTTCAAATGGAGTAACACTAAAACCCTGGAGATGATATTTCATGACAAGCTGTGTACTAGCAGTTGGATAACCGAATTATGAACCTACAGACTGATACTGCAACAAAACACCCTCCCTGCTGATGCAGCACAAGTTCTTCTCTCTGGGTTTTGAGAAAAAAAAATCCTATATCTAAACTGAATAGGCTCCATATAAGCTGATACTTCAGTGTTCTCTAACAAGTATATGGCTTACAGAAAACTCCTTGTCTTAATTAATAGCTAGTTTTGCTACTCTGTTTCACTTGTGACAGAAGACTGAAAAGAAATTAAATATTCCCCACATTTCCCATTGTTTTCAAAGCCATTTTGCAAAAGAAGAAAAGGAGCAAGCACCTGCTTAAGAAAAAAACATTCAAAAAGTCTAAAGACTAAAGAGCGTTTTTTTCTAACAATGACAAAAGAAAATGCTAGTGACTGGTCCAGACTCTGCTACTTTTACTTCATGGCTGTCTTGAAATGTATCTTTATTCCTAAATCAGCTACTTGTCCCTCAGTCTCTTCAGTGATCTTCGTATCTCATAGAATGATAGAATGTTAAGGGGCCTTAAGGATCACCTAGTCCCAATCTACTCTTTCAAAATATAATGGTTGGTAGTAAATAACCAACCTTTTTCTAGTTTTAAATAATAGTCTACAAATATAGTTATGCTTACTGGATATGCAAGCAGGAAATGCAGCATAATTTCGTAATTCCTATAGAATGGCAGAATATTAGGTAAAGCTACAGATGTGACAATCTGGTTAGCAGATGGAATGGACAAGCTTCCCAGAAAACCACTAATGATTCTGAATCTCTGTCCCATTAGAAGATCCCCTTTGGCTGTCTCAGAATAGAGTCTCATCTGAACTGCTCTGCACTTTGACCACCTCCAGTAAATGATAGCTTTTCTACTTTCAACAGCCTTTGATATCATCATTAAATTTTGTTCTAATAGGAAGAAAAAGCCTCCTGACAGCAAGGATGTGAATGTTGTCTAACACAGAGAAATAAGGCTTTGGAAGAAAAATAGGAGAAAACGGTTTAGTTGAAACAGAACTTAAAAACCACCCTAAAAGAAGTACAACATGCATCTCAAGGACCTCTTTATCATGACAAAACATGAACTACAATAAAGAAAAAAAACATCTTGAGAACGAAATTTACTTGCCATTAGGAAAATGTTCTTTTGTTTCTGTCTGTAAAAGGAAAAAAGTGGGCTAAAAATGCCGCTAAGGATCTTGGTCAAGAATCCAGTGCAGAGGAAGGAACGTTTTAGTTGCAATGAGTAATCAAAAAGAGTAAGTATTGAATAAAGAAAAGAGAGGACGACGTTTGGAATCAAACCTATCATGCTGTGTCAGTCAGGCCCAAAAATGCTCCCTTCAACCTTCTCTAAAGCAAAGCCTGATAATCAGAGGGAAGCTGGGCATCACTCACAAATGCATGTGATGGAGACCTTGTGGTCCACCTGGCTTAGAAGAGGAACATTCAACACTTTCTGCTAATGTCTTGCACAAACAGGAATTTCAGGATCTCTCCTAGGGCTTAGCCCTCTAGAAATGGGACATGTAGATACCAGATTCTATTCTGAGTTCTTGCACTGTTAAAAGTCACAGAATGGAAGAAGACAAGTTTTGCAACAAAAGCAAATGGAGATTGTCATTGTTCAGAAGAAAATAAAAAAGGTTCAGACTTTTCTCTCTCTCAAAAAAAAAAGGGAATAAAAATCTCAGAAAGACTTCTGATCATCACAGTAAATCCAACATTCTGTTCTAAAGAAAAACAGCCTTTGACAGCTCTCAGAGTAAATCTCTCCTATCTGAGACCACTGCAAAAGGACCCAAATGGGGTTCTGACTCAAGGACTTACAGTAAAAGACTGAAATACCTCCCTCCAGTTTTGGCTTGTTCTTCTGATCCCACAAGATACTGGAATCCATCAGAACACTACTCACAGCATGGGAGTATCCATTTCAGGATGAGCAGGAAGGAACAATAGAGACAAAAAAATCCTTTATTTCATAATGGTAAGTGTGGGAGTATTAGTAGTAAAGATAGTTCTCCCAGAGGTATTACAGCTCTCCTTTACAGGAAGAAAGAGATGATGAATCTCAGTGGCACTCACCTACCATCCATGAAAAGGCTCTCAGGATGCCTTACACACTGGTGTGCTAATAATTCATCACAGGAGATCTTTTCCAGTTACTAGAAGGAGTTTGGATGAGAAGAAAGTATTTAACCGTTTATCTGGTATCAAGTTTTGTATAAGAAAAAGGACATGCTTTTACGTTGTGAGAGGGATCTGTGTGCAGCCAGTGTTGGCTTGAGGTCTGAACAGCCATTGTCACTGCACCCTCCTCATCCCCGTCACAGGAGCTGCGCAAAAGTAGCAACTGGAAATCCATTGCCTGCCTGCAGCTTGTTACTGGGCAGTCACCACTAATAACACAGTCAGTTCAGCAGCTGCTGATTTTTCCAGGTGTGTTGGGTTTGTGTGATAAGCTTCTGGCAGCAGTGGGGCTACTGGGGTGGCTTCTGTGAGAAGCTGCCAGAAGATTCCCCCATGTCCGGCAGAGCTAATCCAGCCGGCTCCGGAATGGATCTGCTGCTGGCCGAGGCCGAGCCATCAGTGGTAGTGCCTCTGGGATAACGTGGTTAAGAAGGGGGACAGAAAACAGACCTGCACAAGAGCAAATTACAGCCAGAGAGAGAACTGGGAATATGTGAGAACAACAGCTCTGCTAACACCAAGGTCAGTGCACCAAGGAAGTTTCTCCAGGTGACGGAGCAGAAATTCCCCTGCAGCCCATGGAGGTTCATGTTAGAAAAGAAATCCACCTGCAGACTGTGGAGAACCCCATGCTGGAGCAGGTGGATGCCTGAGAGGAGGCTGGGAACCTGTGGGAATCTTGCACTGGAACAGACTGTACAAAGGACCTGTGGAGCCATGGAGAAAGGAGCCCACAGCAGACCAGGTTTGCTGGCAGGACTTCTGATTCTGTGGAAAGCCCACTCTGGAGCAGTCTGTTCCTGAAGGACTGCACCCTCTGGAAGCAACCCATGCTGGAGCAGTTTGTGAAGAACTGGAGCCCATGGTAAGGGCTCATGCAGGGCAGTTTCATGGAGGACTGTCTCATTGTCTCCTGTGGGAGAGACTCTACACTGAAGCAATGAAAGAATGTGAGGAGTCCTCCCACTGAGGAGTAATTAGGATGAGACACAATATGTGATGAACTGACTACAACTACAGTTTATCTGACCATTCTCCATCCCCTTGTGCCATTCTGGGGAAGCAAGTAGGGAAAATCATAAGTCAGGCATAAGCCCAGGAAGAAGGAAGAGATGGGGAGAAGGTGTTAATAAGATTTATTTTACTTCTCATTATCCTGGTCTGATTATGTTGTTAATAAACTCAACTGATACCTCCTTGTTCAGTCTGTTTTGCCTGTGGTGGTGTTCAGTGAGTGAGCTCTCCCAGTCCTTACCTCAACTCATGAACCCATTGTTACATTTTCTCTCCCCTGTCCAACTGAGAAGGGAAGTGAGCAGCTTGGTAGGTACCCGGCATGCAGTCAGGGTCAACCCATTACCCTTGCAAAGACAGCTTAAAGAACAACAAAATCCAAAAAATAACATTGTGGTCAAATTTTTAAAAAATAAATAAATAAGGGGTTTCATAAAAAATTGTTTATTAAAAACTTTATGGTGCAACACCTAAAAGTAAAACACTTGCAAGCCAGAGGGAGGTTACTTACAGATATCTCATTGGAGGCTTAAAGGACATGCAAGCCAAGCATTGGGCAATGCTTTGGAAATATCAAAAAGAAAATCAATGTCACTAACAGAAGGGCAACGATTAGTAGCAAGACAAAAAGTTGAAATTATGTCTAAAAGAGGAAAACAGAAAAGATCCTGAGCTTTGCTTATTTAAATATAAAAATGCAATCAGGCAAGCTAAATAAGAGTATTAGGAAAAACTGACAAGAGACATAAACCAAGTACTTTTCCAAACACATCTGACAGGAAGTCTGCTAGAGACAAAGCAAGGCAAACAGATGATCAGAAGGACTTAAGAGACAGACTTACCATGAACACTCAGAAAACAAAGTATGATGGAGAAAAAAGAACCCAAATTCCAAAACAGATAAAATCTTTAAAATCCTAAGAAGCCAACTCATAATATGAATTACTAACAAAGAAAAGAATTAGCTTACAAATGGAAAAGTTGATGCATAGGAGAGTAATCAGCATGACAGGCAGCAGTGCCTCAAAATTCATCAGTATTCTGAAGGATTCAACTAGAATGTGAGAGGGGATATGTGGGTGATACAGTCTACTTGGACTCCCACGTGGTGTTTGACAAATACTTTTTAATAAAAGGATATAAGACAGCAAATAAGCAGGGGCTTTATCTGAATCACCTCTAAAATCCCAATTTCTAGGAGTAGTAACTAGCAATGCTTTAATACTTAAAACACAAGATTCCCCCGATTGCATGGTGGAACATTCATTTGTGCAAATATTTCAGCACAAAACACTGGCCTCCCACTTGACTTTGTGCCACTGAGCACCACCCTCTGGGCTTGATCATTCAGCTAATTTTCAATCCACCTCACTGTCTGCTCATCCAGCCCTTGGATCAACAGCTTCTCTATGCAGATCTTGATGGGAGACACTGTAAGTCCAGGCAGACAATATCCACTGCTCTCCCCTCGTCTACCAGGCTAGTCATTTCTGCTTGATAACAGAAGGTTATCAAACTGGTCCAGCTCAACATTTTGTTGGTGAATCCATGCACAGGACTCATGATGACTTTCTTGTCCATGTGAAAGGTGCCTGGAAAATGTTTTCCAGGATTAGCTGCTCCGTCACTTTTCTGTGGATTGAAGCGAGGCTGACTAGCCTGTAGATCCCTGGGTTCTCCTTGTTGCCTTTCTGGCACCTAGGGGTGACATCTTCCTTCCTGCAGTCCAGAAGCACTTCTCCCAGTCACAAGCTTCCTCAGCACTCACGGGTGCATCCCATCAAGGCCCATGGAATTATGGATGTCCAGTTTGAATAAGTACTTGCTGATTGGATTCCCTTCCACAAAGGGTATGCATTCCTTTCTCCAGCCTTTCCCCTTGGTCTCAGGATTCCTGAAGGCTGGCTATTGTAGAAAAGACTGAAGCAAAGCAGGCATTCAGTATGGCAGCCTTTTCCATGTCCTCTGCCATCAGGTTCCCTGCCCCATGCAGCAATGTGCTCACATTTTCTGTAGTCTTCCTTTTGTGATCTCTGCACGAACAGAAGTCCTTCTTTTTGCCTTTGCTAACTCTTGCATGATTCAGTTCCATTTTGGCTTCAACTTTTCCAACTGCATCTCTGCATGCTTATACAATGCTGCTGTATTTCTCCCAGGTTACCTGTCCCTGATTCCACTTTCTATATCCTACTTTCTATATTCTTCCTTTTTGCATCTGAGTTTTGCCTGGAGCTCCTTGTTCATTCATGCAAGCCTCCTGGCATTTTTGCCTGACTTCCTACTCATTGGAATGGACTGCTCTTGTGTTTGAAGGAGACGATATTTGAATACTAAACAGCTTTTTTTGGCCCCTCTTCCAAAATATAATACAAA
Source organism: Oriolus oriolus (assembly GCA_013400235.1). Classification (NCBI taxonomy): domain Eukaryota; kingdom Metazoa; phylum Chordata; class Aves; order Passeriformes; family Corvidae; genus Oriolus; species Oriolus oriolus. The sequence goes on along the minus strand of VXBT01004131.1, from coordinate 409,789 downwards.
ACTATCAATTTTGGATGAGAAGAAAGTGTCAAGAGCAGCCCTTTTATCTGAAAGTGTTAAATTGGTCAAAGAGTCTCAGTTCATCTCTTTTATTATAAATGGTCATATATAGGATATTCCACACCAGTACAGTGGTACGGGTTAGTTGTATGGCTGATGAGTTCAAATTACAAGTAAGTTACCATTTGCAGAGTTCTTAGGTCACATAAAACAATTTATTTGCATAAAAGCAAACTTTCAGTAGAAGTGAACTCTTTAACAGAAGCAAACTTAAAATACCACTCAATTACACTATTGGACTCCACAGAAAAATCCAGACTGACTCAACTACAGAAAACCTACAGAGAAACATTGATATTGCTTTGACTGGCAGAATACAACCTTTGTAACCTTAGAACTTTATATTTCTCAAAGGAATGTTTCTTTGTAGGTGAATGGGTCACTGAAAATAAACTGTTACTACCACTTAGTACTTCCTGGTACATTCTGCAGAATGATAAACCTAAATGGTATTGTAAGGACCTTCACAGGATCTACAACTTTGCTTCTGGTACTTAACCTGCACAACAGATCCCACAACAGGCTGTCACTTTTCCTTAGCTGAATTAGTGGACAGAATATTTCTGTCAAAGCTTCCTTACTACAGGGTGTCAGTGGCTTTCTTAAAGAAAGGAAGCATAATTTACCTTACAAAAACAAGAGGTTTTCTAACTGGTCGAGGACTAAGTGTCATGGATTATTTCATAGATGCACACACATACACACATACACACGCTCTGCACATTTCACTTTCAGTGCATATAAACTGCTGCTTGCTAAATACAGTCTTACAGTATAAATAGTCCTTGAAATAGCTGTAAGAGGGTGCAAGTCCACAGCAACTTAATTACCCTGCCCAAAATTCAAGCAACAAAAAGCACAAAGGAAGAGAACAAAACACATTGCCTATATGTGTCTTGATGGAATACACCCAACACTAGAATAGGCACTGCACAGGTTGGGAATTGCAGTTTCCCATGCACCAGCTGGGAATCGAACCCAGGTCACAAGAATGGGAACCTTGCATGATACCACTACACCACTGGTGCTTCCCTGCAGGCTCCAAGGAATCAAGTGAACAATCATTCAGTGTTGTTTCACTCTAATCCATCCCAAGGTACCTACTAACAAGAATTTCAATTACCCTGCCTCAGGTCAGGTAGAGGCAGGTCATAATAAGGTCTATGTAGGAAAAAGAATTTTCTACCAGAAAAAAAATCACCTGAAGAACAAAACATATATCCTAAAACACTGACAAAAAGTCACTGGACAATTAACTACTCACTTTTCCTAGGGAAGTTTTGAAAGAGTCAACATGTAAAACCCAAAAAAAGTCTTCTATTTGTTTCTTAAAATGTGTATAAGCAGAGCCAATGTTCTTTTGGGGAAAGCAATGACTAAATGGCTTCACAGATTCCTTCCAAAATGTCTATGGTTATAAAAAGACTTAAATTTCAAAACAGTAAAGCCAAGACAGTAATTCATCTCAACAGTTCAGAGTAAGCAGATGTGTGCTGAAGCTGGAAAGAAATGAAAGGAACCAAACGATAATTGTTCCATTCTGACTTCCTGTACCTTTCATGTGGAGCAAAATTGTTTTGATGCATATGCAGCTGCCCATGATTCTAGAAGTCAAAGCACTTTAAGCATGGATGCAAGACAAACATAAATATCCCAGGCAGAAAAGCAAGTGGACTGCAGATGAAAGAAGTTCTTTGGTGCAATGTATTCCATGCTCCACTTCATGTGCAGGTGTTGAAACTTTTATCACAGCTTCTGCATCTTACTCAGGAACTCTGTCCCCATTTGAGAAGCATACTAAGTGTTTAATTTTTCTTTTCCTAAGATTTTGTGCATTTAGCAACTGTACATAGCATGAGGACCTGAGATTTCCTGATCTAATAGTAAGATATATTCAGTCTTCATGGGAATTGAGTTAATATCAGGTCAAATGCATTGCTTTTCCTCAGCTTCTTTCATCCAAGATGTCTAACATAATATGAAGGAAAGGTAACACAAAGGAAGAAATTAGTGGCAGACCAAAGAATTTGAAGCTTTCTGAGCAGAACCAAATATCCTGCCTGTGCCATAGCACTTAATGGCAACACCCCAACAATATTTATTTATAACTTTTGTTTGAAACAAATTTCTTATTCAGTCAATAACTCCAAAAAAGATAAAAGGAGACTTTCAAATAAAAAGACCTACAAGCAACCTTCTTTCTTTGTCCTCGCATTCAGTAACACATAAGAGGAATGCACACAACTTCTAATTTTTAGGAGAGATTAGCAATTGCTTTCTTCCTAAAGATCTGTTACATGCTGGGTCAGTGATTTTGAAAGTAGAATTGAGAAAACGTAGGGATTCCATAAAATAGCATTCCAGAAAGTCCTTTTAAAAGTTAACTTAAATTATCATAAGAAAGCAATAAACAGAGATCTGGGATTGTAGCAGACTAAGAATCCTGTTTTTACACTAAAGCAAGATGTAGAATGTATTTCTTCTGAATTAAATACTACATTCAGCCTACACTCATTATTTCCTGGGACTAGACTAAATGGCAGTCTGAAAAGATAATTCCTTTTCAAAGGACGGCTTCAGATCATCCTTTGAAGACATAAATAGAGCTCCCAGAATCCTTCATTACTCAGAACTTTTCATATCTTGTCATTCGCTGGGACTTGAATCTGAACTTTCACATGCACTTCTTGAATTCCCAAACATGTGGAAGGAAAATGACCAGGACACACTCACAACAATACTAATGATATATGAAATAGACAATACTCTAAGGATTTCTCTTATGAATGTCCCCCGTCTTTCTATGATCTTGGTAAAGTTTTAGTGTACAAAATGGTCTCAATGCTTCTCTAACCTGTCGTCTGAGAAATTCCCTCTCAGTCCTGATTCTCTGTACTTGTCTCTACATGTTCTTAATAACCTGAGTTTCGTCTTTCAGTTTATCAGTTAATACTTCCAAAACAGGTAAGATCTCTCTCCATTATTACAGGCACGACGAAATAAAAATTCTGTCGATCAAGAAAGATATCAATGAAATTGAAAATAATAAATTTGGAAAGCTGTCACTAATTTTAAAATGTTCTAATAATCCCAATAAGTAGTTCCATCAACATGAGAACTAATGAAGCCTGGTTTATTACCCATTTGTGTCCCATCATTGATTTACGTTGGTATGTTAAGGTATGAGCTCTGACTTGGACCATTAATAAGGACTATGAGCTTAACTCCTCCTTTCTTTCGTCTTTTTATCCCCTCCCTTTTCGCACACCTCTTATATGGCATTTTTGGGTTCTAGCAAGGCATGTTTTCATGCTGACAGGTTGTATTTATTCAACCCAGTCATCAATTTCTACAAAACTTGTAAGAATCTCAGAACCTAATTATTTTCAAGAACTTCTTTTCTTTTCAGATGACTTTGTTGAAACCAGGCAATAAACCCCAAACTTTCTGGGGGGACAAAGACAACAACCTGTCAGATAAATAAAACCAGGATACAAGTAGAGTTCAAAGGAAAAAGGAACTAAAAAAAATTGGATATATTTTCTGCACTGAGAATATTATGTCCAATATTCTTTAAAGTATAGATATTTGGAATAAATAAACGGAAAGGCTACAAAATATATGTGCATATCTTACAAGAATTCACAGAAAATGGAGAAAAATAGTATTTCAGATTCTATGTTTATAACTACCATATATGAAAAAAACCATCATAAAAGCTTTTACCAAAATGTTTTGGGGACTGAGGTTTCTGTTAACAAAAAAAGAATTTCAGAATCTTCCTCATTTTCAAGGTATGTATTTTCTTTTGCATAATTTTAGCTATCCTTCTTTCAAGTAAAACAAAAAATTTAGATGATAAATTTCAGCCTGAAGCAATTTGAAATTATTTAAATATGTTTTTACAGACAGACAGACTTAACAATAAAAGTAAGGTTCATTTTATAGGCATGTTTTAAGTGAAAAAATAAAATTTCCTTACTATATTTACATTGCTGGTATTACCTATTTCTGTTTTTTTGCACAAATCCTCTATTTTTTCCCTCATGTTCTTAATTTTTACATTTCAAACTCCCCAATGCTTCATTAATATCAAGAATCCTTTGATTTATAGCCACTAGATTGCTTTCCTTGATGGATTTCTAATGAACATTAAACCATTAAGACACCTTTAGCATAAGCTGAAATTATTTCAGGCCAACAGAGAAGACACAAGTATGCAAGAATTTTTAATTCATTTATATTAAAAAAGAAAAACAAAAAGTCAGAAAAAGCCCCCAAACAAACAAAAGTACTGATTCTTCCACAGTTTTTATCAATTAAGAAGCAGCATCTGATAATTTTATTCTCATCTCCTTGGGCTGCTATTTTGTCATTCAAATATTCTATATAAAAAATATTTAGTGGAGTAAGCAATAGAAATTTCTCGTGGTTTTTTGTGATAATTAAACTATATTAAAAAAAAGAAATTTAAATGTAACACAATTAAAGAGCAATTATGGATGTTTTATGATGTAGTGTGCATTTGTGCCTTACCCTTGCGGTGTATCGTAGCAGAATCTTTAGGTTTCACAGTCTCAGTGAGGGCACACTCACAGCCTGCTAATTCATACATGACATGTGAGATAACTAAGCAGAATACCTCACATTTTTTCTCAGGTTTTTCTTACTATCTCAATATCTCTCTTAATTCATTCTAACTATGCAGAGACTCATTGAATCACAGAATGGTTTGGGTTGGGAGGGACCTTAAAGATCATCTGGTTCCAGTCCCCTTTGGCAGATGAAGGGACACCTTCCACTAGATCAGGTCGTTCAGGACCTCATCCAACCTGCCCTTGAACACTCTCAGGGATGGAGAATCCATAACTTCCTTCTCAAATCAATGATGGATCAATCACTGGAGCTTAAGAAATAATGAGGATGTTAGGGAAGCAACCATCTAGGGGATAAGGATATCATTTAAAGTGGCTTTAGGTGGATAAAGGCATAGCTGCTCACATGAAGCATAATAAACTTTGTTTCCTTGCCTCTCCTTCCTCTGCAGAAGTTGAAACAACATCACATCCCAGCAGAAATTACTTGCACAATTCACACAGTCATGAGTCCAACTGGAATACGACCAGACAACAAACGCGTTGTTTGGTCCAGCAGTATCAAGGTTGATAATAAAAGTCTTAGAGAATAATACACGTGGGAAAATCAGGACAGAATTACGATGCAGGTACCTTAAATGGCATGTATCTTCCCACTGTTACCTCAAGCATCAGGTGAAGAACAGACTTACATAAGAACCTTTGTGACTATGTCCCAGCAGCAAAGAAGAGACTTGTTATCTTGACCCGAATGTCACAGCTCTGTTGTACTTCTCTAGGATTCTGGCAATTGCCCTTGGATGGCTGTGCCTTCCTAAAGAGTTGGGGACTGAAAGTCCTAACCTGAATGGTTAGGGATTGTAAAGCATGATCTGAGAAAAAACTGCAATGAACCACCTTTACTAACCTAGGAAGAGGAGATAAAAACCCAAATTGTTAAGCCTCTCAATATGTAAAATACTCTGAGAAATATAATGCCCCAACCGTGGAAATGTTCAAGGCCAGGTTGGATGAGACTTTGAGCAACCTGAACTAGTGGGAGGTGTCCCTGCCCTCAGCAAGGGGGTGGAACTAGATGATCTTTAAGGTCTCTTCCAATCCAAACCATTCTATGATTCTAAATATAGTTCAGGTGAAGTGTGAGAAAGACAAAGAGTTGGCTATATCTACAGGGAAAAAAAAGAAAACCCAACTGATTAAGTATGAGCAAAATGTCCTAGTTTTAAATTGCTAGTACATAGGAAAAACATTATTCAGAAATGTTTTTCACTCTTTCAATGCTTTTAGAGCAAACATTTTGACAGGAATTACTTGAAATAATGTCACACTGTGCAGGTAATTAATAAAGACAAAAGAATAAAAGAGTAATAGTTAAGTATAAGAACAATTTTATAAGAAGGGTTTCTTCTAATCTTTGAAAAACAAAGCCTATGTAGATACAGAAAATAGGTTTAATCCATGCAGATACCTTTTGTAATGTAAATCTGAGTAGCGTGATAAAAAGAAAACGCAGGGTTGTCCTTACAGTGTCAAAGTTGTAACACTCCTAACAGATCACATATAAAGTTTAAAATCAGCATGAATTAACACAAGAAAAAAAGAGCTAGGAAAAACAGTGCAGAAAAACATTAGTTCACATCACTTATTCTGTCTTCAAACTTATTGGTGTACGTGACAATTGTCATGTTATAATCTGGGTCTGATTCAAACCCCACTGCAGCCACTGAAAACAATCCCAATATTTTCCTGATTCCCAAAATATCTAAATTACCTCAGAAATATTTCTATGATGATCAGAAGAATCACTTCGAGCTTTGTGAATATGCACTATTACTTATAAAGATGTACTCAGTTCATTGATTTAGCCATGTTTTCGAAGGAAATTGGCAATAACAAATCAGCTTTTTGCTAAACTTAATTTGGCCCACCTTTAGGTGGTCACCTAATGGAGGAGTTCCATGCTTCACCTTATCTCTGTTGTGCATGTCTGTTTCTGTCTTGCCTTGGTCTTAATAACCAGGTAGTACCTGATGAAGCATATCTGGTCGTCAAAACCAGAAGGAAACACATGCAGAAAGAAAAATAAAAGGGGAAAAAGAGGCTTATTTATAAGTACTGGGTGTATTTGAATATAGTTTTGTTCTCAGTATCTGTTGGTAGCAATTGCTGTCACCAATAACAGAAAAAAAACCTTTAATACACAGCTGGAAAAAAAAGGCAAGAACATGCACTTTGGTGGCTTTAATATGATCGAATGTAATCTCTGCTTTTGCAGAGCCGGATGCTTTGGGGATTTTTTGTTAAATTCTGGGCATGCTTGGTACATTCAGCTTCTCAGAAATCCTCCATTTATATTCTGGATTCCACTAGATCCTTAGCAGGACCTAGTTATGTAGACGGACAATCCACAATGGTACTGGGCGTGCACAAAAGAATGAATTTCATAATTCATTTGCACTTTTATACTCCCACATGTGTATATATATATATATATACATGTAAAAAAAATAACAGGTTCTGTTATTATCTGTTGTAGGTATCTACATTTTCTAGGCATTTTCTATTGGTTCAACAGGAGCTGTCAATTAATTGAAAACTTACAGTCAGGTGCTGTGAGGTACTCCAGATTTTAGACTACAAATTACAAGATTTCAGAATGAATTATAGGCAAATATAGCAGCAAACAGGGTAATTTTAAGCAAAACAAGATATCACCATGCATGATACAAAAGCGTATCACGTGCCATCTCAGGTTAAAAAAATCTGCTGACTTCAGAGGACATTTATGCTGTCCCACAAACTGCACACATTATTCCAGATGGTTTAAGAAGATAAAAAATATTACAGAGATATGCACACAACAATGAAAAATATCCAGGTCATTTATAGGACTGTAAAGATGTCTATTATATTTTTAATAATTAAAACAAAATAATACACAAGAAAGTTCTACAGAATCTACCACTTCATATTTTAAAATCTGTATTGATATTTTTGCTTCTTTTAATTTATTTTTTTACCTTTACAGAGGATCTTAACTCTTAAACATACAAAATATTCAGGCATTCATGTACTTTTCAATAAAAGATACTCATTTACTTGCTTGTTTATAAATATTCAAGACTCACTTTGCTGTTCCAACATTTTGCATCTTCCTGGATTTCTGCTTTTTGCTTCACTAACTCCTCAAGGTGTTTTTCATCCTTTATAATCTTCTCCTCTGTTTCTTTTAACTTCATACAGTATTCGGTCCAAATAAATTCAGAATGCTTTAACTCATTCCTAATAGAAACACACACAAAGTGAATCCATCTATTTGGAAATATTCCAAGGTAGTCCCTCTCCATAAAGGAAAATGTAAAGCAGATCTGAATTAGTAACGATTTATTTTGATCCTTTACTACGTTTCTTGAACAGGTAAGCACGAGATAATTTCAAAATATCTGCTCTGGGAGGTTCTTGCAATTTCAGCCAGATAACAAAACTGCTCATGCTACCAGTTCACTTGCACTCAAAGCCTGCTGACATTACAACTTCTAATTGGACCTCTGAGCAGGCATTGGTGTAGTTAAAGGCAAGGTTTTGTTCCATACCTCACACATTAACTAAACAAAATAGGAGTCAACACTCTGCTAGTGGCTGAATCTACTTCAGAGCCATCCTCACTTAATCAACCCACTGCACTGTAATTTTGTGGACAAATGGCATTTGTGAATTAAATTTTTTACTAGCATCAATTTCTCATATTGAGAGGAACTTGAAGGCAAGGTCAAAGGAGGGGTACAGGACTTTACTTTCACTCTGAACAGCAAATTTAACAGCATTATAAGAAGGAAAATTTGCCATAACTACTGAACAAGATACTAATAACTACAATTGTCAGGAAAACATTCCCATGAGACATGGTTATAGGCCTCATTATAGGCTGCAAAAAATGCCTTTTTTTTAACATCTGTGAATGGATTTGACAAAACGCAAAAGAAGTAGAGATATGTCAGGTTAAAATTTTACAATGGCTGCTGGTGTTTGTCCATTATTTTTATTATTGTTTCAGCATGTAGGAAAAAAGTTTCCTCCATGCTCCTGAGAGAACTGTTCTGGTCAATAACATATTCCAAAGTGTGCCTTAAATTGCAAAATAAATCCACCACTGCAGAGCTAAGACCAAGAGTAGTTGAGTTTTAGAGACAACTATTGCATTACAACCCAAAAACCCACTGCAGTAAGACAACAGAAAACAATCACAAAGAGGCTTCTTCACTAATTCGAGAGCCTTTCCTACAAGATTGTTTAAGAGACATTCTTCCTTTACTTGCTTCCAAGATTTCATCCAGCACTGAAATAAAGGCTCACCTTGCAAGGTGTCACAGATTGTGCATAGCACGAGCATGAAGCCCAGCACTTTGAACTCCTCTGCTTCCTCAGGTCCCACCACCCATGAAAGAGACAGATAAATAGCATTTGGAACTATTCTAACAACAGACATGCAACAGTCATAGGCTGTAATTTTCTTCTCATATTGCCTACCAGCTACAACTTTCCGAGTCGTAGCTGTCATGAAAAATTACAGCACTATCAGCCACAATGCGTGTGTGTAAGGCACAGACTGTGCTGCATGATTTATAATAGACTCAGTATTTTCAGTTTCGTGCAATCTTCATCATTTTCTCAGTGATGGCACTGAACATAAAGAAAAGAGTATGAACTGCAGAGCAGTCTTTCAAGCCAGCGCCACCACAAATCTGTCTTTCTCATGCCCATCGATACCATGTTATTCTAGTCCTCCTCAGATGGCAGCTAAAGGGATCTATTTCCTCTGTAATGTAAGCAAGATTTTAATTACCAGTTTAGCAAATAGCAGCAAAAAAAAATGCAGTAAAACAAACAAACAAACAAACAAAAAACCCCAAACAAAAATAACAACCAAGCAAGCAAACAAAAAACCTCAAAAAATCAAAAAACCAAACCAAACAAAAAAAAAAAAGCTTCACTGAGGGACAGAAAAAAGTTTTCTACTTGACTTTTTCCTGAAAATGCTGATATTCCTAAAACCACTGGTATCATTAGCAGTTCCAGTTTAATTCACAGTCACACAAAACAGGTTGGAAGGGGCTCAAGAGTCTGTCACTATCAGGTGATATGAAAAGGAAATCACATAGCTAGGTGAAACAGAAAACATACATGGCATATTTCTGTCAATATGGATGATTAATTTCTCTGTTATTTACCTATTTCCATTGTCATGCAGATTTTACTTATACTGTGATTTCTTTCAAAAGAACAAAAGAACAAAGAAATTGTAATGCGTCTCAGAACAAAGGTTTGCTACAGGAAAACACCACACTTCCTTTCTTGCACATGAAACAATCTCAAGCACTTCAATTTCCACCAATTCTACCAAAAACTGCAGAAAAACTGCCCACACTGCCCTACGACTACTAAGCAAGCTGACAGCTGTGACACAATGACAGATTTTAGAGGGAACTGAACAAAATCTTGCACAAAAAACTTTTTAAAAGTGAAGTAGTCACAAGACAAGATGAAAAAAATCTAATATTAATAAAAAATGCAGAAGTAAGATCAAATTATCATTTTTCATTGAAAAAATATGTTGGAGGATGGTATCTCAAAATCCCATAACCCATGTTGTTTTGATATATTTACAAATTACATGAAAGGGCAGGAGTAGTGAAATTAAAAGCCCGCACATAATGTGATTACAGTAGGAAAGGTGAAAACAAGATAAAAAACTTGAGAAAAATTTCAAGACAAACTAAGTAACTGTGGTAACCTGGTTTTGGTTCCTAGTATAGCTTTGTGTTAAGCTGTAAGCTCCCTGTTCCCATCCTACCTAATGTAATCCTTTTGAATTTCCTTGTATGGTCTTGTTTCAGAAGCTTCTAAGTTGTTCAGTACCTTATTGGTCTCCTGTACCCTCGCCCCTCCCTGTACCTTTCCCATTGGTCTGTTCATATTATGCCTCGGACCCCTGCTACCCTGCCTATAAAAGTCTCATGCCTCCGTTTTGTGAGGTCTTTTGGCCTCTGGAGTTTTTCCCCTCAATAAACCTCTGAACCCCATGCCGAAAGTCCCCTCTCGCTCCTTTATCTCCTCGGTGCCATCCAGCTGTGAGCTGCCTCTGGCCTCCTCCCCAGAGCAGGCAGAGGGTGCTCGGGGCCCGAAGACAGAGCCTGCTAGCCGGGGCAGAGAAAAGGCACTGCAACAAGTAACTGGGGAACAAAACAGCACATGCGATTTCATGTCCAAAATCAAAAAGAAGTAGAAGATCAGAGAAATTAGGCACATCTTAAAATTCTAAATTGTTTCTATTTGAGAAAAACATGTACATATTTCCACAAACACCCAGAAAGTCTACTCAGTATTTCGTACAGTTAAAGAAGCTAAGAAGGTTAAATTAAGCAAGAAATGGGATGGAAAACATTAGAATAAGAAATGAGAGTAAGACATCCTTCTTAAAGTCAGTGACATGGCTTAATTTGGAATACTCTTTGTATTACCTTTCAACCTATTTCAGAAAAGCACATCACAGAAATGAAAAGGAATCACAGAATATTTTAGACCGGTCATAAAATACAGAATTCTTCTCAAAGCACATTGAAAATACTGAAAGTTGCTTTAGAACAAAAGAAAGGAATAATGAACTAAGTAGAAGTCCTAAGTCACAGAGAATATAGCCTAGTGAAGAAGTTTGATAATACACAGCAACATTTATTATTGCATACACCTTAAGGCTTCAACTACAGCAATTTGCCTACAACAGGAAAAAACAAATGGCTGCTGATCACACTCTGTAAATACAAATCAATAAGGAATAAAGTTTAATAGTAGGTATATGAGGGAATAGTAAAAAAAAAAAATAGGAAACAAAATATATCTTTAACAATATTTATTCTGGTGTTACATGATAAAATCACCTCCAGCATCAGTTACTCTAATCAGAGTATTTGAATACACAATAATAAATCACATGACATTTTGGTAATACATCTTATTCGGTACCTGATCTTCACAATAATTAAAATCAACATGAGGTTTCCAATGAACTTAAGAAGTTACAGAATCAAGGTCCATGCTATCTGATTTCACTCAGCTGGAACCCACAAATGAGCTAAGGAGTACATCACCAGATCATCTCCACATACATTTTTAAACAATCTAAATTCCAAACATTATGAAGACATCGTGAAGCTTGCATTCCCAGGCTCATATACATTAAAAACAAGTAAGTATTATTTCATACTCTTCACACACTTCTTCTTTTGCTTAGACGTACATAATGATGTTAATTGAAGAATTATATGTTAATTTTCAGAAGTCACTCCAGTTGTAAAGTGTTATTATGAAATTCTGGTCTCAGGTTTTGTATAATAAAATACTTCCATTTTAGCTATATATCTGACCACAACTTTTATTTTTCATGTAGTAATATGCTTTTCAGAGTGCAAACTAGGCTCTGAAATTAAGAAGTTAAATCTTAGTTAGCTAAAAACAAATGTGTTGACTGTGAATCTACCTTAGAGGTAATAAAATATAATTAGCATAAATATCTCCAATATAATGTCAAAATTATCCTGACTCAATAAAACCAAGACTTAGAAATTCACTGTAAAGGTTAGGATCAAAACAGTAAAAATTTAGACATGGTGACAAAAGAAACAAGTCAGAGAGAGACACTTAGGTTTCCAGTATTGCTAAGCTATTCATCTCAGAGAAAAATACATTTTTTGATCCTGCACTGACTCATCCTTCCTGAGACATGGAGAGTTTGGATCATATTACAAGTGCATCGACACTTTGCAAGTGCAAGGCCCGAACTCCTCAAACAGCAACATCATTTGAGTAAATGCATGTCACCAAGATGCCTCCTGCTCCCATATTATGGGTGAATTTATTACAGAGAGAGCTATGGTCCTTCTTTAGTTCTGCTGTTTAGTGAAAATGACAAAGAGATCCATGGTGATGTGACTACTTAAAGAAATGGGATTATTGCATCTAAGGAACCTTCCCTTGTTCAAGAATGTTTCAGAAGGGTTTCTGCTCTGACTTGCAAGCACAGATCTCCCTGGATAGCAGACATCAAAAGCACCAGTCTTATTAGCCAAAGAAATGAGTTCCTGAGGTTGATAATACCTAGGTCAAATACACTGTAAGAGTGCCCTGTTTTGTGAGAGTCGGGGTTACTTTCTTCTTCAAGGCTTAGCAACTTGTAAGATTCCAAGGCAGGCAGCAAGTACTCCTGTGGGACTGAAAGAGGTGTTTCAAGGTCCCGAGCACTAATCAGTTTTTGAAATAAAGTTGCTGCTGTTTGTAATCTGAAGAAACTGGAAATGACACAACCAACTCAAATTATTTTAATCAGGTGCAGCTCTTTACTGTGGCATATTGAGTACTACAAACAGTAAGCAAAACAATCACAGTTTTTAATTCAAATTATGTCTTGAAGAAAGAACTTAAAATTTAAAACCAAGAGAAAATGTCTACAGCTGCAATGACCTCTTCTTCATGCACCTCTGAGAGTGGGCCCTTTTACAGAGGTGACCAGGATACCTTGCTCCCAAATTCTAGTGTTCACCTTGTTTTATTTAACCGTGTATTGCTAAAGCGGTTGACATGCAGTTTAATAATAACAATTCTTCCTATTTGGTACATCAAATGAAAAGGTCACGTGTGGTACCCTGTACTCTCTCAGTTACTTAAGGATTTTGTTTTGGCCTTCATGGTAGACAAGCCTACAAAAGAAATTTCACTGACCGAATGCAGGAGTTACAATGGGCAGAATACAAGTATACTGTTTTGGGCTGGGATACAGTTAATTTTCTTCATAGTAGCAGGTATGAGGCTATGTTGTGGTCTTGTACTGGAAACAGTGTTGATAGCACAGGGATGTTCACAGGGCTTACACAGAGCCCAGCCATTTTTACCCTTCTGATTCTCCCCCACCCCATCCTGGCCCAGGGGAGTGAGCGAGTGAAGCTCAGCTGCCTGCTGAGGTTAAACCGTGACAATAAGTTATTCATATTGCTTACTTTTTGTCTTTTTAGAAATTCTGGCCATGTGCTGCTGGCTTGTAAGCAACGAAAATGACAAAGTTTATTTCTGCTAGCAACAACCTCTGGAGTTCAGTGACTTCTTGGCAGAGATGGGTTGGCGTGTGGCATAAGATTCTTAGGTACGTGCAGATGAGAATGACCTTTGGCAAATAGGCATTCACTGAGCATATGTGAATGACAGCTCTTACAGGAATTACACCTGTGCTGGTGGTAAGAGTAGCTCTCATAGTTCACAGTCATGTTTGGAAGCATAGAGAAAGACTGCCACAGCATTCTGGAATCACCCAGCTGTCTCACACACACAGACTGCCCATCTCTTTGAGGAATCTAATGCTGCTGCCAGGCACTATATGAAATTCCACTGTTAGTCCAATAAACAGAATTCCCCTCTACCAACTATCTCCTCTACAAAACATCAGCATGTTATGTTCACAGTACTTCCTGTGAGCTGAATGGATCTGTGTATGGAAACAGACATCCTGCAGTAGGAGAACTTCAGTGCCTTCATTTTGAAGAGACATGGCAGTAACCTGAGATGACAAATGGATCTGTAGATAACAGACACACTTTAAAGTCCACATTTCTTTAAAAAAATAAGAAATTCAGTTACAAGAAACTTTTCTCCAGCTCTGTAAATGCTCCTTTACAGGTCTTAGGTAAACTAATGAGGCCAGCTCCATGGTGAATTCAAATGAAAATGATCCTTTAGAGGAAACAGGGAATGGGAGATGGGACAGTCCCTTGCAATCATTTCTCTGGATGGGAGATTAACATTTACTGAAATGAGGCTACCAAGAACATGAGTTTGCACATACAACTCAACCATTAGCATTAGTCTTACTGCCTTGAATGAAGCATCAGTGAGCAGGACAGGTTTTCAACCACTGCTGTGCATGAGGCACTTTTAACATTAACTCTCTGGATTATCAGAACAATGCATGTTGACCCAACTCAGGGTAGTGCAGAGAGCAACTTGAATTGTGAAACTGGCATATAAGTTCCTACTGAACCCAGGTAGTTCTGAATTAATAAGATGGACCAAACTTCATTACTTACAATGAAATTTATATACTCCGTAATTACCATGCACAGCTTTTTAAATATCTGATATTTGAAGAACAGTTGCTGTCACATGGCTAAGGTACAGAAATATCTGCTACGGCCACTCAGGTTATTTCAAAAATTTATTGCTGCCTTTTAATTATGCCTGTGTGCTTTCCTCATCTCAAGTGAAAAAGAAAAGGCCACTGTGTCATTTGCTACTTTGCCAGATAAAAGCTGGCAATGAGCCATAGGCATATGCAGCAAAGTCGAGTGTAACCTCCTACCAAACATCAAATACTTGATATTCTTGTTCTTTGGCACAGTCTTGATGCCAACTCTTTGTCTGTATATTTAGAGATGGAAAGGAAGGATTATTTGTCAGTGACTGGCCATTAGTGGTGCCCTATTGTTACTATAGCTCTACTTGATAATCCAAGGGTTAGTAATTTGACGAGATTACAGCAAGGAAACTCCAACATAAATCACTGCTGTTTAGAAGCTACCTTTCAACCCAATAACGTAATTTTGCTGGTTTTTTAAAAAAAAATAGGTAGAAAAGGTATTTTGATGAATTTCAGTAATCTGTTCAGTCAGTAAGGATGATAGCAAAAGGTCTTGTAAAAGGGATTAAAAATTCATAAGCAAGCAATATGAGGCAAAAATGGCATGCTTTAGGAGTGGATTCACGGAACTTTCCATTCAGGTATAATTCTGGACATCATCTCCTCCTTATTCTGCTAATGCAAGCTGAGACAAAAAAGGCAAATGCTTCTTTTTTGTATAATGCTATTGTTTTAATTGAAAAAAAGCCGAGTGAATTTAAAGCTATTTCTAAAAGCAAATTTTCTACAGTTTGATTGCAACTGTTAAAACCAACAGGAAATTATAATGCCATAGTGGATAGCTCTTACTTGTACTGACTCAATAGCATCTCAGCATATTCAATTTTCTCATACACATATGCATCTTCTTTTCAGATTCTTCATCAATTCATTTCATTGTCTTTTGTGCTTCTGTGAGTTCACAATGAACATCGCTGCATGTCTTTGATGTCTAAAAAAATAAAAAATAAAACAATCTTTCTTTTCTGAAAGATTTTACATAAAATGCATACATGACGTTTGAAATAAAAAACAATTCCAAGATTTGTCTGACCCTTGTCACTTTACAAGTTGATGTTTAAAGATGAAGTCCCAGGGAAAGACAACAGAATGTGTCAGTGTTAAAACTGAATAATTTAAAGAAATGCTAGCAAGAGGGCTTTCATTCTGTTACAGAATTTTGGAGTTATTTTGAAAAGGTGGCTACTTTCATGGGAAGATAGTGACCTCTGGAGCAGAAAGAAAGAAATAGTGTGCAAAGAAGCCGCTGAGGCTTCACTCAGTAACCTGACAAAATCATTACTGAGACATCTCCTAGAGGCTGTGCAGCCTTTGTAGACAATGCAGACACTCTATTTTTTAATAGGATAAATAATATTGGGAGACTCAGTTGGTAACAACTCTCAAATAGAGATAAGCACATCTGCTGTCTCTGCTTTTTAAAATATTACAAATATAATCAAATAACATGATATAAAATCTTTATTATAATCTAGCTTAACTTCACTGCTTAAACTAGTTCTCTGGATATTAAAAACTAGAAATTCAAAATTAAGTAATTGCTTTAATTGCAAAGATAACTAAGTATCAGATGCTTTTTTAAGATCATGGGAGCAAACCCCAAACCTGAGAAACAAACAGTTAAATCAGAGCACAATTAAAGTCACAGATAATTTGACATTTTAAAATTCTGTTGAAATGAAATATATAAATAAGACATATATGAGACATATATATAAAGACATATAAATACAGTAAGTCTATTTTCTCACCATATGCAGTGCCAATTTTTGGAAAGAAAGAAAAAAAGCCTCTCTGAAGAAAAAGTATTTATTTAAACTTGCCTTTAGAAAAAATATTTTAAGTCTACTTTATGAGTTGTATTTGACACATCTCAATATTTTAGCTGCATATAATATATTTTAGGACATTAACCAGAAAAAAAGAGAAAAAATTTTTAAAAATGTTACCAACTTGATTTTTAATTAGTATTTCAAACATATCTCATAGCACTGGTAGAACTGTAATGTGTTTCATAAGTCAGACCTAATTCATCATAGTTCTAATATTATTTGTGTTATACACAATTAACTTTTTAATTTTAGAAGTATTTTGACATGACTGCAGGGTTCCCCAAAACTGAATTCAAAATAAAACAAATTAAAGGAAACAACATTATGAATCACTTATCAAAAAAGAGACTATTTTAGACTGTAAGTACCTTGAAAAAGAGATTGTACGTTAGATTTGTATTTAAAAGTTGTTCTACAAAACACATAGACAACATTATATTTAGTCCTAATATCTGAATTTGAAGTAACCCAGTATCCCTCCAGTTTTAAAAATCTACCTGCAACTTTATTCTACTTTGATTATTTAGACAGGCATCATCCACATTAGGCATTTATTATCAAAAATAATAAATTATTATCAATATTACAACCAATAAATACCATAAGAAATTTAGGAAAAATGTACATCAGCACTCAAAAATAACTGAACCTTGTAAACTTTTGTTGACAGCTTCTGATGTCTCCATATTCTGAAACACAAATGTCTGTGAGAAATGGGAGAAGAATCAATGCAAATATCAGATATGTGGCTTCTACCTTTCCCAGGAAAAATCCCACATGAAATCTTCTTACAAAGTTAGAATTACATTCTATGGATGCTTCAGAGACATTTATTAAAGGCTAACGGCATTATCCTGCCTGGACTCTGTCTGCACTGAGTGCCTGTATGTAGTGGTCCAGGTGTACAAAATCTAAAGCAGACTTTGGTACTTCCAGAAGACTGCTGTTCTCTAAAACGGCACCTACATTGTGGAAAAAAACAAAAAGAAACATCTTCATATGATTTGAATTTACCTTTTCATACATCCTCCACAGCTTTGCCCTTGAATTCAGCTTTTCTTCCAGCAGAGGGCTGTGTTTCTTCACAAAGCCTATTTCTTCACGAATCTCTCTGTTGGCGGTTTCTTACGTATTTGGTTCTGTACCTGCGGCAGCTGACAGCTTTTACAATCAAAATGCCATCGTAGCTCCAAGGTATCTTAAACACACATTTAATATTCTGTTAAAAAGATAATTAGCATAACAAAATGTGTGTATCTGAATGACACCATGAATAACTAGTGAGATTGGGAAATACCTTGTCATAATGCTAATGCTTCCAAAATTTTTTTATAAACTACTTTGAAGGCTGAGAAAGGACACTGATGAAAAAGGATTGCAAAATATTGCATTAGGAGTGGATCTGGTTTATAAACCCATACTTAATTATCCTAGTATTTAAGTCAAGTGGTTTTGTTTTCATGAAGGAAATGAAAACACCTCGCCTTAAGGCATATGTAGAGGAGGCTATTATGACACAAGAACAGCTCTACCGAGCTTCCTAGCCTCCAGCTATGTTGATGTATGACATATGCTGGTGCAGAGGAAGAACAGGGCAAGTACAGCTCCCACATCCTCTTGATACAAAAAACTATTTTCAGTTCAGGAGTACTTCCCAAACTAAACATGGCTTCAGAGAAGTTAAACTAAAGATACGAACTCAAAACCAACAAATAAAACATATTCTTGTTGCCACAAAGAAGTATGCAAGTCTTAATTCAGTTTGCTGCATTTACTTTCCTGAGTTTGGCATGAATTTCCTATGGGTCTTTACAAGAAAATATGTGATGACCACTGGTTGCTGAAGAACAACATGTATTTTATTTTATTCTGCCTAGGAAAAGAAAGGCTTATTAGAGGTGGTGCTCTGCAGCAGCTGACGGGAAATTTATTGGTATAAAACTATGGAAAGTAAAGTAAGAATATCAGATGAGAAAAACATCAGATATTATCTCAAGAGCAGTAAACTTTGCCATAAATTTGCGAGAGAGAAGCACATTTTACCAATGTAAAAAACACTCTACCTCTGAGAAGTAGCTGTGGAATATTCAGTGCAATCCCTTAACAGTCAATAAATCTTGCTGTGTTAACAAGGCATAAATCCAAAATTTGCGAAATTATTATTTCATTGCTACTGAAAGTTAAAGACATTGCAAGAACAAGTGGCTTTTCTACATTGTACAAAGTGGTGCGTAACATTAAGATGAATAAAATGTGGTTTATATTGGATTTTTGTTCTATTTCAGAGAAAGAAATTTCTGAAGATTGGTTACATCAGTGTAATTACCTGAGTGTGCTACAGGACATAGATGCTGCAGGAACTGGGAATAATGGAAATCAAGGTAAGTCTGAAGAAATAACAGGATTCAGTGTCTACTCTGAATGGATCATGTAAACTCTTAATTAATCTCCTGGGTTTGCAATACTTAGATTAGGGGTAATTATAACAACCCTGAGGGTGTTTAGCCTCAATTTTATGTTAGCATATTTTTTGTCTTAAAGATAATACTGTGAAAAATTATAATCTTGAAAAATTATAAAATTTACCCCAAGAACATGACATCATACTGACACAGACCACTGATAAATCAAGGGAGAAGAAATTGGTCAATTTTCACAGCCAAACTTCATGCTGCTTTATTTCACCTTTAAAAATTGCTGCATCATTGCTTATATTAATGGAACTGAAAATGTGCTAATTATATTCTACAATTCTAAACTTATGATATTTAAAGAAAATGCTAAACAGTAAAGAAAAAGCAACAGAAATGTAGAGCAACTCACAAAGATAATTTACAGCTACATCGCTGTAGGTAAGAACATCAAAAAGTAAAAGGTAACACCTCTTCAGCTCAAATCTTGAGCTTCTATGCTTGCAGTTCTTTATTTCTGTAAAACTGACCTTTCAGTGTCACAGGATTTGCTCCTGAAAGCATTCTCTAACCTGTCAATACTTTTTAGTCCAGAGTCTTTATTCAATCTCCTCCTCTGTTTCCAGGGCATCATGACCAGTCCATAAGAGGCAGTTGCTTTTTAGATGAGCGATCTCTGCAAACTGGGAGCACCTTAACATGGTTTTCTAATTTCCAGGTCAAGAGTTAGCCACTGGCTAAAGCAAGCAAACAAACGTTTTTCTCATATGTTGCTCGGGATGTGCACTATTTGACACTTTGCCTTCAGGGATGGGGGTAGAAAGCATTTGGGACTAAACAACTGGCTTACCTCCATTACACACTGATCTTCACTTGATGCTTACCCATCACTAGACACAGTTATGGGGGACTCTTGCACTGTCACCACACTCTGGACTGTGACATACTTGTCAAAAATCTCTGGGTGATGCTCACCAGAACCTGCACACGAGTACAACCTCGATTTGACATCCAGCAACTGACTGTGACAAACTGCGCTACTTTCCTACAGCCTGGGTTCAGACAGTACCTGCTTTTGCCCAAGAGCCAGAACACAAACAACAAACTGCTAAGTAGCTCCTCTTTTCTTTTCTTTCCCCCCTTTTTTCTTTAATTTTATTATGTGTTTGTGTACCTACAAAAGATAATGAAAAAGTCCTCAGAATCTGGGGTTTTAAGGATACCTATCAATGGTTATGTCAAACAACTTGTATTAAATATGTGAGAACTTTGTTCAAATTCATGGCATTTTAATTTTTGTCAAAACAAATAAGTTCTTTATTTATGGTTTAATCTGTAGTTTAACTCAAATGCACTATTTTATAGTTTTGTTTCAGCTTCTCATTTCTTGCCCCAAACTAAGTATTTATTATCATCATAAATATCTTGTCTACTCTTACGTTATTTCTCAGAAAATGCTGAACATTTCATACACTTTCCATTTTTTTTCCCAGATATTTATTCAAGTGTACCAAGTTCAGAAATGTAAATATTGTAATCCTATTACAGTAAACACAACTATAGTCATATCTGGATTTTTACTCTTGGTAATGAACTGACTGAAAAATTACAAATATTCTTGGTTTCAATATCAGTACCATTTTGCATGGCTGTGAGGAGTTGCTGAAGCCTCCAAAGTGACATACAATCAATTTTCATGCCAAGCTTTTTCCTTCACTATTTCTCCAACTCCAAAGCTTTTTCTCCCTCATGATCAGCCTTCAGCTGCTTAATTAGCTCAGGAACTTCCAGTAGCAAAGCTTCTGTTTCCTGCTTCAAAGTTAACGTCTTTGCCATCTTTAAAAATACATTAGAAATAATTTTAATGAAAACTTAATCATATGCTGTTTAGTTGAGCTTCATTCTCAACACAAAGTTGGCCTGTCCACAGTAAGCACAATTGGTTAAATTTCTGTCTTTAAAAATACATTATGATTGTTCCTTATGAAGGCTTAAATGCACACTCTTAATTCCAGCTCCATTCTCAGGATAAAGCTGACTCTTCACATCTATCCAGGCAAGCACACAACTGGTTACAAACACAACTTTCACGTTCAGTAGCATTTTCCTCCAGCTTATCTCCAATGCAAAGCAAAACAAAAATGTGTTAATATATATGGCACAAAATTTTCATCTTTACTTGGGTAAGTAATCTCCAAATAAGAGTGCAAGTTCCTAATTATCTCAGTTTTGTCAAGAATAATTATTTAATTTAATTTTTCTAAGTGAGTTTCAATTAATTCATTAAAGTCTCTGGAGTTCTAAGAATATTCAATATAATATCTCAACAGCACTGTTTTACTTGTGATACACCAAATAATCATTCCATTCTGTGGCATTTGGCTATCAAAAATATCTGGGGTTTGGAGATTTTTTTGATGAAAGATTTGTTGAAGTCATCATCAATTGTCTTGATCTACAAAAATAGGAGTTTTATAAGCAAAACTCCAAGACATTTCTCTTTTGGTTCCACCATCAATAATTCCCTACATTGTTTTGATTAAGACCCACAAGCATTTAAAATAAGGAAAACTACTTAAAATCTGGAGAGAAATTCTGGCCTTACTGCCATCAACAAAAAATTTTATCACACAATTTACTGCAGATGGGATTGCCTCAGGCTAGTAGTACTTAAAAGGTTGCACACTGGTTTAAAAAATGCACACAATCTCTTTAATATTTAAAACTTAATTTTAAAAATGCATATTCTGACTAAAGACGCAAACTGTAGGAAACAGAATTCTTTGCTGGGAGTATATTACAAATATCCTGTAACAGCAATGTAGTTATTTCTTTTACTAAAGAAACTTAATGAAAAAATATTCTAGAGTTTCCAACTGCCAACATAACTAGTTTAGCTGGCTCAATTCCAAGAGGGGCTAAAATACAGTATGGATCTAACTACAGACATGTAAATTATCTTCTTGCAAATAGGATGACTTAACAGTACTTAATATATCATTTAAATGTATGTGACTTTCAGCCTGACAGATGATGCACACATCTTTCAAAGGATACATCATTTACATAAGGCATAGAGCAAAATTAATCTGCAAGCAAGAATGGGAAAGAAGTAATGCAAGAAGCCAAGAACACAAGCAAATCACTGCAATGAGCACTTAAAAGGCTCATTAGCCCACTGGAGATGAAAACCAGGGGAGGAAAGATAACTACCACTCACTTATGCCAGCATGTGAGGCTTAAAGAGCACATACAGGTCCTTCATTTTGTCCTAGAGATGGAACAAAACCTGGTCACAGGGTTGCATCACACACATATATCCATAACTGGGGCATACATAAATTTGAAAGAACTCCACTTGGAAGAACTCCACAAAAAAATCCCTTTGCCATGAATATATAGCAGACAAAAAGCCTATGCCAAAAACAGACCAAGAGAAATACTATCAAAGCCTTCCTAGATTAACACAAAATACATCAAAAGTACAGGGAACAGGAAAAAAAAATCTGTGCAGTAATGGAAAACAGCAAGACATTGGACAGGAGAACTGGGACCTGAAGAGGTATCAAGTTAGTTACAGCAGTTTGATAAACAAGAATTAGATAAGTAGGCAAACACAAAATAACTCAATAGGTGTATCTGACATGAAGTAAAAATAGTCAGGGAAATAAAGGGTTTGTTGAGCAAAACAGCCAGGACAAGAAGCTCGGTGCCTGAGATACAAAGATTAAAAGAGGAGTTTGAAGAGGAGAATGTAACTAGAAATACACCATAAGGTATCCTGCATCATGAAAAATTTAAAGTGACAGATTCAGGCTTGTTTTGTGTACTTTCTGAGTTTTTGCCTTTGAAATATACCTGTATTGTATTGCATTGCATTTCAACTGGACACATGGCTAGAAATAATTTATTATCAAATATATAAATAAATTCATATGTAAACAATTAAAATCAAACCCCTCTATATCTCTAGTATAGTTATTTCATTCTGTACACCTGCCTAATTCTTATTTTTTAGAGCATTAATGGAATATTCTTATGATAGCAACCCTAACTTTTCTCCTTTTAACTTGCAGTTATAATAAGGTAACCACCCAAAGGCTTCAGAATATTTTAAATCTCTGTATATTAAGTAACAACAGCTTAGAAGAGATGTGGAAAATACACACAAAACTAACAGAAACAATTTAAGCTAACAATAAAATGAATAAATATCTGGACATGTCAATGCTTATCCAATTTATGTATATTGACGGTAAATTATGACACTGAAATAATTTCACTGTTCTCACATTATTTTAAATAAAGGTGAATGAGGCAATATAAATTTTCCAATCAAATTAATGTCTATACTGTAAATCTTGATGTGACTGTAGCTCGTGCACCGTAGATTCCTGTAGCATCTCTACTGCAGTTGCAGAAATTTCCCTGCAGAGTATTTAACAGCATTTGTGGAATACTAATCTGAGACAGCTTTCCTGATGTGCTGCTATGATGACATTACTGCCAGTATTGCAGATAAATTATTTAAATATAACTTGTCTGTGAGGGCAGCTATCAGATCTTCTTGCTGCTGTGTAGACATATGCAAAATTTATTAACATTTGGAAAACACTTTTCCAGTAAAAGTGAATTATTTAAATTATATTAATCATGTTCTCAGAGAGGTTAATGGGAAGATTTTACAACACTTAAAAATTATGTAGATATTGGATTGTTTCTTTATCTACCTACCCATTTTTTTAAGTTCCCTTTATTCTCATTTCTATTCATTTCCATGAATCCATATAGACTAGGAAAACATCATGTACTGCTACAGAAAGAATCATAACATTTTAAATTTTGTCTTTCTATAATAAAGAAACCTTTCAATCAAGGAATCCTTAAGTAGAGTTCATGAAAAAACATTGCTTACTATAAATGACAGAAAATGGCACACAGCTCCATTTCACTCTCTATTCAAGATTAGCAACAAAAACTATTTTACAGATGATATCAGCTTGACTCTGACTCATTATGCACGAATCTATTAATCTTTATGATATATGGATATTACATTATGATATTGTGCTATACTGATTGCAATAAAATATTTTCATTTGCCAAAACTGTTAAGTTGATGAGAAACATACAATGACTAGTAAATTAAATTCTCAGGCACTGTTTTGGGGAGTACATATCATATGAAATTAAAATTTTTATTAAAATCAGCATAGTAATCCTAATTAACTATATATCTGATCCTACAAGGATAAAGATGTACCATGAATGTCCCAGTTGGAAGCATTTTTCCTCCTTTAATTCTAATTCTTGAACATGATGAATAACTTTGTTAATACAGGGTAACGGAGTATTTACAAAAGCACAGCTCTGTTGTCTTGTGGTGATCCACTTACTCTTGTCTGGAGCAAGAAAGATAATACAGAAAGCTGCTAAAGTTCATCTGCAGGCTGATTATCAGGTTTTCTCATACCTGATTTTCTTACATAATTTTCAAATTTGTTAGCTTTGGTCTTGAAAAAGACTAACACAGAATGTAACATCTACATCTATTTTGCACACAATTTGCTCTAACTCTTACTCCTTTAATACAATGTCAAACACAAGGAAGGAGATTAAAAAGTGCTTGAAGAATATGAAGGAATAATTTCAAATAAATGAGATATGATAAAGATGGCTAGGGTCAAAATACAGTTCTCTATAACTGATTTTACATAATTAATCCCAAATGAATCGATTCTTATGATTTTACATTAGTCCTCAGCATGGATTTTGTCAAAACAGAAAAAATATCACAATCTAAAAAGGCAAATGTTGCAGCTCTATAAAAACACCCAGAGCAAAATCGAAAAGGTCACAAGGACTTAGAGACAAGCTTAGACTACTCTTATGTACACAATACTTAGTTCCAGCAAATGTTTGCTTCCGCCTTATGAAGGGGTGAAGTTCCAGAACAGCAATTCCTGTGATGGGAATTTAAAACTACATGACATAAATGAACTGTTTTATGAGAACATGCGGATTTCAGAATTATATTTTCTTTAAACTCTGTTAGCCCTATAGCTACATAAATAAATGATGCTGTGTCACACTATTGAATGTTAACTATTAAGTTAATACACAGCACAGGAATTTGATTGCAGAGGTCACTAATGAAAGGTGTCAGGAACTAGAACAAGATACCGAAACCTAGCACTAGAGCTATTAAAAAATCTAAGAAGCTGTCCTACAAACATGAAACATTAACCTAATTAAGTTCAGAGGGATACAATGCTTCAATGTGCCTTGGAGATGGACCAAAAATAACAACAGTAATGGAGATTAAACAGTGAAAGAGAACCAGACAGCCTTCATAGACAGTCTGTAGATTTGTTTGCTGGGGTTTTTTTTTAAAGAATAATCTCAGTGTTTTAATTAATTAAAGTGCCAGCGTAAAACATTAACAGCCTGTATGTTACATAAGGCTCTTTTAACAAAACTTTATCATAAACAGATGTACTGAAATGGAAGAAATGGTTTGCAATATTTGTTTAAAAAGACAGCCCACAAAAATGGATAACAAAACCCATTTTCTAGACTCTTGCTCTGACTGTTTTTAGAGCCAGAAACCTTCACAGGATGCCCTCACAGCACAATCCTAACAAAGCCTATATAGACTTTGTATCTTTCCTGTAGTCTGAAGCCCAACACAGAAGTGTAGATTTTAAGACCAGCATTAATTTCACTTGGTTGCTTCTACTATGTTATGTGATTATATTTATTCTGCTTACATCACTAGAGCAACTAACAATATGGCCACTTAAAAAAACCCTAGATATTTGAAAAGCTTTAATTAAAAAACATTGTTCTTCTACTGCTTTGGTCTTTCTTGGTAAATGCAAGCAATTTTACATGCAAGTCTTTTGATCCCATTATAAAAGCAAGCTGGAAATATGAAGTGGAATACATCAGTGGTAAGAATCAGGTATATTTTTAGAGGTTAGAAAATCCATTTTCACTTTTCCCACTAAGGGAAATGCAACACCTAAACAGTTGATGTCATTACGAATTACAGACTGGATCCCATTTAAGTAATGAAATTACAGTTAAAAAGCAAATAAGAATGGAAAAAACCCAATTTCAAACTATGTGACCTGGCTTTTTAAATTATACATATTATTTGGGATCTCATCACGACAGTGGTAACCATTACTAACTGGAAAAATGTGAAAACAAAATGGATAACATATGAGAAGAATTTTAACTTAGAAACTATCAGTGGAAGGGAGGTTCATAAGCTTGTAGTCTGAAACACTGTCATTTCAGTGGACAGGAGACATGTAAGAGAGGAAAAAAGTCTGCTTATTTGCATGTAAATGTATAACTCAAACTTACTACAATAAAACCCCCCAATATTATTTATTTATAATTTAAATAATTAAGAAAATAAGACTGGCTGAAAACTTAGGTAATTAAATCTCAGGACCACAAATTGAGGCACTTTACCAAAATACTTTATCACCTTTCCAGGCAGGCACCTTCTGGATGGTACAATTAGCATATTAGATATTCCTGTTAAATTGTAGTTTCCAACTGAACTATCAACCAACCAAAAATGACTAGTAAAAAAGCAAAAATGCCCCACACCTACATTACAGTCTTCATCAATACAAAATACTGAAAAAGAAATCAGCTAGATTATAGATTTTAGCAATTTGTATTCTTTTAAGTAATACTACGAAAAAATAGAGATATGTTTATTCCAAGCCCTCTGAAATGGAAAATAGCTGCCTAAGAGATGGTCAGAGAAAACAAAGAGCAAGATCAAAATATGCACTTCACATTGCTCACCCCTCAGTTTATTGATCCACCAAACTCAAACTCAAGACTGCCCCAAAGAAATGTTAGAGGAATGCAAGCGCGCCAAGCTTGCCAGAAGAAATGCTGAATCCATGGCTGACCTTTGACACTCCCTCCCACGTACTGATATGTAGACAGCATTATTGTTCTGTTACCAGAACAAACTAGCTGACTGGGAAGCTCTGGGCAATACCAAGAAAACTAAATACCTCTCAAACTACAGCTATGGATTTTTGAAATAAATTTATAATACATATAGCAAAGCTTCAAGTCACCATATTTTCAACTATACAACTCTCCCTAGGAAATGTATGGAAAATACATTTTATGAGTCACTCTTGCATGTCATTCATACATTAATAATTTTTTTTCCGGTTTGGTGGCTTTTTAAATTTTATGAATCAGTTATTTTCAATGGTGGGATTCAGTGCTGTCCAAAGAAAAGTACCGATTTGTCAAGCAGGAATTTTAAACTGTATTTATGACAGGATGTCAGCTTCTTGGACTCTGCAAATTGAAACTGGAATCTCCTAAGGGCTCATCCTGACAGTCAGACCAGATGGACCATACTAGCTCCAACAAGGAGTACAAAAGAATATGAAATTCTTCGTAAGTAAAAAAAAAGTATTGACAGACAGAGTGGCTCCAGAGAAAGTAGGAAAGATGAGAAAAATACTACAATGTGAAATCCAGAAAAAAAGCTTAAGATGACAGTTTCCATTTTTTGTTCCTTATACTGCCTGTAATATATCCAGGACAAGGTATGAACAGACTATTACCTGATACGCAAGCATGTGTTAAGAAAAAGGTGAGAACATCACTTGCCTGATGAGTGATCAGTTACCCAACACAATTATGGATTCCACTGTGCCAAACAACACACTGAGAAAAAAGATACTGGACAAATCCACAGCTGATGACAAAAATGTAATTTCAATATGAGGAATGAGAAACAAGATTAGTCAACACACAGTTCACTTCATATCTGTTGACAATCTTAGCCTCAATATATATAAATATTACACTATTTTGGTTCACAGCTGTAGCTATCAAAATACAAATAAAAAATATTTTATATTGTCTTACACAGAAGAAAAATAAGCCAAATCCAGTGAGTTAGCACTCATAATTTTGTAATATATAGCTCTGACCTCAGGGAATTGTTAGTCTGCACAGTTCTACAGAATTCCAACATTTTCACTCTTCTGAAGATAACCAGTACTTTAATCATATTACTACAGTATAACTTTTAAGTCATTCTACGCAACTCTGTGAAGAAGAAGTAAAAGGAATGTTGTGAATCTTTCATCAGATATGCATATTTACATATTTCTCAAAATCTTTGTACCTCATATGTATTATTAACTATAAATATAAAGAAACACACACAACATACTTTCTTGGTACTGTGCTGTAACAGAAATAATTTTTCAGCTGCTAAAAATAAATTTCTAATAGCAACATCTCAAACAGAAGGATGAGAAACTAAAAATTTCTGTTAAAAGCAAAATCTGTGAAAAAAAATTTCCGATGAAAGAGAGCAGGATACAGGTGTAAGTATTTCTATCCACCTAACATAAGCTAGTACTACTATTCTTCATCATAAATGCCACTCCCAAAGCAGAGATTTAGAATATTCATAAATATGCTTCAAAAAAGCTTATTCTGTAAGAACCTTTTTCTCATCAACTCCCATACTTAACCTCCTTACCAAAAGTCTAGTTCACCATGAAGTAAACTAAGTCCAAATTGAGACTGTCTGCCTCATAAGAACAATTAGATATGGCCTAAAATTTGTTGAAAATGTTCTCATTGATTCCTCCTTCACTGTGACTTTGCCATTTGTGTTCGAATATTTTGTCCTTCCACAAAATTCAGTCAGCCTAAATTAAAATTATAAATTAATCATTGTAAAAAGGAGCTAACATTCCATGAACAATCTCCACTTTATCATTTCCTGACCTCCAAATGTTCACTTTCTGAAAATACAGTATTTTTACCATTTGATTTTAGGTTCCTAGAATTTCTTGCACAATTTTGCCTGTCCTGAAGCGATTCAGTGAATCCTTTTAAACACTGAAAAGCAGCCCAGGTTTACTTCAGAATACACAGAAGAGGATTTATCTGCCTGAAATTCTTGCCCCAAACTACATTTAGTGCAGATATTCCAAAACACTCTTGGTGTTTTTAAAACAGCAATTTTAAGCATTAAAATCTGTTATGGTGATAGTCCGGTCTCCCACTTGAAAACAAGCCTTCATGTAGAATTTTGCAGGGGTTAAGATAAACCACCAACTGTAAGAAAACTGATAGAATTACTATTAAAATCAACAAAGGAGAAGAAAAAGTTGTGCTTTCTTCCTTTTACAGGAACAAGATCCTAAAACTAGACCATTACACCAGTCACTTTAGCTTTAAGCAAGGAATTAACATTAAATAATGTGTTCTCACAAACTTCTAATGATATGCAAAACTAAAAATATTACAGCCAAGATGTTACCACTATCATGCAAATAACTGAAATAGTACCGTATCAAAATAAATTTGATTTTTTATCAGTATTCCACTAGTCTTGTGGTTCTTTCCAGCTAGACAATCTGTACTTCGAATAAACTTAACATCTATTCTTCCACACACCTTAGTGCAACTCTGAACTCTAAACAAACAAACTGACCCACAGACAATGACACAGGATGAAGATCAAGAGCACTGGAAACTTGTAATATATAAGGGTACTAAATCCAGGTATTCTGTGCCATAGTCATGAATGTCCCACTTTCCTTTCTCTATATAGTCTTGAGTTCCACTTTTCTGCCATGAATTGGAAAAGAGGAATTATACTTCTACCAAGTTGTTTTGAGAAAATAAATACCTTAAGACTGAGAGCACATTCTGTGATTTGGGTTCACATAAAACATAACTATCTCTGACTAAAGGTGCTACCTAGTCCTCTGTTTCAGTGTCCCTCCTCATACATTCCAAGGCCAGAAACCAAACAACAGGAGAACTACTGTCCTCTTCCTCATTCTTGGGAGGTCAAAGAGACCTGACAGTAGCGGGAGCAATCTCCATGCTCAAGCAAAAAAATGTAATGCAATTCTTAGAAATGAGCATCCGAGATGCCATTACCACAAGAATCACCCAAATATATTTTAAATATGATTAGTACCAATGTTCAGGCTACTAAGCATGTTAGTTATTTGATCTACCCCCTTACACATAATTAAAATATCGTGTAGTATTGCACAATATTTTTTGCAAATATTATTAAATCTTAAGTCTACCATCTTCTATTCTGTTGTATATGTCTAAATGAAATACAGTGAATTTTTGTTACCATAGTAACCACAGAACTGAAGAAATTTAGTTTTGGCATAATTGCTGCATATGTTCATACAAATCACATCTCTTATTCTGAACATTAGAAATGAAGACATTTCTTAACTCCATTTTTTAAAAATAGAGTAATGAAGAAACAAAAAATGAGATTGAGTATTTATAGACATAACACAACATATTCTTGTTTAATTCACTCATTTGCTTTTCTTTTATAATTAGAGTATATTTTCTTGCATTCTATTAAACCATTAGCTAAGTACTGTTTAAGTTATCTTTTTATATTGATAATTAAGCCAGTTCTGTTGTTGTCATTAGGTTCAAATTATTATTTTAGAATAATAAACATATTATTAGTCAAACATCCAGAAAGAGCTATAGAAACTACAGCAAAAATAAACACACCCAACAGCCTGGGACACATTTATTTTGTTTTTATCACTTGCAATGAGGTTCACATTGAATAAGGATAAATTTATGTGTGTCTTTAGTTTCAAGAAGTAGTAGAAAAGGAAAAAGCAGTCTAGGCATGCTGACACTCAGTCTCACAATAGCATAATTTTCTCAGCAGCATTAAAAAACAAGCATCCAGCAGGAACAAATTAACTCAATTCAACCAGCCTATGAGCTATCTACAAATTCCTCTCCCCCTCCTTATCAGCTCCCAGAATGAATCTTAAATATGTCATAAAATCCCCACTGCAAAACAATCCCACAAAATCCCCACCTCAAAACAATCCCACAACCCCATGGGACAGATGAACAGTAGGAGAGGGGAATTTCTATGTTTTCACTTCAGAACTAGAACTCTTTCATCCTTTCCCTTCTCTAGCTTTGTTTGCTCAATAATTTAGTACCGATTGTGTTGTTTCAGAGCTACTTTATACTTATCAAGTTTATTATCATCAGTACCTTTCATTTCAATATTCAGAAATACAAACACACATAATTTTAGAACATTTGGTAATACAGAACAGAAAAAGAGACAAATAAATCATAGTTAACATCAGCACAGATCATCTCTGCTTGAAAACTTTAAGTCTTGGAAACTCAAAATTTTTTCTTAAGCCATCTCATAAATTGAATGAAAACCTGCAATCATCCAATGCCTTGCAAGAAAGAAGTGCAAACTAGAAGTCCAATAAATTTTTTAGCACACAGTGTAACAATTCTAACTTGAAGTACCAAATATATAATTTTCAGTTTACCTTATCTCTTCAGACCCTTCCTGGCATGAATGAGCCAGGTCTTCAAGACTTGTGGAATTGAGCCACACAAATTTTGAAGGATATAACAGGTTCTCAAAAAAAATTTTTGATAAACCAGGAATAATGGATAGATAAATGAAAGTTCATATTATTTGAAATAATCACTGCTTTTAATGAGATGTCTCACAGCTGTTGCAAATAACAGAGAAACAACACTGAAAAGATTTTATAACGTCGCCATGACCATTAGAATCAGTGAAGCCTGGTTTTCCAGAGATACAAGTGCAACATTCCCTCATAGAAGCCCAGTGTCACTGAGCCTGACCAACCTAGCTTCCCCTGGTATCCCTTTCTGGGCATGTGCATAGGACTGTTTTGGAGCTTGGCTGGCTACTCAAGACTTGTCAATCAGTCAGCTGACTGCTACCCTACAGAATATGTACAGGGCTAATTTATAACTTCTTTCTATCAGATAAGTAAATAATCTGGGTCTGCCAATTTTCATGAAACTTGGAAGAATTTAGCATCTTTGAGACTCCTAGCCATCTGTCAAATCTGGTTGGAAGAGACAAAAGCTACCAGAGTACAGGCACTGGCAGACCATATACAGTGACAGCATATACTTTGTTTTCTTAGATGTACAAACCACCCCCTCCCTTTACTTGGAGGGTCCCTACAGTGACTGCTGTCATTTGCTTCATCACCTTTCCATCAAACTGTATTTTGTCAGGATCTTAAACTTTACTATTTCATCAGTAAAACATATATGGGTAAAAGAGAAAAGGATCAGATCTTGAACATACTAAAATCTAGAGAAAAATATAGGAAAAAAAGTACAAAAACAAGTGAGAGAAAAAAGCATGAGGGTGCTGGCAATAGTAAAGAAAAGCAGGTGGGATAGTGCATTCAAGGAATGAAAGGTGCTTGCAAGCAAAGCTAGAAAATATATATAACACAGCAGGGAAATGGAGTAAATACAAAGATACAAAAGTGACAAAGTAAATGAGAGCTAAATGGAAGAAAAAGAAGAGACTGACAAAGCCTACACGCCAAAACTGGAATGGGACAATACAAGTAAAAATGACAGAGAATCTGTAAGAGTAAAAGAAAGATTGATTACTTAATTAAGCATTTAGATATTTCCATGACAGAGCAGAAGGGGTCCAACTAGGTCAAAAAATTATTTTCTCTTTAGTGATAACGGCAGTGTAGAAGAATGTTAAAACAGGTTCCATTTGCAAAATAGTGCCTCAATGGATTGAAAGATCTAAGGCAATTTCAACTAAATCTAAACCACTTCTGACAGATTCATGTCAAATCTGTTTTAATATCTTTTACTGACAGTTTCTACCAGATGTCTAGGCAAACTTAAACCAAGCTTTTTAACCATCTTGGTCATTAGTTAGCCACCCCAAAGTTTATTATACTCTCCTTGTCACATCTGTATGGACACAGAAAACAACAGATTGCATTCATTGTGTAAACAACTTCCTAAGGATTCAAGAACTGCTGTTGCTTCCCTTCTCTACACTAAACAGACCAAATTCTTCTGACTTTTTGCACACACACCCTCCTACCTCAGAGATTATACTTTCCAACTTTTCCCTGCTCTCTTTCTCCAAGTTCTCCCCAGCTGGCCCAGGCTTTTCCAGATATATACCCTAAGGAGGCCGCAGCCTTCCAGCTGATGTCTCACCTAAGAAGAATGGGCAATGCTTTTGGTTTCATATCTCGATAAAGCTCTTGCTTCTATCACAACAGCATGACACTGGTTTTCATGGTTAGCACTTCAACCAACAGATATTTTTGTACTTTACCTTGCAAATTTTTGTCATCTCTATCCATTATTTCTGCTTATGGATGATACTTGGTACTTTTTCTTCCTGATTTGCGCCTTATTCTCTGCCTTCTCAAGATCATTTCACATTCCAAATGATCCTGTCCTTCAGAATGCTTGCAGCTCCCCTCCACCAAGACACTGTGTCCAGGTTGGGAAAGAATCATGTTGTAAGTGCTTGGAGTCTGCATTGTTTCATTGTTCTTCAGTGCCAGGCGTAAGACATGGCTTTGCTGGTTCTGTGCTCTTCCAAGGAAACAAAAGAAAAGGGAGAACATTTTAAAATGCTGATCCATCCCTATTTGATTGCTCATTTTAAGCTGTATGTATTTTATTACTTTATGTTTCAGAGGGACTTGAAGTTAAATAGTAATTTTAGCCATTATGTATATTATATAAACAGTTCACTTGCAAAGATTAGAGAAACAAAATGAGTTGAAAATTTGGCAGGATCATGCAATCTATTTAAAATAAGAAAAGGGAACACAACACACCACTAAACAACATGAAATTGCATCTGTGTGTTCTCTAGCTTGAGGAGAAGATCTTGCCAAATTCCAAATCGAGTGCTGAGTAACTATAAACATATTCTTGTTCAGCTGGAGTAAGATGCATGGCATTGTTCACATCTTAGCAGATAGTTAAGTCTTGATGTTATATAGAACTTACACAGTCTCAGACTCCATTTTTATAAGGATTCAACAATCAAGGAAAGACTAACTTACACAATTGAATATGGCTATATTAAGAATACCTGCCATGCTCACAACCATAAACAATTACTGCTCTGAGACAAAGCTGTGCTTGACAGGAAAATTTAAAAAGAAAAAAAAAAGAGGAAAAGAAAGACTGGAAAATTTAAAAAGAAAAAAAAAGAGGAAAAGAAAGACTGGAAAAGTAATGATGGATAAAAACCTGTAATATCCCCAAGCTAACTGTAGCTGCTGCTCACTCAAGCAAATTCTTTCTCACCATTGTCCAAAGTGAGACATCCTAAACCATAAAAAATTTTCATTAGGAAATGCAATCTTTACCTGTACTGGGTGTTTGTGCCCCATAATTTAGCAATTCAACTTGAATTTTCAAACTAAGCTAAAAAACACACAGTAAAATTAACACATAAATAGATTTTTAAAAATTTATATGAGATTTTGCTACCTATTTGAGAAAAAAGAATGCAAGAGAGACTTTTTGCTAGATTTTGCTAGACTGTTGCTAGATTTGCTAGATCTCTCTCTAAATTTCTTCTTTATCGCAGGTTTGCTCTCAAATACATAATAGCTCACTATGTACAGAATTCAAAAGTCATATGAACATCCATTTTTTGCTAGAGGAAGAGTTTTAATTTCTTATCCATAAGCACAGACTGGCATTATCCTAAGTGTCTTTACTCTCCTTGATGGGAGTGACGCCAGTGCAAAGCCCTCTTAGATGTATACAGTCAGCCTACAAATTGAAATAAAATTCTAACATCACCCTTCAAAAGAGGATGCTTTCCCTCATTCTGTCTTCACATCAACAGTTGCAGACCTACTTGTCCTATTATGCAAAATATCAAACCTGAAACAGTCAGCTAGAGCGCAGTTACTGCTACCATGTCCTCTTTTCGTTTAGCTCCATCTGAAAGCTCTCTACAAAAAGGCTTACAAATAAATATATATGTCTATATGTGTATATGTATATATATATATACACATATATAAAACACTAACCATCAGACCATCATAGCTACACCTTAATACCACACCTTAAAGTCAGGCAAACTCTAATCTCATAGAGGCTGTATAATCTGGAAAGATGAGAGCATTTACAAAAATTGAGAGCCCCTCAGTAGGGAAGTAGGTTTAGGAGACAGAGGTATCAATTTTTTACATGATAGTGGCACAGTATCACTGGAGACAACCATGCTGCAAATCCAGAAGGAATAATTTTAGAGGACTCCAAATCAAACACCTTCAAAGCCTTAGTCAATCTCTCAGTTGCCAAAAGCATACTCAAACAAAAGGATCTCATTTAGCAAACATACTCAGTTTTCCAATCAGGGCAGTTTGAAAGAACATGACCAGTCCCAAAACAATCACATACTGTATTTTTATTTGGGATCATAACCAGCACCTCCACTTTCAATGTACATCTCAATATGATCAACACAGATAAACAAGAAGGGGCTTCTGCTCAGGGTATGTTCTGAAGAAGCACTCAGTCAAGCCTACAGGTGCAGCACCCATGAGTCCATCCCTGGCAGTGTTCAAGGCCAGGTTGGATGGGGCTCTGGGAAACCTGGGCTAGTGAAAGGTATCTGTGGCCATGGCAGGGGGGGTGGAACCAGGTGCTTTTTAAGGTCCTTTCCAAACCAAACCAGTCTAAGATCTGAGAAAACTCAGAACCTGCTCCATTCCCCCCTTCTGCCAGATCAGTGCTTTCCAGCTTTCAGTGCTTGCACGGCCAATGCCCAGAAGTCACCTTGATCATGTTTCCAGTTAGAACTTTGCTGCTGAGGTTGATTTTGCAATGAAATTTCATAATGTTCAACAGCATCATCCAAAATTTGGGAACTAATAGTTCAAAGAATAAAGTCAATCTTTGCCTCTTTAATTCTTNAAGTAGGTTTAGGAGACAGAGGTATCAATTTTTTACATGATAGTGGCACAGTATCACTGGAGACAACCATGCTGCAAATCCAGAAGGAATAATTTTAGAGGACTCCAAATCAAACACCTTCAAAGCCTTAGTCAATCTCTCAGTTGCCAAAAGCATACTCAAACAAAAGGATCTCATTTAGCAAACATACTCAGTTTTCCAATCAGGGCAGTTTGAAAGAACATGACCAGTCCCAAAACAATCACATACTGTATTTTTATTTGGGATCATAACCAGCACCTCCACTTTCAATGTACATCTCAATATGATCAACACAGATAAACAAGAAGGGGCTTCTGCTCAGGGTATGTTCTGAAGAAGCACTCAGTCAAGCCTACAGGTGCAGCACCCATGAGTCCATCCCTGGCAGTGTTCAAGGCCAGGTTGGATGGGGCTCTGGGAAACCTGGGCTAGTGGAAGGTATCTGTGGCCATGGCAGGGGGGGTGGAACCAGGTGCTTTTTAAGGTCCTTTCCAAACCAAACCAGTCTAAGATCTGAGAAAACTCAGAACCTGCTCCATTCCCCCCTTCTGCCAGATCAGTGCTTTCCAGCTTTCAGTGCTTGCACGGCCAATGCCCAGAAGTCACCTTGATCATGTTTCCAGTTAGAACTTTGCTGCTGAGGTTGATTTTGCAATGAAATTTCATAATGTTCAACAGCATCATCCAAAATTTGGGAACTAATAGTTCAAAGAATAAAGTCAATCTTTGCCTCTTTAATTCTTTTGTATATACATTATTAGTTATTAATAAACATGCTGCAGAGCAGTTCCCAGGGTTGCTGCCAGTCTTGATTATTAAAAAACAGTCCTGGAAATTCTCACACTATGTGAAAAGCCTTTTCACACAAATTTAAGTAGGGACTAGGACTCACGGAGGGCTCAAATGGCACTCTTAGTTAAATCTGGTTCCCTCATGAGAATTATATGCTCAGCCTTCCATACTTCTCCTTTACTTTAAAGATAGGAGGTTAAAATTAAGTTAAAGGAATAGGCAGAAGGTGCCTCACCTGTATTTACTCTTAGATTGCCCTTTGCTTCCACTTTCAACACCTTGTACATACCAGAAAAAAAAGACATTTAGGGGACAGTCCAAAAATCAAAAAATCACTTTCTCCTGCATTCTGTGTCCTCATCTCTTCTTTATGTAAACGTTATGTGAATTCTAGTATATTTGACTTCAGCCTGTATGTTTTTAATGAGAAAAAAGAAGAGGGATGATGAAGTCTTTAACTTACTTCACTTTACTTCCTCAGTATAATCTTAGTGAAGACAAGATGGAGCACTTCTAAAGTAATCACATAAAAGCAGTGAGTTTTAAAATCTCCAGTTTATTAAATCTCTCTCTCTTTCTCCATATATATATATATAAAGACTAATTATATCTGCATTCTATTGTCCTGGCAACATCTGGGTGACTGCTGAAATACCAGACACAGATGGTTCACAAACATCAAGGAGTATTGTCCAGTTTCTGTGCACTACGACTGTGCACTACATGTGCCCATTTACGTATCAAAAGGATAAAAATGTTATAGATGTGTTATTGTAACTAAAACTATTTTTAGTAAACGCACACGTCATGCTGCAAAGCAAATCTAAGAGCTGTTGTGACAGGTGTTACAACATCATCTTGAAAGAATGGCAGTATCAGCTACACACCTTCCTTCATCCTTCTGATAGGCTCCACCAGGGGCACAGGCCACTACCACCATTAACCCCTTGTACTGTGCTGTGGGTTCAGCATTTGCAGCAAGTAGCGCTGAACAAAGGAGTCTGTAAAACAGACACCGACTTCAAAGCCAGTTCTAACAATGACGTTTTCAATGCCAGCTCCTCCTGGTAAATAGAGAGGCAGCTTGAAAAGCAGTCAAAACTACACTTACCTCTCCAATAATGCTGCATTGCGGTTGCAATACCTCAAATTAAATACTCTTTTACAGAGAACAAAAAAATAACCTTCAGAACCCAAGAAAACTGTGGGGCAGCAGTTACCAGGAGAATAAATACCACATTCTGGTATTTTATAAGCAGTGAAATCACAATGTTAACATTTACCAAGACTTAAGAAAGGAGATGGGTAAAGGTGATAGATACTGCATTTTTACTTTTCCAGACTAAATTCAGGACTTCAGATTGCCAAACTGTTGAACATTTTTCTCATATTTTGATTAATCACTTCTAATTTTGAAATACACAGTTTTTGCTTTCTTCTGTGCTTTTCCAAGGAAAAAGGAAACTACTCTTGAAGCAATAAAAGTCACTCTTTTGAGTCACAAATATATGACTAGTTTCATCACTACTGTGTTTGATCTTGTGGAGTAGTTATTGATCTTGGTAACCATTGTGAAACAAAGAACATGTTGTCTAATCTTCTGATTGCTATCATAAGAGTACTGTGGCCATCCTTAGTTGTAGATTTCTCAATCAAATTAAGAAAAAAAAATTAGATAGCTGCCAGCTAACTGATGCTTTTGAAAAATTTAGATGGTGTTTGTAAAAACTACATTTATCCAGAATTTGAGTGTCTTTGTAGTTAGCTGCATAATTTATTCATAAATGGGAATACAGCTTCAAGAGTGTATTAATATATTCATTAATTTCCTAAAAAGCACTGTCTGGTGCCTTTTTTTTCTTAGAACAGCATTAAGATTGTTCTTACAGTTAAACACTAAAAGTTGTGTTTTAAAAGTTGCTGAAAAGAAGCAGGGCTGAGCACATTATGTTTTAATCACGTATAAGTGTATTAAGAAACATTTTAAAGTTTTACAGTTGTGGAATTATAAGCATAT
The DNA here is from genome assembly GCA_013400235.1 of Oriolus oriolus. Taxonomy (NCBI): domain Eukaryota; kingdom Metazoa; phylum Chordata; class Aves; order Passeriformes; family Corvidae; genus Oriolus; species Oriolus oriolus. The sequence goes on along the minus strand of VXBT01004131.1, from coordinate 371,003 downwards.
AAAAAATGAAAAAAACCCCATGTAGATCCTCAGCTCCTAGTTAGCACAATACCAGCTAAGCATTTCCAGTGAACGTCTCTTTAGACCTTTCTTATAACCTTTCACCCCCATTAAAGACCAACTAAGACTTTAAAGGAACTAAGAAAATCCTGAGCATGTACTATATGTCACTGTTCTGTGAATTATTTTGGAGATTTATCTCATAGTCCAGAGAACGTGAAATGACACAATAGAGACTATTACAAAAGCACACCATATGCTAAAATACAGATTATTTTACTCCTCTGTAGGGTTCTTCTGAACCTGCTTTTTCCCCCTTTGTAATTGACAGTAAAATACATGTTAGATCAATCCATAAAGGAAGTGCAGATGGTCTGCATGGTGTGTGTGGCTGAAAAGGAAAATCTGAAAATGTGAGACCAATTGTGCCTTTTTTCCCAGCCTACACACAAAGCATACACTGCAAACTGAAGCTGCAAGAAGCTGAGCTCATAGCATTGAATGTTGGATTGTGATACTGAAATTCAGGGTCTGATTCTTTAATCTTCCCTTCTGCAACACAAGTGAGAATTTTTCCATGAATGACAAAAAAATTACAAGAGCAAATGTAACATTATGTATCTTCTCCAATAATGAAGGAGGAGAAAGACCAAATATTGGAGAGATGTTAAGCCACATCAGAAGCAGCACCAGGCCAGCACCTATAGAAATATTTCTACACCTAGCTGCTAACTAGGAACTAAACCCAATGTTTCACTTAGAATGAGGTGCCTAAAATCATCTACAACTGAAAATTCCAGCACCTGAGTTTGCACTTCTCCTGTGCCACCTTTGTGGTCTGCACCTCAAGAAATGGAATGGAGTTGCCCAGTCTCAAGTTGTCTTGAACCAGAGTGTTGCTAAAATAATGCAGCTTTTATTCACTTCCTTTTTTTCTTCCATGTCATACTTCAGAGCAAATAAATTATTAGATGTCCAAGTTGTGGCTTTAATTACATATACAGGAGCATAACTGACTTAATGCAAATTTTGCATAGCTTAAAACAATAAGTAACTTAACACAAATTTTGGTAATGTATAAACTGCAAGCAAGTTCTACTCACCCTGCAGTGCTAGGAGGAACATATAAAGTTGACACCCTCCCTCAATTGCTCATTAAATGCACTACAAATCTTTCAGCAGATTCAAGGAGAAAATTTATTTGTTTAGCAGTGCACCATTTTCATTAAGTACATTTTCAGAACGAAACCAGATCCTGAGGTTTCCTTTTGAAGAGTTTTTATATTTTCAGCCGTTATGCAATATTTTAATAATACAGTATTGTCTTATGTGGGAAAATAGAATCTGTGTTCCAGATTCACTTCATTATATCTGCTTCCTACAAATCACGTAGTGCAAAATTAATTGTATTTAGCATAATGAGTTTCCCATTCTGCAACTTTGAAAAACTCCTAGTGTGATGGAGGAAAGTTTAAGTTCTTCCTGCATGACATTTAAAGCTCTTCATGTAACATGTAGGGTGGGATGTACTGAAGGATGTACTACTGCTGCCCCATCCCCAGTTTTTGCAATTACATTTCAGGGCAAAATGTGAATAACCCCCCAAAGCAGCTGCATTATTGGAGAGAAGACCAAGCAGCAACATTGTTTTATAAAAGTTTATGGAAAAGCAAGAAACAGAGATTTTGTTGAAGGATTTTTTTATTGCATCTTATAGATTATTCAAAGAAATGTATTTGCAAAATTTATAATGCTGTGATGCAATTATCCAGATTGCATTCATAACTGAAAAATCTAGTCAGATGCAATCAAAACAAGCCACTTCAGATCAGTACTCTAGCAAGGAAAACTGGAGGGAGAAGATTTTCTGGCAAGTTAGAGACCTCACAATTTTTATTATGGTCTCAGAAGTGCTGTATTTGGCCCTGCTTAAGCAGGGGGTAGGACCAGATGACCTCCAGAGGTCACTCTCAACCACAGCTATTCTATGATTCTATGTCAAATGCTGAAGTATTTCAGTTAAACTTGGTGAGGCATAGTTTTAATCCCTCAAGGAATTGCACACGTAAGTCAGAGAAACAGTAGGTATTGGTTTCTTGCACCTGGGTTGGCTGCTTCATTGCTGGGTTACTGAATGGGAGCAGTCAGCTGTGTGTGGATGTCTGTAAGCTTTTCTTTTCTTTCAACTGCCAGAAAAAAAAATTATGTTACAGCACAAACAATATGTTTAATTTAGCATAATTTTTTTTGCTAGTGTAAAAAGCTATGAATTTGGTTCTTTATGACTCATCCCCACCACATACATTTTTCACTCTGGCTGAGAAGGCAAATATTCAATTATTCATGCAACTCTCTTTAGAACACACTGCCGCTATGACAATGCTGCAAAGCCAAATATTATGCTTAAAAATGGTGTCCGGGCTGCCTAAACTAATACCTCCCTACACGATTGTTACCATGGCCTCTCAAAAAACTGCAACATGTCGTGCTAAAATGCAAGTTCTGTGACCATCAGGTACTATTTTCCAGCGTTTGCTTTGTCATAGGTCTATGTCTATATCTATAAATGCTGTCTCTGTTCCGTTCTCTAACTAGCAGGGATTCTGGGTGATACTTACATACCTCTTTCTTGGTAACCAATTTCTTTTTGATTCCTGTAAGCCTAAAAGAAATCGCCACTAGAGAAATAGAGTTTCTCACTTGAGTCGAGTAGGTTTGCACCGAACAGCTGATAAAGATCGTATCTGGTATCAAAATACATGGTACAGGGAGACAGACATTGTCTTCCAAGCACTATGAGGTGAGAGATGCAAATTTTTGTGACAGAGCTGTTGATAACTCAGAAGCTGTTGCCATGAATTTAAAAAGAAAAATTCCCCACTCGGATCTGAGCAGGAAAACAAGGTGAAGCATGTGAAGATAATGCACACAAATACAGGCTACAGGCATAATACACACAAAGTAATTTAAAGTCGACGGTAGCAACCAAGGCATTAATAATAGATATGGAAACACATCACTGTATGGAAGGACATAATACTGTTTGTAAAGCTATGTTCGACTTTACATGCATGTAAAAGTAAGTTGTGGATTGGAAAATTCTGAACCTAAGACTTAAGAAAGACATAAGAATCAATTTTTGAAAAATAAGCAAAAACGAAACATTGATTGAAACCAACTGAGCATTTCTTCCCAAGAAATACATCTGTGTATAAGAAATCATAAAATATGGATCTGTGTTTCTACATAATCCAGACTATGTACATTAATACATGAATGTCAGCACTCCTAACTAGAGATTGCCCATTAGGGAAACCACTACCTATCCCATTGATTCAGTGTTATTACTTCCCATTTCAAAATTCTTGCTGTGCAACAGTGTAGATCATGACCCTATCTGAAAAGGCATACGAAGCCCACCCCGGACAAAGACAAACGTTCCAGAGGCTTTAGTTGAGACTAATGCATGAATTAACATACACACCCCTCCAAACACAAAAATAATGCATTTACTGTAAACAAATTTTTAACCTAGAGGACCTCACTACAATTAATGCAGAAAAACATATGTATACTTCCCTTTTTTTTTTTCCCTAGGATCCCTTCCTTAAATAAGCACTCCTATAAGATGATACTGAGCCAGGAAAGGCTCCTGAATATATCTTAGATTACCATAATTATACACAGCAAGTGGCTGCATGGCATTTAGTTCCCAGCAGGGGTTAAACCACGACAATATTTATACACAATATAATAACAGCAGCAGAAGGCAATGGTGTAAATTTGAGATGCTTTTCCATTTTCTAAAATAAAATTTACAATACACTTAACAATGAGATAAACAGCAAATATAAATACCTCCCAAAGTGTGCTCCTGGCAACAAAAAGTGTTTATTCACTTGGAAGCTGTCTAGAAGCTGAAGTCTTGCCAATAATTTTAATCTCATCTCTCACATATGGCAAATGATAATATTTTTCATTATTTATAATATAGCTTAAATGAAGCTTAAGGAAAATACTTAAAGATAGATAAAAAGAATAATTGTTTTCATAATATTCTTCAGTTTTGTCAGACTGCAACTGATACACTCAAATATACACCTCCTCTGTCAAAACTGTCATTCAAAAGTTGTGTCACAGGAGCTCTTAGGTCTCAAAATTTTGTAGTTTTGATTAGCTTTCAAGAAGAAAGCAGATTAAACAGCTTACACTGAAGTGAATTTTGAGAAAGCAAATGTGTTTTCTAACTACCAGCATGCTGCCTAGATAATGCAAATAATTAAATTATACGTACTGAGAATAGTCCAGGTACTCACAGCAGTGATGCTCCTAGACCTGTAATTATATTTTTTAGTTTGAATTCTTATTAAAATAGCCCCCACAGGAAAAGTTTTAAGGAATCCAATAGTGAAAGAGACTTTTTTCTGAATTTTGAAAAACTGCAATGAATGTAATGAAATTTTTATCTAGTGAACATTTCAGATAAGTCCAAAATGCATATTATCTCTTACTGTTTGTTTTACTTGGAGAAAGTAGCATTCTTATTTCACATCATTATCTTCACAGTTATTACTGAATAATAAAATCATGTCTTGCTATCCATTTCTATTTTCATGGTACATTATCTAGTGGGAGCACAAAACTAAATAATATATATGCAATGGATTTTGAGAAAGCACTCTACAGGGTTTTGTTACATTGTGAACAAACAGCAGAAGAATTTTTTTTTTTTTACTTTCATGGTCATGAATGCTCACTATCTAAATTTTCTAGAAGTATATGTAATAAAAGACCAAATGAGAAAGTTAAAAAATGGATCCCTTAATCATATTGGTGTGTCCAAGCATGTGAACTATCAACCAGCTATCTTACTTTTAATACTTGTAAAACATGTTAGATACATTCACAAGTAAGAACTACATATTTATTTCAAAGGTGAAAAGGAAGCCATGTGAACTTGTTGAGTAAGACATGTTAAAGAAATGTTTCATTTCTTTACAGTAATTAAAATGCCCTCAGTAGTTTGCACATACCACTGCTGTAGCTTCCCCATATTTCAAATAGAATTTCTTTTCCGGATAAAAAGGTTCCATTGCAAGATCCACTGAGGACCTTTCATGCAAAAAATACTGCAGCAAATACAGATTAATTAAAAGGTGTTAGAGATTGAGTAAAATAGAATTATCTGACAAAAACTAGGAGTTTTCAGAAATTGCCAACTTGGACTTTGACAGTGGAAGTATTTTTCCAGAAGTTCTGTAGTGGTCTACCTAGAATTTAAATTCCATTAAGATTCACTATTTTATCATCTGGATTTTTAACTACTTCGTAGAAGCACAAGTGAGAACCCAGAGGAATCCTGAAGGTTCAGTCTACAGGAAGCATAGCAGAGTCTTGGGAAGAGGTGCTTGGCTGTTGAAGGAGCTATCTGAAATAAAAAGGGAAAGTAAATGCAGCTGGTATCTGAAATTTTTATTTCAAATAAAATCTAAATCAAGGAGGGGAAAGGAGGGGGATGGAATGTCACTCTAAATCAGAATCTACAAACGCACTGTTCATATTTCCAGCAAAATGGTATTTAAAAATACAAGTCAAATTGAAACCTTTTACTTTGATATAGTCAGTTATATTCTGTTGATGATGTAGACCTCCTTTGCTTCAATACCAAAATGATATTAAGTCACCAAAATATTCCATTCCAAATTTATCTCCTCATTTCTCTGAACAGCCCTTCTATAATGTTGTCACAGTCTACAAAAACAATATCTACACAAAGTAACGCTCTGCTGGTTACATGAGCATTCAGAAACGCATTACCTATCACATCTTCATTTGTGGGTCTCACAATTCACTAGCAATATTTGTTCTGCAATTTGTTTCTAAAAAAGGCTGCTGTTAATAACACTGTCTCTGGTAATATTTAGAGCTGTTATATATATGGAAGTAATCTAAAACATTCACTGGTACAGGAAATTTATGTATTTATATATTTGATGCATGAAGTGCAGATATATTTCTGTACTGCCTATATTTCTGTGGCATTTAAATAATGAACATTGTCCCAAATCAGAGCCTCCTCTATGATTTTCCACAAGAAAAACGTTCTAGCCAGAGACAAAAAGAAACAAAAACAATTCCTAACACGTAATTATATTAAATAGTCATAGTAAAATTAGTAAATATTCCCTATTCTGCCAGATTTAGTAAGAGTTCTATTTATAAAATGGTATGTAACTATGACAGTAGTCTACCTCTCATTCTTTTATATATGTTTTATCTGAGCCGAGGCTTTAATCAAAAATCAGACACTGATTATTCTCTTAATTCTGTAAATAACCAAGTAACCGTTACAAGATAGAGTTTAACAATAGTCAAGGTTTTTAAATACTCTAATATTATTGGAATATTCTTGCTAATCACTGAAAGTAAGCCAGTATTCATTTATGATGAAAGAAAATGAGTAGTGCACAAAAACAATTAAAAATGCCAATCTTTATCTGCAAATTATCTGCATTTTTATGGTACCATTATGAAACAGTAATTTCATAATTAATTCTTAATTTTCATGAGGAATTAGTTTAAATAAATTATTGATGGTCTTGTAAAGAAAATAGTCAATTTAAACAAAAGAGAGTCTGTTAATTAAGTTGATTACTCTCAATAAAACCAGCAGTGATATTTTAATTATATTTTAAGTTACTCAGTTCAGACAACATGACAAATCTGTTACTTTCTAATGACATTTTTAGAACTAGTTGTTTTCATGACGTGAACAGCCATGTCACTTCTGATGGAACTCTGCTTTTAGATCATAACGAAACACAACATGAATGTAGGTTTATAAAATGTTACATGTACTGACATGTATTAGTTGTGCTTTTTACTTGTTAATATTGCTGCCTTTGAAAATTCTAAGGCCTGTGGAATGATGCCCATGAGCTACGTATTATGGAAACCTGAATTTCAATAAAATTTGTAAAATCAACATTCCCAGGTTATATAGTGGGGGCTGTAAATAAATCCTGGTTTCACGAAGTCAGTGGTAAGACTCCTACCAATTTTCTTCTCCTGAGTCTGATTCCCCATTTTTAAATTTCCACTAACGTCAGTTGAAATTTGTCTGTGTTGTTCTTTGAAATATTTTGTCTCTTTCAACATGACTGACACTTTTAAAAGATTAAAACACTTGCAAAAAACAATCATAAGGAGAATTATCACCACTAAAGGGGAAATAAGTTTATACATTTGTGTAGGTCTTTTAATTGAGAAAATTAAAATCTGAGAAAATTATGATAGGTAAGACTAGATGTTTGTATAAAATTTGGCTAAGCTATTGAAGATTTATTTCCATATATGTACAATGCTGCCTATCACTCACTTCCTAAAATAAAGCACTTCATGCATGTAACATCTGAATTCTTTAAAGGCTTCAACAGATTTAAATAATCATTCAATATAAATTATCATTTGTGTTCTCATGCACTAAGAACAAAGGGCAGAAATGCAGAATTCCTTTGTTACTAACAAAATGTCTACTGTAAAGGTCTCATAGAGAAAGTGAGCTCCAAACAGCTGTTTTACATTTTTAATGTATTTGTCTGGAACGAATTGCCTGTCTTTATTCAGTCTGTACAATACACATGAATTACAACAACATTGTCAAGATGTATCGGAGGAGGACAAATCAAAATGTAGGGAACAGATATATACCAAATATGGTCATAATTATTCCATAAATTACTAGAAGGCATGTCAACAGCACTATGAATACTATTGACTTTCATTCCTGAGTTACAAAATGTAGTACATTTTCTGAATTATTTATTTGGAAGAACAAAGTATCAGTTTCCAAACAAAATGTGAGGAAACTGTTTGAAGCATTGTATTGAGTTTGTGTGGCCAGATTTTGGTAGTGGGAGGCTGCAGGGGTGGTTTTGATGGGACGCTGCTAAAAGATTTCCCCCTGTCCTAGAGCCCCAGTGCCACCCAGCTCCAGGACAGACCCACTGCTGGCCAAGGCCAAATCCATCAGTGATGGTGACAGCACCTCAGCGATACCAGAGTTAAGAATGGGGGGAAAAACTGTTCAATTGCAGTCAGAGAGAGATATGAGAATACGAGAGAACAACTCTGCATACACAAGGGTCAGTGCAGAAGAAGGTGCAGGAGGTGCTCCAGGCACCGGAGCTGAGATTCCTCTGCAGCCCCTGGTGCAGCCCATGGTGAGGCAGCTGTGCCCCTGCAGCCCATGGAGGTCCACGGGGATGCAGAAATCCACCTACAGCTCCTGGAGGAGCCCGTGCTGGAGCAGGTGGATGACCAAAGGAGGCTGTGACCCCATGGGAAGTTCATGCTGGAGAAGGTTCACTGGCAGGACTTGACAGCCTGTGGAGAATGCACACTGGAGTAGTCTGTTCCTGAAGGACTGTCCCCCATGGGAGGGATCCACGGCAGAGCAGGGGAAGAGTGTGAGGAGTCCTCCCCCTGAGGAGGAAGGAGTGGCAGAGACAGCGTGTGATGAACTGGCTGCAGCCTCCATTCCCTGCTCCCCCTGTGCCCCTGCAGGGAAGGAGGTAGAGAAAATCATGAGTGAAGTTGAGCCGGCAGATAAAGGAGGGATGGCAGGAAGGTGTTTTATGATTTGGCTTTATTTCTTGTTTTCCTGCTCTGATTTGATACCTCTCCCTGGAATCACATAAAAAGAATGTAGACCTAATCATTACCACAGCTTGTGCAGTCTTAATACTGGTAAGCAGAGGCGTAGGAGTAAGGCAAACCATGTAAGGCAAACCACGCTGACTCCATGGTTTCTGGAGTGAAAGTATGGCAATTTATGGCTGAATTTGTCTTCAGTAGCTCCTATTTTAAGCAGTAAAGGGTAATCTTTGAAGAGTAATTGTCTTCAAGTTAAACCTGATCAACTTCAAGTGGATTTAAATCTTTTGACTATATTTTACAATGTTTGGTATAGTGGTTTTCAATCATGAATTGCAAAACCTGAGGAGATCTAAGTTTAAGGAACCCTTTGAAACTGAACACAGGTATGACAATTTACCTCACCATTCTCAGAGCCTCAAACTCTTCAGAAAATGGAATTACTAGAAAAGAAAAAATCCAGGCATACAATTAATACTTCTTATTCAAATACAGAGGAAGAGAATTCTCAGAAATTATAAGCAGCCTCTAGTACAATAATTTATTCTTATGTTTGCATCTGTGCTGAAAACTCCTTTGTACAGAATTGCCAAATTCATTCAGTTTTTGCAGTCTGATAAAATTATTACTGGTTCATATCTTTGTGATGCTCCATTTGTGCAAAATATCCAGAAAGCTGCTGTCATTGGCCAGCAGACAATTTTCTCCCCCTCAGTCTACAGACTAGACTGCTCCCATGCCACATTTCAACATCTGACTTTCCCTAGAAATCTTCATGGAAAAAAAAGTGAGGTAATTTTTCACTGGGAAAATTTATTTTTCAAATATCATACAACTTACCTTAATATATATAGAAATATATATAAATTCTTTCATATGGTAGCCTCAGAGACCAAACCAAGATCAGGTTTCTTCTTTATTCCATAATGTATACATACCAAGAGATTTTCAGTCCCTGTTCTGACAAGCTTTCAATTTGAATAAGCAAGGAAGACAAATGGAGGAAGAAATGAAATATTAATATCTCCAGCTCGATTTGGAGAACTGTGCTAGAGAAAAAGCAACTGACTTCCAGGGATTCAAAGAAGGAGCAGAGCCAGGATCCAAGTGTACAATCTCTGCGATAGTGTAGCATCTTGATTTGAACATCTTCTTTCTTCTATGCCTTGTAGGACTTCACATATGATACTTTTTAAACTAAATCTGGTTTGCAGTCCTGACTGCAGCAACCACAGTTTTGCTTGTTCAGACCAGAATAATCATCCTCCATTTATTTTGGAACCTGAAACTCTTGTTCCAACCTCTTCCCCACAGAAGAAATGCCAAAGGAAAAGAATGTTTTAATAACATACGGATAACCACAAAAGTAAAGCTAGAGTAATTTTATGTGAAACTTGATCTTATGAAAGAAAATCTGTATATTTTAGCCAGCTTATTCATTCTTTTACAACTTATAACTATGACATTAAAGTAAGTAAATAAGAGAATACCTTCCTATTTTTCAGAATCAGAGAGGGAGTATTAGGCGCCTTACTAAATTCTTTGATTACATGTAGACTGTTTTCTTTCAGTAAATCACTAAATGTAACCAGATGCCCCATCACACGCTGCTTGCTACCTTTAAGGTAGAGTTTCAGGTGCCTTGCCTGGCTGCTCACAGAAGGCTTGCACAGAAGCAGCGTGGTAGCAAGCATGCATGGCATGGGCAGCTCAACAGGGAGGCTCCATGGGACTTCATACATTTCCAGGCAAAGAAAATCTAGGGGAAAAGTGTTGGGGTTTGTGCCTTTGGATTAAGGCATTCGTGCCTGAGCCTACTCAGGCATTTGAGCCATTTCTTGGCTTTTAATAGTTCTTAGGATCACCTCATGGATGCACGAAATGAATCTTCCATGAAAATGTTTACAGAACTGGTCTTCAAAACAATTAGAGGAACAGCACTGTAGACATCTTAGTAACCTTAGACTAATCCTGATGTGGAAAACTAAAAATGAACAATTTTTCCTTGAAATTGCTAGGACACATTCACTTATAGGCTAAATGGACCTGGAATAGGATGTGGCTGCAGTTGATGTGGTTGGGCTGCTTAGTAGGACTAATCAGCTGAAAAATAGCAGTGATCTCTGTCATGTGGAAGATTAAAAAAACACATCTTTGTATTTTTGCTGTAGTATGCTCTTGCATAACAGGTAACGTAGACTATCATGCATCATGTAAATGATGTATAGGCTGTGAGCTGGCCCCTTCCTCAACGGCAAATTTGCATTTAAGAATTTAGCCTGTATATGTTGTGTAAGGAAGTTTTACAGTAGGCCTTTTGCTGCTGAGTGGTAACACTCCAATTTACCTACCTAAAATAGCATTACAACTGGACTGGCATAAGAGATGTTTTATTCCCACAATGCTTGTCAATATAGAACATTGTCATATGCTCTGAAAAACTGCTTGTAAAGCACTCCTTGTACCAGTTAACTTGCTTGTTTATAAATAACCAATTTAGATATTTTAAACCAAATAAAGGCAACTTCTCTCTTTTTATAAAAAGTCTTATTTTTGGTGCATGCAAATGGCTGGCCTTCATAAAGGCAGGGTAAATGCTATGCATGCAGAATATTATTCTTTTGCAAATACTTTCAGTAATTATGCATAACTATTTTCTTTCCTTTTTTGTAAGTTGTAGCAGGATGAATGCTGCAAATTATAAGGTTATTTTAATCACCTCTTAAATGCAAATTGAGTAGAGCAACCGAGTCAGCTATAAAGGCAGTTATCAGAAATTATACTCTCCTGTTAAAAATATGTGTTAGATTCTTTCATTTCCCAAAATAACTTCCTTACAGGTTTCCCCCCTTGTAATTGTTGAGTCTAACCTAAAAGGCAGCTGTTTAAAGTGATTGATCTAAAAAGCTCACAGTCCACAAACCTTCATTATGAATTGTGCACGACTTATAATCCGTCTTGTAACCTTTACTTCCTGCCCCTGCCCTAGCCTCAGGCTCTAAAAAGAGACATTTGCCATGCAAATCCCTACATTTTCCAAATTAGCTTTCCAGTAACTTGTCATAATTTGTTGAAAGGGTCTCCTATCCATAAACTTCACAAAGGCCATATAAAACCCAGCGTAGTTATGCAGTCAACGTGCAGTAATGACAATGAGCATCCATAGGTGCTAATTCTTCTACAAGAACGTACAAAATCATCTGTGTCTGTGTTTAATTAACTTTAAATGGTTACTTAAAATTAACTTTCTTAACTTCATAAACTCATTTATTTAAAAGGATGCTTAAAAAATAAACCTGGAAAATAGAGAATTAAAACACTAATTTCCATAAGTTATCCCTATATCTTACTACAAGATCTACTAGGCATAGTAGAAAAATGCTACACTCACTTTTGATTTTTTAAGAATTTACAAAGAAACAGCATATCCAGACATCATAGGTATGTGTCTCTTCCATGTGCCCTCTGCAGTCCAGCCAAATAGTTTCCAGTATGCATACTACCTGCTGCCATGCTGGGAGCCTGGTTCTACTAATGTTTAAATATTTCCTTAACACAGCTAGTCTCATGAACTTCAGTGGGCTACTCACATATTTTAAACTGAAAAAGGTAATACTATTCCCTTACTGGGAATAGTAAGGAATTCAGACTTCAACTTGCTTTAAACCTTGAAATATCACTCGATGGGCAAATACATGCTGACTAAACTGTGATGTGTCATATGCTCAGTATTGACATTATATCTTAATTTAATTTTGTAGCCTATAATGAACATGATTAACTGTATATCTTAATAGAAATGGAAGTTTTACTCCTTAACTATTGTGGGAAATTCTTTCTTATGAAAGGAAAAAGGTGGTATCAAATACTAATTTTCTTTATTTCTTTAAGGTGTAAGTGATCTGTGGTTGAATGGCTGGAGTATAGAAAATGGATGGCTCAGAGGAGTAGAATTGTCCAAGCATGGGCATAAGTTTATCCTAGATATAGCAGAGAGTATCTGAGAACAAAAACAGAAAGATGATCGAAGAAATCAAGCACTGAAAACTGACATTAAAAATATTAACCTCATAGTTCTGATGAGCATGTTTTTAAGACTCTTGGTTCTTTGTTTGATATTCATAGAACTTTTAAACTTATTATTTATTAACAATTTTAAAAGAATATATAAGTCAAATATCCATAACTTCAACTTTTATATATATATATATACCTTTGCTGTTATGATGCCTACAAACTAATATCTGATATGGTTACCACACTACATTCACACTTCCAAGGACCAGTCTCTGCTGCAAATTACAACACATACATTTTTATAGATAATAAGAAAATACTGTCATTCTAATAACTATGTTATTTGGTCATTATTTGGCTTCTATCATATTACACTTAAATAGCTAATATAAGACTGTATGTAAAATGGCACTGGCGCTCCAAGTGCGAATGAGGTGTCTTGCAGAGCTGGGGTCTCAATCAGCAGAATTACAGATTCACAGAATCACTGAGGTTTGGAAAAGACTTTCAAGATCATTGAGTACAACCTTTGACCAAACACAGCCATGCCAACTAAACCACAGCACTAAGTGCTATGTCCAGTGGTTTCTTGAACACTTCCAGCAATGGTGACTTCACCACTTCCCTATGCAGCCTTTTCCAATGCTTGACAACCCTTTCCATGAAGAAATTATTCCGAATGTCCAACCTGAACCGTCCCTGGTGTGGCTTGAGGCCATTTCCTCTTGTCTTGTCACTAGTTGACTGGGAGAAGAGACTAATCGCCACCTTGTTACAACCTCCTTTCAAGTGGTTGTAGAGAGTGATAAGGTCTCCCCAAGCCTCCTTTTCTCCAGGTTAAACATCCCCAGCTCCCTCAACCACTTCTCATAGGACTTGCTCTCCAGATCCTGCACGAACTTGGTTGCCCTTCCCTGGACACACTCTACCATCTTAATGTCTTTCTTTCCTCCAAGCATTCACAGATTCCTTTGCTAACTTCAGGAGAGAAGATGTTGTTCTTCCTGCAGAATTGGCATAGCTCAAGTAGAGAAATGTAATATAATACATCTAGACCAGAGGTGTTTATCGATCTGTGCCGAAGCATCATATGATATGTGATGTAGCTGGTGGTTGTTTTCACAGCCATATAGGAGAAGCAAAAGAGAAAACCTACCACCACTTCTGCAGCCTCGACTAAACACAAAAAGAGATTCCCCAGACTGAAGTTGCTTTTTCACATCAGTGTACCTGAGAAATGCCCTCTGCCAACACTGCATCAACCCCATTCTCCTTCTAAAGAAGTCTGGTGTCAAGAATCTAATATTTTATTTCTCTCCTATTTTTGTTATTGTCTAAATGCATGTAGCTAGATAACTGCAAGTAGCAGAAGGCTGAGCAGACTGCATTGTTCATTTATCTTGTAATGCAGAGAAGGTAAGGGAAAGCAATCCATTATGCACAAACAATTCAAAATATTTCTAAGTTGCCCTTGGCAAGCAGGTGCAAGCAGGTGTGTACTTATCCCAAAGATAGCTTATATGTATGTAGTCTTTTTCCCCCAACAAGCTAGAGAGACAACTTAAATCCTGAATTCCCTTTTCACAGGATTCCAGGCTTTTGAACTTACAAATTTGAATTGCATATCTGTAGTATAATTATGATCTTTATTACTTTTCATGCTGTTGGACTGCGTGTTTTGTATCTGAATCTCAACACAGCAACATTTAGTTCAATGTATGTAAGTCTCCAGGCATTAGTTTAGGAAATTATTTATGTGATTACATGCATGGCATGTTACTCCTTAAACTTGCAATTAGTCCATTGAGAAGGTCTTCAAAGCCTTTTTTTTTCTTTTTCTTCAGGTCATCTCTGAAGTGTCTATTAAAATTCTAGTTCTTCATCAGTTTTACCATAACTTGATGATGACATCTGATGTATATTAAAAAAAAAAAAAATACTCATTGTAAGAAGTTAAATGGTACTAATTCTTACAGTTTTCAATTTTGGTTGAAAACAGACCAGAGAGCAAGTGTAGCAGCACGTCACACAATGTAAATGCTCTATTTGGTCATTTTATGGTTGTCTATTACAGAAAGATAGCTAGATAGCTGGAATAATGGCCAAAGAAAGCTGTGATATCAGTCATTCACAGAAAAAAAAAAGCAAGGGGTAGGCTGTAATGGTACTGCATAAGTCACTTGTCTTGATTTTAGTAAGTAGTTTTAGTATTAAGCTGCAGTCCTTCATATCAAGTTCTGGATACAAGTACTTGTCCTGCAATTGATGGTTTGTTGTGACAACTTGAGACTTACCATGAGCCTGTTATATAAATTTTGCCTGTAATTCCTCCGGGACACCTCCACAATTCCTTGAAATTCTATATAACTAACTTGAGGTGATATTTCATTACGTGTCTATCTTGAAGCTCATTCTGTAGGTTGAAATATGGTATTAGAATAGCATCCATATATTTGGAATTCAGGAATCACTTTCTAGATAGGATGATATGTAATTTCTGTTAAATCAGACACTGCAAGTAAACAGTTTTAATTTTTTTCTCCTGTAATTGCATATTTATAATCCATGCAGCAACTTCCATATAATCAACTAGATAAGCATCTAAAAAAGAGGAGATGAGATAAACTATCAGCTGCTCTGGTTTTGATTTGACTAAACTGTGTCATATAAAAATGAAAGTAATCTTGTGAGCCATCTGCAGACAGTTCCTGCTCCTCCGAGGTTTACAAAACTGCCAGGAGGTGTGATCTGTATGCAGTTGGAGTGCAATGCCTCAGAGGCAGGTTCTCTACTCTTCTGTTGTGTATGCACAAAGAAATATTTTCTTTCCAACATTTTTATGGCATCTTGTAAACTGTTCATTGTTCAAAGACAATGGTCTTCTCATAGAAATTGTCCCTATGGATTTGGGAAAGGGTGGTTCCATATCTGTAGTACAAGAAATGATGGCCAGCATGGCTGAGCGAAGCACTGCCTAGAGGTAGTTTGGAAGGTGACTGCTTGGGAAGGCAGTTTAGAAGGTGACTGCTCTCTGCTGGGTGTATCACTTCTCACATATTAGGAGGGCAAAGTGGACCTCATCTTAGATGCAACCATGTTTATTAGATCAGCTGCAGTGCCATAAAAAAGACCTGAGTATTTTTCTGGCTGCTGGAGGGCTAGGAGGGAGACAAGGAAATAACCCTGCATTTATAGTATTTGGCCATTCCTGGTCTGAGGAGAAAGTAATGACAATTGTGGTGAACTCTAAAGCCAACAGAATAAATCCTTGGTACTTACAGTCAAAGCTTTCATTATTTGAAAATTTGCTATGGTAAAACATGTCTCAGGTAAACTTCAGATTTTACAGTGCACTGTTAATAGTTCTGCATCTATTGCACAGTTAGGAATAAATGTACATAATTTAGGTGTACATAAGTAATGTACACCTTGATTTGAGAACTGAATAATATGGTTGTGATTTCTTTTTTTGAGGGGGGGAAGAATGAGCTCTTCCACATATTCTGTGACTTCTACCAATCTCAAAGAAGAGATGGCATGCTCAAGAGAAGAATAATCTGTACATCTGATTTAGTATTTAGCAAAATTTAACTTTCACCCTCCTGTGTTGACCTGTTCAAGGATAGCCTATAGGATTTGGGTTTTTTCATCAGCTTCGGGAGACTTTCCAAATACAGCAACATCATCCTGATAATGCTAGATTCTGAGTTTGTCACTAAGAATTAGTAACATACTTGAAAAACTCAGTATGTTGATTCAGGTCCATATGGCATATGATTAAAAGAGAAAAGTTTCATTAAGTGTAATAAATGCTGTGAAGCTCAAACTGTCTGGATGCTTGGCAATAGGCGTTCTTTAAATCAATAGTATAGAACACATTCTACAGCTATGACATGAATATCTGTAAATGGTTAACTGTCAACTGTCAGTCCCAATGGCTTTGGTTTCCCTAAGTCTACACAAACGCAAATCTTCTGGTTTGCTTTTTGTCACCACTGTGCTGACACTAATTTAGGAAATGCAGTGACTCCATTAGTATCTTCTGGGATATTTTTTTAATTATCTTGTAACTCAGCATCTCTTGTTCAATTGTAGAGAATATAATGGCACATTAGATTAAATTGTCATGCTGTGAATAAATCATTCTGCACACATATGGCAATATCATGTACCAGCTGATACTAGTTCTTTTGTAAGAGCTGAAACTGGAATTTATATTGAAACAGTGTTTCATTGTATTGAAGCAATGCATAATCATATATATATAAACACTTGCATAAGAAGCAGAGGTCACAGATTTCTGCTTAACAGGAGTATTACTGTACACAAGACTAAATATTAGCAGTAGACATCAAAAGTAATTTTTCTATGCAGAAAACAACAAGAATAATGTTCTTCAGGGGGCTTACAAGATAATGTCAAGCCTAAAACTCCTATAGCAGTTCAGGTAAATGTACTGAAGCTCAGAAATCGGCCTCCAATGTTATTTTAGTATAATAAGACCATTCTACTGCTGCAAGAAAAAGTAACTGGACACAAATACATCCATAATAAACAACTGATTACATCCATGGTCAAAACAGTAACGTCTGGTGCTGTAACATCATATAAATATTGCTTACGTAAAAATTCATTATACATTTTAAGGCATCATCTTTCTGCAATATTTACAGGTAATCCAATCTGGTTTACAATGTGCTGTAAATATTTACACACACACACACATATTTACACACTTATACATGTTATATATGCTGAGCTTTTAGCCATAGCTCCAATGGTTGCAGTTTGAAGGCAGTTCACCATTTCTCAATTTTCCTATTGCCAATGCAGTCAGAGAAGCAACAGTTATGATCTCCTGTAGTGTCAGGTCCAATTCATGCAGTAAATACTATCTATAATCAATAGGAAATGCTTTCTTCCATAAGATAAACCTGACCTTTTTCTGCTGTGCTTCTGGACTTACACATGATTTTTAACTCCCTTAAAGCAGAAGTGTACTGTTCTGTTGAGGCACTTGGTTTCTGTGTGTGCTGGCAAACTTTACTGGATTCAGATTCAAGATTTATTGCAGAAAAAAAAATCTATTTTAGGAGTACAGATTTTTTCCCTCATGAAATATAAAGAGTAGTCCCCAGCTCTCTGCTCTGGTGGGTACTCTCCAGTGGATGCTCCGATACAGCAAACAGCATAAGTGCTTCTCTTTCTCCAGCAAAGGCAGTGCCACTGTCGCTATATGATTGCCAACCATTTTCATGTGAACAACAGAAGGAACTTTCAAGGCCAGGTTGGATGGGACATTGAGCAACCTGGTCTAGTGCGAGATGTCCCTGCCCATGGCAGAGTAGCGGGAGTTAGATGATCTTGAAGGTCACTTCCAACCCAAACCATTGTACGACTTAGGAGCATCTGGATTGTGTAGGAAAGATGCAAATAAATGTAACGACAGCATGACACTGGTCTTGTTTCTTCACCATTGTATTAGAAAGGATGTAGAACTAAAAAGATTATTCCAGTGGTCCACAGAAATACCAAAAGAAAGTCTAATCCTAATTGCAGCAGACAATACTAGAAACAAACCAAACCAACCAAAAAATCCACAAAGTCAGATTAGCTTTAGGGGCTCACTGAGCTTCTTTTTCCGACAAGTGTCCTTTTCTGTCCAACACCACCGCTGCAACACCAGAAGTCTCATGAGTAACAGAAGTTCATGTCACGTACATGAAGCAGCTTCTTGTGAATAAATGGGAGCCAACGCAGGACATTTCTCTCAGTCTTCCAACAGCCAGTTATGATGGGAATGACTGATAACTGTCCCTATGCTGTTTTATGTTGTTGTATTTTCAATACTGAAAACAATGAAAGTATTTCAAAGGCAGTTGTAATGAAGCACTCAATTACTACAGACTCAGGCTTTTAGCATGGGGGATGAGATGTGAATAAAACCTGTATTATTTTGAATACAAAGTCACTAAAGGCAAGGAAATACAAATGTAAAAAAAATTGAAGTAGGATAGAGACATAAAAAGGTGAAAATGAAGTCAAAACCATAAAACATAGAGAAGTGATAGTAACAGCAAGCTTTTTCTGACTAAATGTTACTAAGGTGACAAAGGCAGCATTCAGTAAATAACAAACGAATATGTACTTGTTTCAACAACTGGCTGATTGTAAAAATTTTTGCACAACCTCACTGTCAAACCTGAAACATTGCAGCTGCAACATTTTTCTCAAGAACATTTCTAAGGCATACTCAAATCCTCTGCTTAATACTATATAGACTGGAATCAAAACTAAATTTAGAATCTGTTTTAATAGAATTTTGTTTTGCTCGTATTTTTAATATTTTTATGTAAGTGGGAGTAAATAATGAAATCTGGAAAGGTGCTGTCTTCTATGCATCATTTCCCACTAAAAAATAAGTATGAGAAGGAAGAGCCATAACACCAGACTATGTGACTGCTCGTTTAGAGTGTTTTGGGGATGATGTCAGGTTCTTCTGTTTCCTTGAGGGGCTGAAGGTCCTCAGGGCTGCCCTGGACATTTTCTTGATAAAACAGGCTAAGCATTGTGGTGGTTGGGCGTGATTTTTTTTCCCCCACTAAACTGTGTATTTACAGAGAAATAAGGTTTAATGTCACCAAAGGAAGAAGGCAAGGCGTAACACGGGTGCTGCTGAGAGGACAAAGGAGAGAGCAGGCACTGAATAGATGGATACAGAAAACCCGGAAAAATTTCTAACTCGTTTCAATCCGAGTATGTATTTCGATATTATTCCTAATGCAGTTTGGTATCTGGGCGAGGGGAGGAAACAGGGGCGAAAAACCCCGCATCACAATATCCTGCAACTCAGGAAGGTGTGCCAAGTCCCTCCGCTCCGCATTTCGTGGGTATCTTAATCCTGGGTCATCCAATTAAAGAAAACCTCCTTCGGCGGTTTTACGAGCGCAGCACATCAACTCCCTTTGTTTACACACTGGAACAAGATGTTCTTTCCTGTTCCGACAAGAAAAGGAGCTGAAACGCTAACGCGGGGTCCTTGCGCGCTAGCACCGGCCGGCTCGAGGCTGGCTTTGGCACGGCACATTCCCGCAGCGGGTCCGGCCGAAGCGAGGAGGGCACGGGCGGGCACCGCCGGGGCGGGGGACTGCCCCAGCCGTAAGTAAGAGCCAGCGAGCAGCTCGCACGCCGGGGGAGGGCCGGGTGGTGTTTTGGGCTGGTTTCACGGAGCGCGGTGCGGCGGGCAGAGGGCGGAGAGGGTGGAGAAGGGGC
>VXBT01004131.1:339457-350353 GCA_013400235.1 Oriolus oriolus | reverse complement strand
AAGAAGCGCGGGAGTGCCCGTGCGGGAGCGGCGGGAGGCTGCGGGTGCGTGTGCCCGGCTGAGCCGGGCTGGCGGTCCGGGCAGCCCCCGGCTCTGCAGCCCGTCCCCGCCTGCCTGGAGAGGAGAAATACCTACGTCCCTTCCGCGGTGTGTGCGTGAGGAAATGCCTCTATTCTTTTCTTCTTTTTGCATGTGTGTGTAAATACCCAGGGGTCGTGTCTATCTCTGCAAAGTTCATACATCAGATATCCTGAAGAAATCCCTCCTTTTAATCTAGAGAAAAGTGAAATAGCCGGGAATTGCCTTTCCATCCCTTTAGTGCGGATAGGACAGGGGTGAGGGGCGTTAGAGACAACTCTGTCCTGGGATTTCGCTTCACCCTCTCTACTTCCACCACCGAGCCGGGCAATATGCAGGGCAATGTAACCCGCTTCTGGAAAGGCTCCGTGGCTCTAGAGACCCGGTCCATTCCCACTTCATTAACAAACTGTCTCCCTTACCCTACTGTATCTGTTTTCATGATTCTGTATTAATGTTTGCTAAGTGTAACAGAGCACATTGTTTGTGTTGTTTTTCCGTTTCGGAGTATGTATCAGTTCTCTCCATTCTAGGAATTTTACAACAAATAGTTACGCACGGTACAGCACGTATGGTTGTACACGTCCGCGTGCGTGTCTTCTGCAAAGTTGGGTCTGGTTCAGCTCCAGCCGAGTGCGTAGAAAGATGACAAAGCTGGAAAGATAGGCTGCTGGCTACGTTGTTTTTTTGTATCTATGCGAACTTTATCTTTTATTCATCTCTGATACAGACTGAATTGTTCAAGTAACGTGCCTTTACTAGTGTTGCATTCGTTTCTGGTAGTGGGTAATATCTTATTACTATTGTTTAGTGTGTTTGTGAAGCACTTTGCTTGTAAAAATGTTTTCACCTCGTTATACGAATTCCTAGATAGGAAGTTCAGCCTCTCTCTCCTACGTAAATAATTATAAGGTATTAGACAGACACTACCTATAGATGTCTCTGTAAGCTGTATCAAGGTACTCTCGTAGGCTTGGGCAGTGCAAAATTCTGATGTGGCTCATTGTACATCCTCCAACATTTTGTAATAATGCAGCATTAGTGAAGATGCTCTGATATGGTGTCGCTACTGTACGCTCTTATTTCTTGTGATTGTTACGGAAGTTTTACTGCAGTAAAATACTCACTCACCTTTGCCAAAATAGTTTTGGCAGCAGACGTTGCTACAGTACTTGTTTCTCCGTGCTCTAAGCTGACAAACATGCCTTCAAAAGTCTATGAAATGCATCAATTGCTATCCTAACTTTACTTTTTAAAGTTACTGCTACAGTTACCATTGTAAGCTGTATTTTGTTTGACAAATGTGCGTAAAGGAATTTATTGTGTATCGAGTAAAATTGCTATTCCCATGTGGTCTTATACATGGAAAAGTTTAAAGCCTCTGGACAACAAAGGCTGAGCCACTGTGTTGGAGAGGGGCTAAGAGTCTTATTTTCATTATCCTACCACCTCACATTTCCCTCCAGAAGAGCAATGATTTGGTAAAATCAAGTAGAATTGAGATGATACACTGCTGTGCATAAGTGGTGGAGATACACAAGGTCCACAGTGTGATTTTGTCCAGCCTCCTGGGGTTGCCAGGTTCTGCAGAGCTTGTCCCAAGTCTGTTATGTGAATGATATGCGCTGCTGCCTGGACCAGCTAGAGTCTTTCACTGGTCTTTGCTATCTGTATATAGTCACATATGTTTGCAAATCACAATGAAAGATTGAAGCCAAAATTGCTGCTCCTCACAGTGTTTTATGTTAGGACCGTGATGGTTCATTATGACTTTGTTTTCTTGAGATACATCAATAATGTATTACTGCAAGGTTTGATTAAATCAATTTCTTTCCACAGACAAGTAAACAATGAAGTGATTGATACCTACTCACAAAAAACGACTCATGACTTATCTAGATCAATATGTTGTAAAATTGTATGCTGCTGAATTATTTTTAGGAAAAAGAGTGAATACATAGAGCAACTGTATGGATATTTACATTGTAGATTTTCTATAAAAGCTCTTGCACTGCAACAATATTAGGCTTTCAAAGTGAAGTGCTAAAAGTGTGAAATGATACAGATAACATTGCTGGCATTGCTGTATCAATCTGTTGTTCATGTCCATATATTACAGTGTGCACTTTAAATTATGTACTTACATGGCAGTTTCCCAGCTATTTTAAGTTCACTCACTAGAACTGCAGAATTTTAATTATGTTTTCCTTGTTTGTTGTGAGGTGCCGTACTTAATTTTTTGTACACCTTTCAAACAGTGCTGAAGCAGATTTTTATTTTATGTTTCAGTTGTAGGTACACAGCTATTATTAGCAGCACCCAGTAGCTTCCCAAATGCAAATGTTTCTATACTTGCAACATGCCTATGAGGTTAAGTATTTTGACCTCTGCTTTACCCATGCAGAGTTGAGACACGGAAAGATTAAGTACCTTACTCAGAGCTGTTCAGGAAATCTGTGGGAGAGGTAGTTATGATATCAACAGTGTCTCTGTAGTAGTTCTGTTTCACAGTCATAAAATCATCTTCCTTCTGTGGCTACATTTTTGCCTCATTCATTCTCTGTTACTGCTTCTCTCACAGTAATTATGACAGAAATTGACATAGTCATGTCTCTGTATTCAATCTGTATTGAAACTCATAATGTACCATATAATAGTTATGGATAAAAAGGAGCACAAAACCTGGACTTGAGCCTGAAATTGTTTCACAGCTCTCCATTTCCCATATTCACAATGAAAAAAGCAGAAGTACTTCAGAAAAATACATTACATGGCAGTCTTAAAACACATTGTAATGTGTAAGTAGTGAGGCTCCAAACTGATTGTCAGCGTTGTATTTACTCATTTTCAGTATTTGATTAAGGAGTCTTTGAAAACTTAAGTCTCCGCAATGCAGTGTTTTTTCAAGCTGTTATCTTAATTTTTAAAACATAAGCAGGAAAGGACTCCCATTATATTAATCTCTTGCTGTAAATATGTGATACAGGCAATGAAACAGGAGCCATTGGCCTGTCCTGTATCAGAACTTGCATTTTATAGATGAAGTCTCCTGCAGCGAGTCGAATCTTTCTGTCTGTGACACGCTGTTTTTTTCCTCGTGCAAGTCTGCTTATCTTAGGGCAAGGCATAGCCCAGCTTACAAGCATTCCTGAGAAATGAACGCATGTGCAGGATCAATGGAATGGTGGCATACCACTAACAGTTCATGTTACAGAGCCCATTTTGTAGAACACACATTTTTATGGACAAAATTGCAACTTGTCTTTACAACCTGCCAAAGGGCATGTCTTTGATGTAGACCCGATATGTCAACTCACTTTGTACTTTGCAGCAGACTACAGCAGTGCTTAGTATTGTGCTTGTATGACCTGGGCATTATCTCCATGCCAGTTTTCTGCTTTTTGTGTCTCATAGACTAAGATGGAACACTTAAAAGAATGAGAACAAAAGAAAACCTTTCAAGGAAGGAGGAGAAACCTCCTGTCTTTCCTCTGTCTTTTAGTTGATCCTCATTTGATGTAGCCATATTGTTGTTTTCTGATCATACATGGAACTCATTAAAATTGTATAGAAAGGTTAAACTCTTGACTAGTTAGAGCAATTTGTAGTGATTCCTTTCAGATGAAAAATCTTCTATCTATTTAGCTTCACAAGGACTCTCAAGCTATTTCTGGAAGTCCTGAAATGGTGAATTCTGTCTCTTAAAAATTTAATGTCATAAAATTCTGCATAAAAAACTATTGAAATGAAGGATACTGAGAGCAAAACATGCCCAAGGATACTCTGCCACATAAGACCTGATGACGATTTCAAGTAGACTGCAGTGATCCAACTTTTATCATTTGACTTTTAGACATGATCCTTTGTTATTTGTAGAACTTTGAACCAAAGGCCTGGACAGAATGAGTGGAGACTGGCCATTTTGGGAATGCAGAGCTCAGAAGCATAGACCATCAGCCTATGAAGGGTGATACTTTATGGTAACACTTTAAAAGCATTTTTTTTTTTTATTAATAGCTTGCCCTTATTATTGCCCTTTCCTCTTTCCTGTAAGTGGTATTTTGAAATGCAGCCTGGTTAAGTCTCTGCCACAAGCTGACAATAAAGCAGAAGAAAATCCCAAGAATGCGAACAGTAGTCCTTGTTTGGTTATTTGTGCTGTTATTTGTGCTGGATTGCCTCTCTAGTATTTTTGCTCTTTCTTCTCCAAATTTTGTTGTGAAAGAAAGGCTTTCTTGTGTTACTGAAGACTTATGGGCTTTACAGTTCTATGGAGAGTCTTTGTGGTTCAGATGACGTGCATATTGGGTGAGTGATATTCATGTCTTGATTCTTGTGTTTCTTGCAGTAGTCGCCTGACAGGATCCAGCTCTTAACTAAGAGCTGTTTTCTTCCTCTTGTAAACTTTAAGAAAATTATGCTAATTAATTAGGGAAACTGTTGCTGGAAAAAGCCGTGAAAACCAACCATTGGAATTGTTAGCTTGCATGCTACTGTTTAATGTGGCTGGCTGTCCAAAAGCTGATTGTTGCTTCATCTGGTATGCTGAGATAGTGTAGTTGAAACAGATTATGTTGCGGTATGGAAGTATTTCTGTATTGCATCTTCGTGTTTGAAGACCACAAATGAAACAAAAAAGTAGAAGAGTAACTTCTGCATAGCTAGACCATTGATGATAATTCCTTTGACTTTTATGTTAAGTCTTTGATTTTGTTACTATAAATAACATTTTAAAGCATTGTGCTAAAGGAGCTTCATGTGTCTTTAAAAATGGGAAATTTGACATAACTTTGTTTTATGGTATTAAGGATTTCTTTGTTGTTGGCTTAACAGAGACCTGCTATTATTTCCATATTTTTTCTGAGTTAATTCTTTTTCAGACATGCAGAAACATTGTGGCTTGGGAAGTTTTAATGGCCTTTTCCTTTGATCCACAATCAATGCTGCTTTGAAGAGCTGTGTTTTAGTTTGGTTGGCTCTAGGGTTTCCTCCAGTTTGTTTTATTCAAAGTAATTTTTGCAGTTGTTAGACAAGGTTGAACCTGCACTTATTTTTTTCCCCTACCTTCTGTGATTTTAGTTGTCAATATTTTGTTTCAGTAGTTTGAAGTACCATTAATAAGTGTGGCTTTAGTATCTTTTTATTTTAAAAGGTGATCTACAATGTCATCTATTTCAGCTCACCTTTTGTATTTTTTCTAGGGTAGATTGAGAGAAATGAGATTCTAACTCTTTATCTTGAGCCCTTTAACCCTTGGCATCACAGACCTCTAGGCAGGCAGGAGGCTTACCCAGGAATGGGACCTGTTCTCAGTAATGTCATATTACTTCTGTCAGGGCAGGGTAACACAAGAGAAAACCCTAACAGGAACCTAACTATGAGCATTCCTCGGTAGTGTGAAGGCGTTCTCCGTGCCTTAAGGTATGATTTAATGTTCCCTGTTTCAGTGAATGTTTCCAGTGTCTTCCATCTTACCTTTCTCTGTAGAAGAGCCAATATTTTCCCGACATACTGGATTTTCTGTTGAAATAACTGATCTGGTTTTTTCTTCTTCCGAGAGTAGATTTGGTCAGTTGCATGTGCAATCACAGTGAAATAGTTTCCGCTAACCACACTCAAGACCCTACCACCCTTCACAGTTAGGTAGCTTTGGATTTGATAGCATATTTCACCAGTTCCCTGGATCCAAACCATGCCATTGCAGCATCTTAGTCTGGACCAGGTAGCATGCTGTTCTCAAGGTGAAAAGCCAAACTTATTTTACTTCCTGCTGGAGTTTCTTTTGTTCTTTGTACTATGATCAGCAAATTACAGTCACGTGGGGAGGATCATGTGCTAAACTTGACCTCTTGGCTTTGGAATAATTGTTTTCCTTTTGGTGCTTTGTTTTGTATTTTTTTTACATGTTGTAAGCTTCAAAGTGTTTTCTGTTTTGCTGGGTATGATGATGATGGTCTTGGTATTCCCTGTAAATAGCAATAACTAAATAGAGGCCTCCTTTTTTGTTATCAAGACCTGGGAGAAGATGTGATTAGTGGAAATTATTTCATTATGGTTCCATGGGTTCCAGATGAATTTGAGCAAATCCTCCTTCTGAGGAACTTGCAGACTGAAGAAACCAAATATCTTAGCCTTCACTCTGGGTCAGCTTCCAATGCAAAGGCAGAACAATAAGCAGCACATCCTGATACAGCCCATTTGCTCATCCTGTGAGTTCAGGTAGCAAATTCTTGTGCTGCTTAAGTGCAACAGATTGGTCATAAGTGGTCCATTTAATCACTTACCAGCTTTGAATGACAATTACCCTCCCTGAAGAACCCCAAATTGTTGACATACTGGCCCTCTGAGGCTGCTCTCTTTTTGGGAAGTCCTGCCAGATAGTTTTCTGTTGCTGGAGTTCCTGTGTTGGGAGGAGATGTACTTGCTGGGAATGTAAAATGGTAGAGAAGTGCCTACTGATTACCTGCAGCTAATCATGGTTTGAAAGGATGACCTCCGACTTTCTGAATGGTGATAGGGCTTTAGCACAGACATCAGGAGTGTCAGGAGACAGATAAGCCATCTGGCAGTGCATGCCGTCTTCTTGGAGCTTCTTTGGTGTCAACACACTGATTGTGGTTAGGGATGGCACTTAGTGTTGAAAGGGTGTAGAGGAGCTCCATTCACTTTGGTTCAAGCAAGCCCTGGTGTTTCTGATGTTGGAACAGGAATCTCTGGGTGATCTAATGTTTTCATCCTTTGTCTTGAGAGTTCAGCTCTCCTTAATTTCTTGAGCTCAGCAGGACAAAATCTGTGGACCCTGGCATGTGACTTTCCTCAGTATTCAAGGACCTTTCACTTGAGTTTTTTAACATATGGGATCCAGCTTTTGCATTGCAGGTTATGACTGGTGTGGCCTCTTGTACCTCAGGTGTCAGAAGATTTGCGTTGTAGTGGAGCATTGAGTTTTGTTTCTGACAGCATTTGCCAGGATCAGCAGCCACAGTTCAGTCTGTTGCTCTGGAATCATCAGACTCATTAGAGGATTGGGCTATAGTTCTGTGTAGAAGATATTCCAGGTCACATCCTAGATTATTGTTCATGATTTTGGATCATCAGAAAGTAATTTATTTAGAAGGCACATATTACATGTTGTGTTTTGAAGCTTGTCCTCCTATATACGTAGATTGGTCTAGACAAGCCTGTGATGAGAATCTCCACAGTGCTTGTAGAGGGTCAGCTCTAGAGATTGTCATCCTGTAGAGCATAGTCTGACTTACAGGTAAATAACATTTCCTAAACTTCTACAACTTCAGAAGTGTTCCTTGAGAGACAAGATCCTGAGCTACTAGGTTATTTGCTTTGGAGAACTCAAGGCTATTTTCTTTCTTTTTCGTGATTTTTGCTTAGATCTTATAGACAGAATTAGGAATTTAATGAATCATTCTAGTCAGGGTTTATAATTGTTTTATCCTAGTTAGCTTCCTGTGCAGCTTGACATCTAGAGAGGGAAGATAGCCTTAGCTGAAGTATAGATCAAACATTTGAAGGTCAAAGTTTTATTCTGTTTCAGCAGACTCTTAGCAGCCTGGAGAACCTGCCTAACTGTGTGTAGTGGTTCACATATTTGGTGAGATGCCTTGTGAAATGTCTAGAGTCTAGTAAATCACGGTGAAATTCGTGTCCCATATGATTTGTTCCTGCTTTTGTGACTTGGACCTTCTTCTTATATAAGATGAGGTTTTACCACTATTGTTGTATTGACAAAGTACTTCACTTCATTTTTCGTTAAGTGATACCATCTGGTTTGATTATTTCTTTTTCTGTCCTATAAATTTAAACTGAATGTCTATTGATACCTATTTTTAGATAAATGTTAATTCTTTTTTTGCCTCAAAATTCCCAGTTATCCATCACCTGCTGGCACTGCTGTATCAGAGAAGCATATGACATTCCATGTCACTATGCCTGCCTGCCAATATTATCTAGCAAGGGTAATGGGAAAAAAATAGATTTTTATTGTCCATAGCCTGCTGTCATTCTTCTGGACCAAGATTCTGGCAGCTATCTCAAAATCATGGCATTCTCTGATCATACTGGCTTCTTTAATCTCATTTGGCATTTCTGTCATTTAGAAATTCTAGACAGGTAAGACCACTGCGAACCTCTTTGGAACCTGGTGTTTAGATTGAGAAAAGCATCCTAATTAGAGCATTACTTTGATAGTCATAGAAGGTGGAGTTGGAAAGGGCCTCAAGGTCACCTTGTCTGTTTAGACTTGAAAAGAAGTCATACAACCCAAGTTAGTTTTAGTTTTGTGAAATCAATAAAATTAGTAGCTTTTGTTAGTGATGGGAGCTATGAATTGTCTGGCCTTTGGTAGAATCTGCTCTTTTCGTGAAAATTTACATTCTGCTTTAAAAATCGGAAGAACTAAGAAAATAAAATTGTTATGAAAAATTGTCCAATGAGTATGATTTAGAATTCAGATGCATTATGTGTTTTTTCTGACAGTGACTAGACAGAAAGCATCAATTTTCTTGTACAGATTGAGAATTCTGTATTCAGTTAATGGTTCTCATTCATATTCTCTGGTTTTTTAAGGCATTTTGGGCTTAGTCTCTTGATTTTTTTTGAGAGTTTGATGCGGCAATGCTGCAGCAGGTTTGTACATAGAGCAGTAGTGCTTAATGCATTCTAATCTATTCCATAATTTGTTTCATTCATAATGCAGATTTTTGAGACATTTTGCAAGCACACATCTTCTGTTTTAAAAAGCAGAGTAATGTAGTGAGAGGCTCATCATCTAGGTGTGGAATAAGCTCAGAATTCACTGTAGAAGAAATCTTCAAACAGCGTACTATTTAAGAGATGTTAATACCTTTTTGTTACTGGTTTCAGGATGACCCACGGCTCCATAGGTGTGTGCCTTCCTGAAGGTGCCCTCCTGGGCAACAGCTAAAGTCCTTTTTGCTAGATATCCCAGTAGAAAGTATTTGATGGGAGGGAAAAATAAGGATTAAATGTTTTGATGCGGTCCCTTGAATTCCTGACTTGCAGTCCTAATATTTTATATATATATACATATATATATATTTTCAAGTACTGAGTTACAGGCCTGTGAAACTGAGTGGGAGAATCACAGAAACAAGGCTGCATGCCTGGGACATTTGATCTGCCCATAATGAGCCTCAGCACCCTTTGCACAGACAATTATCAATAGCAAGAAATGGTTGCTGCTCCTAGCTCTTGGGTCGGCCCAATTCTGTGGTTATTTCATCTTGCAGTCAGATTCTCCATGCTAAAATCCTATTCCTCCAGGCGGTGTTCAGGGATCAGCCAACTTCCCCTGTTGCTTTTGGAATGAGAGCTACCCATCCGAGTGGAATGTCAGGGGTAACCAACCCTGTGGCTTTGTCTTGGGCCCTTGTCCCTTGTCTTTAGAAAAAGTCTTTTAGTGAAACGTGTGGTTTTTAGAGCATGGGATTGGCTCCCAAGGAGCAAACACTGAAAGAAAATGGAATTACTGCTTTGAGCCATCTTGAATGCTGCAGTTGTCTTATGAGGAAGGATCTTTCCTGCTCTTTGTAATAAGTGTTCCAATGACAGTGAGCCCTGCTAAGTTAAAACATGCTCTGGTTTGGATTTGTAGAAGCACTTTAAAAGGCGAGGGCTGTGGCTTCACAAGTTAAACTTGGAGATTTTTATCAGTCTGTCTGTGCAAGTTACTGCATGCTTTTGATACATGTATCAGTGATGACTGTTGCATTTACTGAGTACCTCCTCCGGAGCTTCTCAGTACCTGTGCCGTTGATCAGCCTGTGGCAGTAAATGTTTGATGTTCACTGCAACCATTGTAGGTTGTTAATTTAGCCTCCCATCCCAGCAGCATCGGCACTTGAGGAGGAGGCTTCAGAACTCTCCTATGGCTGTCTGGGGAGTTTTCCAATGAAAGGGAGTATAAATATGGGAGAAGTGTGAACAAACAGATGCATGACTGACTGAAGGATGCAGGATACAATGCAAGAGAGTAACAATAATGAGAGTGGGCAGAGTGAAAGGCCTTGAGAATAAAGTCAGTGTCTGAGCAGCGATTTTAGCTATTGTGTTTCGTGGACTCCAGAAAAGTAGTCTTTCAGGTGGTCTGTGAACTACACAGTGAAAAATTCAATAGAAGATGGGGAACTATAAAAAAATCTGGAGTAATAGAGTCAAAACAGTTGATCAAAAATGTTTTGTATAGATTTTGAAAGTTAGATCGGAAAAGCATTTTCTTACTGACTTTTAATCTGTTTAATAAAACGAACCAACCAAAAAACAATCTAAGATATGTCGCGATGACCTCTTGGCCTGCCCGGATGGCCAGAGGGCGACAGTGAATACCAGCAGAAAAGCGTGGGTCGCTGGACACTGAGCCAGTCAGCGGACGATGTAGCGCACGGCAAGGTGGAGGCAAAGGAGGAGAAGGACTCTTGGCGGCAAACGCAGCCCGAGTTTATTCACCCTCCAGAGGGAACAGACACGAAGGGAGAATGCCAGCCGAAGAGCGAACTGACAACCTGAAATGGGGTTTTATACCCCGGCTAGCAGGGGGAGGAAAAAAGAGGGGGGGAATGAAGATGGGGTAACAGGTAACCAATAGCAGTACTGTAGAAGAGGTTACAGTTTAAAATAGCCAATGAACGACCGAAGAACAGAGAACTTTCTAGCCACGAATTACATATGGAACAGGGGTAATACCTAAACATGAAGGGGATACCCAATAGGGAAACTGGGGCTCTGGGCTCTTTTAGAAAGAGGGCAGGTGCGATACTGATAGACACTTAGATGGGGTGTGCT